>JAWWMK010000008.1:5916138-5978052 GCA_035047105.1 Galeopsomyia nigrocyanea
GTGTTTAACTGTATTGATTGCCTTATTCAATAAAATGATTGAAGTTACCATACGAAAGTCTTGAATTATTTCATCTCCAATCATCGATTAATTATCAATGCAAAAAAAATTAAAGGATTATCACACACACACACACGTGAATTCCATTTACCTCGCACACGTTTACGCACTTACCATAATAGTTCTTTCGATAAAACAAAAAGTCTCCTGCGATGTACCCACTGCGACTATATTTTTTTGCCAAAAATTGTCCTCTCAATTAATATTGTTTTGGCAGGAAATTGCAAGTCCGCGACAACGGCGATTCTTTCGAAAAGCTCTCTGTATGAAAATTAGCGTGGCTCGGCGTTAAAAGTTGGCCCGCGACACCGCGCGAGTTTCTCCATCCCTCGCAGCACTGCACCCCTCGAGGGATGAATTTGCATGACAGTTTCGCGGTAAACTACTTCGAAGAAGTGGAACGCCACTGCTTCTGTCTGCCTGCCTGTAAACGCATTACGACTGGCTGCCGTCGACGTCCGTTCGCCCCGCGACTTTTAAGTATACAGCTTGCCTGCTGTGTACTGAAATATATAGACACTGAGTGGCAAGCTTCTTTTTTTCTTGTGCTAGGTAGTTGAAAATGGTGGTTGATATTTTTTAAAATTTTGCTGATGCAGAAATATTTTTGTGATTTTTGTATATTCTATCGGGAAACTATGAAAAAAACATCTAATTAAATCTATACTTTGACAACGTAATTATTTGAGCTTTCTCTCGCGTCACCTTACAATCGCCAAATGCCACTTGAAGCCCAATAAATCGCAACGCCCAAGTGCAGCAACTAGTAACCGAGTGGAGAGAGAGACAGAGAGAGCATCAAAGGCAAATCGCGAGAGTTCCACGTGGAATATGTGTTTCAAACACGTACGTATGCAATATAAGCTGAAACAGCCGGTGGCAACGACGACGACGACGACGGAATCCTTGCACTCCTCTCTCTCTCTCTCTCTCGCTCGCAATTAGCCGAGTCGTGTGTCATGTTCGAGAGTCGTGAGGACAAGTGTGGCTGCGTGTGTGTGTGTACGTGCGCGAGAGCAGAGCAGAATGTGTAACCTTTAATAGTTAGCCTCCCTCCCATCCTACCACGCAGAGTTGCACGAAATTTGGCCTGACGAGCCGGCAACTTCGCTATGCAACTGCAGATGAGAGTCCTGATGTATGCATACGGATTGTGTATTGTTTCCCGCAATTTGAATATTTTGGGATAAAGTTGGCGTGCAATGTTAAACTTATATCTTTGGTTATGATTAGTTTCGGGATAAAAATTTGTTTGGATCGAATTATTGGAAATATTTTTTATAGCATCAAAATTATTATTTATAGTTTCGACTTTTTGTGCCTTCAGAGTACTAACCGGCATATCTCGAATACTTAAAGATAATTCGATAAATATCCAGTAGAACAAAATTTGATACTACAGGAATTAAAAGCAGTTGTCAAAGACACCTGCCGGCTCTTGGAAAAACTGAAACATCCACCCATCATCTGACTACTCGACAGAAAAACCGTCTAATCAAGCTCTCAAAACTGACCCACTTTTATCCAGCTCCGCAAATCATATAAAGCATCGAGACGAAGGAAAAAGGAACGAGGGAAAGATATCGACGTCAATTTTCGAGGTTCCCGTGGTAGCCGTTAGGTCGGTACGTGCACTAGCGGTTACAATGATCCTCCCGCCCCCCTTTGCACATACTCTGTTTCAGCAGGAGAATGAGAAGCTTCACCTGCTCGCCAGAGAAGGTGGGATTTCCTCAGCGATCGATCTCGCTGTTGCAAGCTATATACCTGACCCTCTCTCTCTCTCCCGCTCTCTGTTCTTTGAGAACGTGAGCCGAATGGGGTTATATTGATGACGAGGAATGGAAACTGAGACGTATTTTGCCTTTTGTTTTAGTTGGATTCGATTGTTTGAAGTTCGATTTGATTGGTAAGTTTTTTATATTTTTTTAGATTTTATTTCAATTTTAATCAAATTATTTAGTAAATTTTGTTCGAGTCAATTTTAATCAACTATTTAGTAATTTTTTATCAACTATTTAGAACAGTTCTAATATTTCGTTATAATTATCAACCAAAGATATACAAGCAGACCAGTACTTATAATGCAAAATAGTTTTTTTCGCTTTACAGCAGTCTATCAATCCAAACCAAACTCCCTCGAGTACCCGACTTCATAACCATCAAACACATCGCACCATATTTTTCCAAAGCATTTGCTTTTCGTCTCGTATAAACTCATCACAAAGTAAGATTCTAAACCCCTAACGCGATAAATAAGCGATGCAAACAAACCAGAACGTGCAGGCTCATCAAAACAACACCCTCGCTTTCATAACAAACAAACACCCACACACACACGGTATGATAGTCTCGACTCGCAATAACATCAACCGAAAAGCAGCTACGACACGAGAGCACGGCATCAACACATACATATTGTCTGCACACACGCCGCTGGAGATATAATACACACTCGCGCGACAGCAGCACGCGTCTGTAACAAAAAAAAAGTTTCGGCGCGCGAAATTAGTTCTGCCTCTGCGCCGCGCGCAAAACTTGTGTGCGGTAGAGCTGAAAACTTTGTTTCGCGATATCAGCGCCGACGCACGATAGAGACGGATCTTCTGCTTCTTTTTCTCTCTGCGTCTTCGCTTTTATTTTCTTTTTTTTTTTTGTTTTTTTTTTTTGCAGGCAGGCTATATCGAACTATATATTGTAGAAGAGAAAGAGAGCCTTTGAAAATGGTACGTGACGCTTTTTCCAAACGGCCTACCTGCGCGAGCGCGCGTTATTGCTCGCTCGATTTTTCGAACTCTCAACGGCCGCTATACTTCGAGAATCTTGGATCTTCCTTTTTTCTTCCTTATCTTTATATGGGTGTTTTGATTTTATGTTGAAGCGACGTACTTTTTTTTATTAAAGTTTAATTTTTTAACGATTAAAGTACACGTTGAATAAACTTTGTAAAAAAATCCAACGCGTCATCACTTAACACCCCAAAATAACAAAAAAAGGAGCTGTCAAGTGAAATTTTTCACGTGGATCAGTCTGCATGAAAAACTCTTCTCACCCATAGAGGATGAACAAAAAAAAAATAAATAAAAAAGCAAGTGGCCTGTCGCTCGTAGGCGGCGAGTTTACCACGCGCGCAATTATCTGCGCGACGAAGAAGACTCGCTAATGATTCGCTAACGAGGTGTGCGCCCGTACATATAGCAGCGCTTGAGAGCTTAACTTTTGCTCGATGGGCTTGAAAAGCGAAACGGGTCACGTTTCTCAGCTGCCGCGTATGAATCATTTAAACAAATTAATGGCGCACCAGAGAGAGAGAATGAGAAAAGATAATAAAAAAAAATGCTGCCTTCTTTTTTTTTCTCTCTCTCGGGGAAGAAAGAAAAAAAAATCAGTGCGGCTTCTCGTAAAAATCCCGAGCACGCGAACTATCCATTCTCTTGATTGCCGTTTTAGCGGCTGTAAAAGGAGAGCGCGAGTTGCTTCTCCGAGCGCGTTGATAAAAGGGAACAATGCTGCTGCTTAATTGGCTTTTGCCACGATGATGAAGGCTCTATGGTGCTTCTCTCTCCTCTGAGTACAAATAAGCTCGCGGCGAATGGATAGCTCGGAAAATTTGTTTAAATAAAGCCTTTGTCAATGATTCTAATGAAGTTTCAACATTGCTGAGTTATTTACGCTGCACTTGCAATATTGCTCATCAACATTTAGCTGCAATATCTTCCACTTGAGTTCGCTCGAATATTCAGAGCTCTGCATTAGCGTCTAGTTCGCTTTACGGTTCATTTCTCCGTCAGTGAGGCTGTAGATGTGTATGTAGATTCCGCGTGCGTTCTCGTGCGTTTGATGTCTAATCAATTGACTAATGATGATGAGCTCCGCCTTCCGTGAAAATTATAAATATGAATTTCGACGTCGTTCGATGATGAAACAGCTGTTGCAGCTCCATTCAATGCGCATTATCTCGTCGGTCGAAATGACAATTGAATACTTAATACCTATATATTTCGTGTCGTGTAATACTTTTGCTCTGTACGTTGAAATTTCACTGAAATTTTACATGTGCGAATGTTCGACGTTGATAAATGATCGCCAATTTTAAATCGGATTTATAAACAACAATCATTCGAGTAAAATTTCAAGCATTAATTATTAAAAAGCAGCATTATCGTATTGTCAAATTATAAAGTACATACAAATTCACCAGCACAATTATTTTCAACAATCAGCAAGTCATACGAAACATAAATAGCAATAAAACGACTGGACGCTTCGCAGACAACGATACCGAAGATGCCATTTCTGATCATTTATCAAAACAATAAAAAAAAAACTTTTTCAGTTCACATAAATCAGACTGAGAAAAAGTTTCGTAGTCTCATATGTAGGCATGAAAACTGTCACAAGCGGAATAACATTTAGCCACTCTCTCGTAAGCTTTTTCTACCCCCTAATAGTTTCGACGCACACACTCACTCTCCCTCTCTCTCTCCCGGGCATCGACTCTGCCAAACCACAGGTATTTGCAATTCATATTCATCCATCATTCTTTCGCAGAGGGGCGAGCTACAACGAAACGACATCAGCCTGTCCTCCTTCCATCATCGAGTCGAGCTCGTAGCCTACCTATATGATTGAGAGCTAAACTCGACTGACGAGCGTTGCTCTCGATACCCTTTGAACTATCAATTTCGTATTTCGCAAACGGAACTCTTTTCGTGTTGATTTTTTCCGATATACGAGCGAGTGTAACAATGGAAATAAAAATTTTATTTTTCATTTTCCACGCAGCAAAAAAAATAAAAGATAATCCATCAATTTGAGCAATTCCTTACGCGCGCGTCGCTCTATTAGCCACGACAGCAAGTCGTCTTCGCACACTCGCGCGCGAAACTTTTCTCGCGCGCAACAAACTTTTTGAAAAAAAAAAATAACGTTCTCGCAAAAGCGTAGACAGCAGGTCTGAAATATTGCGAAAACTTTAAAAAGAAAACCACAAACCAAGCGAAAAGCAGACTCTCGCAACAACTATCGTTATACGATCATTTACGCGGGCACGCGAACAAAGAAAATCGACAATATGTAACGTCGTTTGCCTTACAGACGCAAAGATCGTCAATAAAATATTGAAACGCGAGCGCGTTTTACAAACGGACAAAAGCGCCTCGGTGTACGCGATGACACTTTCCACCCCTCACCACCCCTCGAGGCGTCTTGAATATTTCATCGGCTTGCCGCGCACAAACCGCGGACTTCACTCGGGAGGGTTTCATCCCTCTCCCCAAGCCGCGCCACCGCTATGGGTGAATCTTATTTGCCACCGACCTTTTGCTGCGATAGGTGAGACGGAAAAATACAATTTCAATGTCTACTGCGGAGGAGCAGGAGGAGGAGACGAAATATCGATTGTTTGATCTCGGATATGCTGCATGAATTATTCCACGCGGGATATACATTTTTTGTCCCGGCCGTTGCAGTTTTATTTGCATTTCGTTTCGACCATTGACTTTCTAATTTTTTGAGCGAGCTATTCGAGTAATTGCTTTAGACTTTTTATCTTTGCTTCGTCTCGCTAATTTTTTTCCATCAATTTTCGTAAATTCGATATCCCTCTTTTTCAATTTCAAAGCAAATTACTATTTTATTTCGACGTGCTTTCTCGAATTTCCAAAAGCAACATTTCAATCGAAAAATCAACAGCGTACAGGATTCGAAAAAAATAAAAGCTGCGTATTTAGTTTAGCCAGTAAAACGATACGCGTTGTAAAAACAGGGAGAGAGAAATTCGTCGATGCTCGTGTAACATCAAAAGTTTAACCAAAAAAAAAATAAACTAAACTCTTTTCAATCGACACGATCGAAACTAGAGAGTAAAGCAGCGATACAGCATGAATAGCCTATATAAAAAAAAATAAATAAATAAAATAAAAGAGAGAGAGAGAGAAGAAACGCGTCAGTTGCTGTAACTGCGAGAGAAGAAAAACAAGCCCCCCCGCGTACACACGCAGTAGCGGGTCTCGAATAACGCAGCGCGCGAAGTAGCTGTCAGAGAATTTGCAATTCCCCGCGGGGGTATAAACGGTCCAAGCCCTGCGACTGCAGTATAGCGACGCCGAATTTTTCAAATTTTTATGAAATACCCGTGTACACGCGAAAAAGAAATGCGTAGAATGAATTTCACGCGGATATATATTCATCATACATGCGTCATTTTCAAAGAGAGACGAATTGTAATAGTCGTTCGCGCGAATATGAAAAGTGAAAGCCTAAGATAAATTTAATGAGATTCAGCCACAAAAGGAGAAGCTTCTAACGAGAAGGGGAGATCGAGTAAAATAAGACGAGGTATTAGGCTTGTCTCTCTCTCCGACGACGACGACGACGACGAGCCGAATTTACGATAATGAGGGTTCAACTTTTCCGCGGTGACGTTTCTTCGCGGGGTGGGCGAAAAGTTTGAAAGAAATTACGAACTGAAACAAGAAAAAAAAAAGGAAAAAAGAACAAGTAAAGTCGCCTTTCCTGATATGACCATTCCGAAAGCAGGTTAACGACTGCTAACGTATATACGCCTCAGACCGCAACGATGCGGCAGTAGCGTACGTAGCGAGAGTCTGTACGTGTTGTACGAGGATGAATGCGCGCACACGGGCTATTAACGACTTCTCAAAGTCATTTAAAGATGTTTGAGGCTGGAATTCTCGTCTCGGCGATGACCTTAATAAGAACGTATTACTTGCTCTTCTTCTTCTCTTTCTTTTATTTCCGCTCGGTTGGATTTATTAACGAAGTCTACGTTCTTCCTGGGTGACAACATTCTGTTATTATTCGTTTTCTGGTGGATTTATTTGTGAATTACAAGTGTGAATTTACGTAATCCTAAACCGAAAAAACGGATCGCAATCGCAATGGACCTCATCGTTAAGATATTTCTTGACCTTCATGACGATATCTTTTATGCATTTGAAAAATCATTTCTGTTTACTGTAATTGGCTGCGACATCTGAGAAATTAAACTCAATCAAATTGCTCATATTATTCTTGACAGATCATTCGTCGGATGACTAAATTATGATTTGATTTTACGTTTTTACAGCGAGTATCCAGTTTGTTTGAAAATTTATTTCGCGTTTGGCAGATTTTATATAAGCCAGATTTTATACCTACTCCAATCATCGAGTTTATAATGAATTACAATACTATACACTGAGAAAAAACTGGGTTGCGTAAATTTGACCTAATGGTGGAGGTGCCTAGTGATTAGGCACCCCCACCTCTATAACCATTATTCAATGCTGAAATAAATTGATGGATCGATGAAATAAACAGAGGGTGTCGCGTATGCGGATGCAGTATAAGTGTGGATGACTAAATAGGTATAAATAGCAAAGGAGGGCATTGGAATAGTTATATTATTACGTTTAATAATTCGGAATAAGTGGAGGAAATTCAATGAATTTATAAGTAAAGGCAACCAGAATATTGAGTGGGTAGACCAATTTGAATTTATTTATCATGAATATAGTGATTTTTGTAGTAGAATTTTATATGTAAACCATTTGAGAGTATGTTAACAGTATACGGAGCGTAATGAAAGTATGAAACAGAGGTGTCGGAATTATTTCTCTCGATTCGACAGAATATCCCGCCAATTTCAACGTTTATTGAAAAGGACACAAGCGATAATTTGACCACTGCGACTTTATCACTTCATAATTTCTGAAGGCAAGATAATATCCCGACGAAACTTGCTGTGGCCTCTTTGTGCAGTATTAGAATACGATAGAAAGCCGAATCAGAGTTCGCCGGAGCTCACGAGGGCCGCAATATCAATGGTTGTTGAAAAAAGCGCCACACATGAAAATTTTGTATGCTCTATATTTAGTTTAAATAACTTAAAGATTAATGAATTCTATAACAAAGTTAAAACTCTAGCATAGCAAAGAAAATTTAATATGATTGCAGGTCGCATCTTTGTAAAGTTAGGACATTTTTGAAATAAAAAAAAAATTATCCGAATGCGCACGCAGCGCGCGATGCCAACGACTAGTAATAACTATTTGGATGCCCTCCTTTACCTATTTAGTTTTCCACACTTGTACTGCATCCGCATACCCGACACCCTCTGTTTATTTCATCAATGCATCAACTTGATTCAGCATTGAATAATTGTTATCTGGGTGGGAGTGCGTAATCATTAGGTACCTCCACCATTAGGTCAAATTTACGCAACCCAGTTGCGTAATCATAAGGCACCCGTGTACCTATTGATTACGCACTTTTATTTCTGAGTCTATAGAATTGGTAGGTACATCAAGTTTCATCGAAAAATGTGATTGCGTTCCGAAATTACCCATCGGCAGTGCCACTAGTCGCGATTCTCGCGTGCTACTATACATTCAGTATTCAATCATTAAATATTCGGTGATCGCGACGTAGTCATTTGATCAACAACGTAATCGTTTATTTCGCGCAGCAATCTCGCCCAAACATATAATTTTTGCATCGTTCTCGAGACCGAAGACGCTATATATTACACATGACGAAGACCACCAGCCAGGCAACAGAAGCCATACAAGCGTCTCTCTCGTGAAGAATTCATCGAGAGCCCGCGATATTTCTATCCTCGCGCGCGAGCGCAGGGGGTGGCGATATCTAATATGTGTACAGCTTCGCAGTCGTAAACTCGCTGGCGCGAGGATATGAAAAATTAAGGAGAAAGACAGGCAGGCAGAGGGAAAGGAGCGCGCGCGTTAACTGACAACTGCACACGCAGCCGGCGCGCAAGACGTAAATTATTCAAAGCGCCGCTATGATCTATGGGCGTCGGCCTTATATAGCCACCTGCAAGGGCAATCCATCCCTCGTAGCTAACATTCAAGTCCCGAGGGAAGCGTCTTTTTCTCTCGATCTGAATGCTCGAGACTTCTTTGCTCCCTCTCTCGCGGCTTTTTTTTTTTCTCTCTTCTTTTTTTTTTCTTCTTCTTCTTTTAGAAAAAAAGAGCTGCCGTGTCGCGAGTTTTCTAATGGCCTGCAATAAAATATCCTTAAAACGAGCCCTTTTTTTTTATGGGCCAGTCGTTTTGCCATGATCCAAGCGCTCGCGAGTGCTTACTTTTCTCGCCGCGCGCGCACGCCACAACCGTCGTCGTCGTGGCTTTTCTCGGGGGCTTTTACTTTTGAATAAAGCGACGAAACGCCCTTTTCAAAGGGATACGCATTATTTTCGGATAAAATTATACTTTTGAGCTGCTTCGTAAAATTTTCACGAAATTGTTATCTTCCGAAGTATATGATAGTATGATGATTCTTTGAGAACAACATTCATGAATCTTGCATATTCGCTGGTTCGAAGATTCATAGTTGTTTTAGTTTGCGCTTCTAAGTTTCTTCTACAGAACTGATGAGCAATAAAGATAATATATCGTGACTGTAACAGAATAGAATAGTGAAAAAAATTAAAATATTATTTTTGTGTTAATTCTTACTGCTTATATGGTAATTTTATCGAATTAAATGTTATTAAGTACTATTATTAATTCAAATAAGCACCAAAACAAAAGAAAAAATATATTTCTCAATCATTCAAACTAAGCAAACACCAAAATACACCCCTTCAAAATCCTGCACCCCAGGTAATCCAGCCATCCTAAAAAAAAAAGGAAAATTAGCAGCCTCGAGAATCATCGAATTTAGCAGTAACAGGAGTCAGGATCGGCAGCAGCAACGAGGATATAGAGCAGGGTGGGTGCACAGCCGCAGGCTGAAGTATCCGATAGGTGATAAAGTGCAAGCTCCTCTCTCTCTCTCTAGACTCGGAGCTAATGAACAAAAACAGGCAATTACCCGAGAGTAGTTGGGTGCAACAATGCCGGCAACAATGACGTTGCTGCTGTGCTATACGTTCACTTTAGCTTTTCAGCAGTTCGCCAATGTATATATATATATAATGCCTTTCCACGCCAATTTCAGATTATATCCTACGCTCTTCTTCTTCTTCTTCTTATCTCCTATACGTGTCCTCATCTTGATCTAGTTCACGATGTATATAGGTAGGAGATGGGATGTGTGGCTTTAGTTATATATGTAAGCGTAGTTTTCTCCGTGCACTGACTTATGAGATACATGCCCCCATGCTGACATATATACGCGAGCGATATTCGCGTTTATATATATATATATATATACGTTGAAGTGGCGCGTGCGATGAACGAGCATCGATTTATTTCGTCGTCTGATAAATGACAGGTGTGAGAGTGCTTGGCGGATTATCTATAGCTTCTTTTTTTTTTTTAGCTTTATCTCGAGCGTGACTTTTTTTTCTTTTCTTTTGGGTGGACGGACGCACTGATAGTTTTCGATACATCATTCGAGTTTGACGAGAGCCAAGATACGAATAATTAAAATTGCATAATTAAATTATTTTTCAACAAAGCAATGAAAGTTGTTTTAAAATGTGTAAAAAACATATTAATTCATGTATGAAAAAAACTTTAAGACGTAAAAAAAATTTCTAAAAATTTTTCAATGAAACCACAGATGAAGACTTTTATCCTTTTTCATAAGTCGCATCTCAGAGAAAATCCACGCGCAATGAAAACCAAAAAAAAAGAAAATTACCAACCCTCGAGACTCGTAAAAAAAGCAGTGACGTCGCGGCTTCTCTCTACACGGCTCTTATCTAAATGCGAAAACTTGGGTGGTGAGCTTGCTATTAAACACCTGTAAATTAACATTTTCCAAAAAAAGGAGGGAAGAAGAGACGCCACCTTTTCATTCGAAATTCCACGTTTTCATTTGCATTTTATATGCGTTCTGGCTTCATTAAACTTTTCGAATGCGCGCGCGTTCCAATTTCCTACGAGAAGGGGGAGGGGGGGATAAATTCTTTATCGCGTGCTTTACGGTTGCACTCAAATTTTACGATAGACCTATCCTTCCCCTTTTCCTCCGGCAAAACTTTTTCATAATTGTATCGGCCCAACTTTTCGAACAACCCATTACCGGGAAATTAGCTTTTATGCTAAACACAAGAGCCTTACGATCAAAATTCGTCGTACTATAAAAGTTTTTTCGCAGGGTAAGAAAAAAATTTGATATCAAGTTTTTGAGATAATCATCGGCTTTTATGGCTGTAGTAGAAGTCTACGATGTGGTTACTAATAATGCAACTTTGACAACATAATTACTAAAACATATTGAATAAATTACCTGTCTAAAGAAATTGTAACGATGTCGATAATAATCTTTCAATTTAAAAAAAAATAAGTGACGGTATCACATAATTATCGCAATTGCAATAATCGTCCACTTATTTCAAGCAAAAACAGTCTTCTTTTCAAAAGAAAAAGAGCGCGCGATTATCCGCACCTCGTAGAAAGTGAAAATCGGCATCTCCATTATATATAGAAACAGCCTATATGTAAAGCGCCTGCATGAATGGCAAACGTTATTTCACTCTCGCCACATAAGAGGGCCTCCTTATAGTCAGGAGAGTCGGTTGGCTGAGTAAGCAGGGGGAACACGCCCGAGCAGTAGTGACGTTGATGCAGTTGCGACTATAGTATACATACACACGCGCGAGTTCAGACGTCGTTCACCAGCAAGAAAATGTTTAGCTCGCAACGTGCTTCCATTCTAATATTTACGATACTTGCCTTCTTCACAGCAGGTGTGATTTCGAAAATATCATCTAATTGATCTTCTTTCTTATTTATAAAGTGTTTGTTTTTTTTTTGTATGGTTACCAGTGCGCGCGAGTATGTATCACAGGTGTGACGCCATGTTGGATACGTGCGTGGAAGGACGATTAAAAAAAATTATGTTTTCAATTCAAAAACATTCGTTAATTTTTTGTGAAATTGTGCGAACGTCCTCGTTTGTCTAATTAGTGGTTAGCACTAGATCGTTTGATTGTTGCAAATTGAATGTGCGAGTGAAAGTTAAAATGTAGATGAAAGCAATTTGATAGCAGAAAGTTTATTGTTTTCTTTTTGTTGGTTTTCAGGCGGTTTCGCGATAAAATGCTACCAATGCAGCAGTGATACCGATCCCAAGGGTGAAGATGTTTGTGGTGCTTATACATCGTTCGACAAGGAGAGAAACATTCCTGTCGAGTGCAACAGCGACGAGTCGAAAATGCCTGGTACCTTTTGCGTTAAGATTACTCAGCAGAGTCCACGTGGATTTATTTGTGAGTGTGCTTTCATTCGTTATGAGAATAATATTCATTTTTTAACAGCTGACTTTATTATTTTTATTTTTGTGTATTGTAAAAAAACACCTTTGGGCTTGTAAACATAACCTTACTCTCGATAATAATAAACGAACTAAAATTAACATTTTTTTTTTCGAAACAATCGACAGATAGAGAAAACTTGATAATCCATTCAAATTTAGCAAACAATTTTGTTCTTAACAATAACATGAGCTACGAGCAAAAAACTGTCAACACTTGTAACACCGCTAATCACGCCGACCACACCTAATTCAAGCGCGGTATATATATAGACTCGCTCGCGTTGAATCATTCGTAAAACCTATATACCTTTAAGAAAAGCAATCAAAACAAAAATACAAATATTTATTAAAAATGTGTTTAGGGGACGGCAGGTGGAGGCAGGTGATACGTCGTTGCGCCTCGGTGGCGAGCACAGGTGTGACGGGCGTCTGCAACTGGGGCGTCTACGAGAATGGTGTTTACTGGCAGGAATGCTCGTGTTCCGAGGACGCCTGCAATTCGTCAAACAGCGTTAGCATCAACATTGTCGCGATGCTTGCCAGCTTGATTGTTACTCTACTGGCTTTGTGTCCGAGATAGATTACACGTCAACGAGTTTTCGTCCTCTCTCTTTTTTTTACGATTCACAAGTGTTGTACGCTTTGTTACAACTATTTCTTTTGTAGGCCAAATTTTAGAATCAGCTTTTAAGCGACTCAAAAGAGTAGATTTTTTAAAACTTTTGTACGTCGATAATCACCTTTTTTACAATAGCATTAAGGGAAACTTATTCCAAAATTTGTTAACGAGTCAAGATTGAAATATGAAGCAGACGTGCTGCATTCATTAGCACGAGGTTTGACAATTCTCTTTTGTGTAATATAAGCTAACGAGAGCAAAGTGAGAATGTAATGCGATTTCAAGATTGTAACTTTGTTTGCGTGAATCTCATTGAAATATCATGTTTTAACAGACTGGTGATACACGTCAGTTAATTAATCCGTCCACTAAATGTATGCTTACAAGTACGTATTATTAAGAAAGTTCAAAACCTTCCAATATAGATATATACTTACGCCTAAGTATTTCCTTTTTATATGAACAACGATCTTTGATGATTTATTGAAAGCGCGAGATTGACAATTTTTTTTTTACATCATGCTTGCGAATTTCAACCATACGTTGCCATTCCACGTAAAAAAAGAAAAAAATGTATTAACGAGTAAATCATAATTGTATACAAAGATGTGTAAATAACTCTGTAATTTATAGGAATACTACGTTGAACTCGAGTATATATCGTTCACCGCTTGCAAGCGTCGAGTATGTTTTTTTTTTCATATATACGAGCGACAAATAAAAGAGAAAAAAAAATAGCGACAAAAGAGAATACCAAGAAATTTCGCCTGCCTCTCTTTATCCTTTTCAATTTCTAGCCAAAGAAGAGAATCCATTAGACACGTTGTTCCGCGCTTTTACGGCTGACGACAGCCGTAAGACGACGACGCGATGGCGACGGTGCTTAAAAAGAACCTCTGTGCACTGCCGCCGCGCTACGCCGTCTTTATCTCCGGAGGCAAAGGGCCACGAGTGTCCTTCTCTCGCGAATGCGCTCTCTCGACTTTTCCGCTCTTTTACCGAGAGGACTATTTCCGATTAAGAACTCGAATGAAAACTATTTTTTTTCCTTTGCAGCGGAAAGCGTAGGTCTCTTAATGCTTTGGACAGTATGACTTTTTTTTACAAGTTTTTTTTTTTCGATTATGATTTTTTTATAGCAAAAATGAATTTTGTATAGTCTCAATAAAATAATCTCATTGCGGAGTGTTTTCGAAGTAAATGAATATGATACTGTTATGTAACGCTGTACGTTCGACATTTCAAAGTTATAGCGATAATTATGCCGTTGCTGAAATTAATGTAAAGCACTACAGGTGTAACGTATAATTATTTCGAAGTATGAATTTTAATTAAAGCTGTCAAAGATTTAATTGCACGACTCTAAGCAGCAAAAATTGCTAACGTACATTTTTTCAAAACTTGAAGTCTGCAAAAGTTTTTTTCACGATGGCGCAATAATTACAATTATTTTTATACATTTCTTTTTCATTTACTTGACCAACATTAAGCGAGCTTTTTCAAATGCACGTTTTGAGAAACGGAATCGCAAACTCCGCGCCAAGTATTTTAATTTCCCTCACCCCCCTCACACAGCGATTGCAAAGCACGTTGAAGCAGGCGGGCAAGATACTTATTAAGTTTTTATTTGTCTCACTCTCTCCCTCTCCGGAGCGTCATGTTAATACCGGAAATTCAACAGCCACAGGTTAATTACATCACGCGGTAGCTGCTGCTGCGGTGGTGGTACAACTAATGCTTTGCTCTAGAAGCGCGCGCGAGCAGAGAGAGACAATGCAGCAGCAGCAAGCAGCAGCAGTGGAAGGTTATTCGGGGCCCTTCCATACATTACCGTTCTCTCTCTCTCTGTTGTAGTCTACGCGGACCCTCGTTATACCAAAGCCCTCCGAGTATAATTAAGACAAGAAACGCCACATGCCACGCGCTATATGCACCACTGAAAAGCTCGTCCAAGCATACACGTACACTTGAGAGAGGCTTTATACGCCTTTGCCAAATTTTCTTTTTTCTTCTTCTTTAAGAACTTGTTAAGCAAGCGAACTTTCACGAGATAAAGTCTAATTTGCAGATTGCACATTTTGAATGTTATTGATATATGGAAAGATGAAATTTTCCATCCATCACACCAACTTTGAAAGGTCAATCCATGAAAAGCTCCAGCGATAACAAATACACGCAGGAAATTAATCAACGTTTAAACGAAACTATATTAAGCCGCTCATTTGCAGGCGACTTTGTGCGCTCGACGCGTTGGTTGCGTTTACTATATATACCATGAAGGATCGTCCCTCTCGGCACACTTAATTTCCCTCCTCGGATAAGAGTATAATATAAGCTCTAAACCTGTTTCGGAACTGCTTGCTCGTTATTACTTTGGTATCGCAGAGGAGGCGAAAGCTTAATTAACCAGCTCGAGCTTTGGAAATTCAAAAAAGCCTATACCGCCGTGCACACAACCATTATCGCCAATTATATGCCTTTGCTGTATACTGAGCGAGAGCGCGTCCTACATTCTCGTTGCAACGCGCGCGCTAATTCTCTATTTTGTCGTCTATGCATTATCTCTCGGGAGGATGTATAACTATGCCGCGGTGTATACTCGTTATCGGGAGATTTTTCTTTCTTTCTTTCTTTTTTTTTTATTTTCGGGATCTTAGGATTTTACATCGAGTTTTTGAGGTCGGCTCTCTTTTGTATTTTTTTAGAGTGAAAAAAAAAAATGTTTCATTACGACAGAAGCGAGCTCCCGTATAATAATCCAGCGTTAATGAAAAGCTTCTCGTATGGTCGCCGATTTTATTTTTTTTTTTTGTTCCCCTCGCGAAAAAAACTTTTGTAATGTAAAGTTACATTAGTTACGTGGAAATTTATACGCCGTTCAATTTCAGCAGCGAACGCGCATCAGCGGAATATTTTATTCCGCCCGAGAGAGAGAAACTTTTGTAATGACAACTTTTACGTTACATGGAAATTTACATTTCGAAATCAACGGAGTGAGAGAAAGAGACTACTACTTTTTCAATGCAAAAACTTTTCCAAACGCATCCCCGAATCATAATATTCTCACGGATATTAAATTCACGTTCGCCATACTCGAAAGAAAAAAAAAGAAAGCTCATTAGCCAAACGTCTCAAGGAAAATAAAAAAAATCCGTGCGTCCATCGCAAAACACAAAAAGAAAGAAAGAAGAAAGAGAACACAATTTTCGCCAGCAGCAATATCCGTGGGAGAAGGCATCTCGTCTCATAAATATTTAGCGCCTTGCACGGTCGCATCCTCGTCGTCGTCCGTCTGGGATTAAATAAAGCAACCCGTTTCCTTGGCGCAAGGCTTCCTTAAGACGATATTACTCTCCATTATGCGCCATTACTTTTTATGAATACAAAAAGGAGAGCAGTCGCCTTACTTATGTAGAAGGGGATGAGATTGAAACAGCAGAGCTGAACAGAAAAAAAGAGAGACACACAAAGCGCCACGACGAAAAATAGATAATTATCCCTCGATTAATGCGCCTCGAAGAAGGAGATGAAAGCTTGCAAGCGTGACCTAATTTCCTCTCTCTCTCTCTCTCTCTCTCTCTCTCTCTCTCTCTCTCCTGTGTATAAACAGCACTCAGTAGATTCAGAAACGTTGTAAAAGCATGCTTGGAGATGAGGAATAGTAATATTACGCTTGGAGTATATATTACGTGGCAGCGTTACTGAGATTGCGATGAATATATAATAGATTTTCACTGGAAAAGAATGATGTAGAATCAACTCATGCAGTTGACAGATTTAAGGAAAACTCGTGACTGCAAGTAGACGGCAGAAGTATCCAGAAGTCGAGTTTTTAAGACAAGCTTGTAGGAAAAATGTATAGAAATAGCTATCTCGTTTCTTAAATTTTCGAACCCTTCAGTGACCTGTCAAGTTGTTGTCCATCAAATCAACACAAAAAAAGGCTGACAGATTTCAATTGAGAAAATCCATTTTACTCCACCGTTACTCCGAATTACAAAAAACAAAAAACGCAATAACAAAAATTAATTTTCCCAGCGGAATTCAATCCAACGGCAAGCAATAAAATCCCTTGGTTAATCTCAAACAAGCTTTGGTAACAAAAAAAGAGAGGAAGAGAAGTGCAACGTACAACTGGAAAACCCAGAGGTAAAGAGTTAACGTCCACGAGGGAAATTTCATTACCGGGGATAGGATACCTTCAAGGAGTGACCCCGTTAAAATCGATTGCCGGCCAATGCGCGCGGTAAAAACCTCGTAAAACAAAATCGGCCGCAAGAAAGGGTACATTATCGAATTGTCGAAAGCTCGTGTGAAAAACGGAAGTATGGAGCGCAAGCTTTCTTATTTTATCTGACGAGTGATTAAGGGACAATAATTTCATTTTCACATTATCGCTTGAAATTCCGTCCAAAGTCTGCTTGCAAGTTTAAGCTTTTTCTTTGCCATGCAAAGTTTTCGTTTAAAAAACGATTTCCTTGCGCCTCCAACTTTCTCTCATTGTCGCACTCTCAAATACAAAGCGACTCGCAAAGAACATTCCTCGCCGCGCGCGTTAAAATACTTTAATGCCACTTTACCCATCTTTTTAACTTTGAGAAAAAGCTTCCGCCTCAAAGTAACTCTTTCCTCTCGCCAGAAAAAAAAAGGAAAGAAGAAGGAAAAGAAGCTGTCGAACAGAATGAAAAAAGCTCTCAAGCTCCTTACTGAAACACCGTGTAAAAAAAAAAAAAAAGAATGGCCACTCCATAATAGGATTTTTATGCACACCATCTTATTACGTGAGCGCAAGGAGGAGAGAGTTAGTAGTTTTCGAGCTTGCTATATAGGCGTAAAGAAAACGCAAAGGAAAAGCGCGCCCTGCTGGTATAAACATTGCTGTAGCAGCTCGCCCGGAAGAGTGAAATTTTCGAGAGGCAAAAGGGATGCGTTTTTCGCTCTCATTCAACATAACAGCCACTTTGTTTCAGGAGTGAGAGAGAGAGCTTCTTTTTCTTTTTTTTTTTCTTTTCGCGACCCTATCAACTTTGCCCGTCTATTTACTCGGCAAGAGATTGCGAGCGCTGGGTTTTTTTGAGTTTTTTTTTCTTTTTTGAATAGAAGATTAAGTACTTTCTCTCTTCCCATTTTTTTTGTGCAGCAATGTATCTTACCTCGCGAGTCTGAGTAGATGACTTGTGAAGAGAAAAAGAAGCTTGAGCAAACGTTCAAGATTTCATGCTGAAGCGACAACAGAGTTATTTTTGTTGACAGCGAATAAAGTAACAGTGTTTTTCACATATTATGTATTTTATTGTAATCGATTTCTAAAAATAATACTATAGATTCACTTGATAATGATAATGACTATACTTGCGATTTATTGCGGAAACTGAAAAATATTCGATACCACTATAAATATCAAAATCAACATGCGGTAAAACGCTTATTCGTGAAAGCTACAATCGATGCGCGCGCGCAAATTGAAGCTGTAAATCTTGAAGCAGCAGACGGGAAAACGAAGCAAAAATTTTTCGAGTCTTTGATTTATTCGCGCCAAGTGTTTTATATGCAGCGAAAAAAAAAAAATACGACAAAAGACGTTGAATTATTAGAAACTTTATTCGTTATCAAAGTCCAATCCGCGGTAACGAATAGTTTCCAATAAGCGCGCTCGAGTCGTGACCTATATTTCTTTCTCTCTCTCTTTCTTTCTGCGGGGTTAGTGGGCAAATTACTTTTGTACAACACATGTCGGTTTACTTGTTCCGAGAGGCAAAATATACGACTGCGAACTTTTACTTTCCGGGTGTACGGGGTTTGTCATAATGCCAACAAAAGATTTTTGGGATTGTAGCCAAAATTTGATTGAATTTTTTTTTTCTTGTTTGTCATGTATGAAAAGAATGATTCAACGTGTCTGCATGAGGCTGGGAAGGAGGATCGGCTTATGTTTGCACCATTCATCAGGCTAATCGAAGCGTTAATAAATGCAAAACAGAATATCAATCGTCAAGTTGGATAGTCGAAATTGTGCCTAATCAATTTCCACTTGGTAAAACGTTAAAATTACAAAAGTGGATGTATCTTTGCAATACTTGACATAAATAACATTTTTTGGGAAATGAGTCGTGCAATACCTGCAGGTTATCTCATAGCCATCTAGCCGGCATGCGATCGTCCGTTGTTTTGCACGACTGCTCAGTCAATTTTATAGCCTCTTAAAAAACACGTCAACGTACATATGTCCAAGTCAATCACATAACGAATTTCGATTAAATTTTCACACAATTCACCACATTTCACTAACCCTTCAAAGCAGCACTCTTTCTTTACATAACGACCATCAAAACTGTTGCAAGTTTGTACTCGCGCCTCGATTTGACAGCCGACAACGTGAAACTCATCACGAATCTAAACGATACATCTCGCAGAGAGAGCTCACTTCATCACGTGTTCGGAGCTCCCCCCACTCCAGTTGAAACTACTACCAAAGTGTGCGTAGTCACGAAAAAGAATTTTCCGTCATGTGACTGTCTCAAAACTTGGCATTTGTTGGCAGCAGCCTATCGCACACCGTCAAACAAAGCGACAATAGTTATATTTATATATCTGTACATCTACGTATATGTATATGCAAGTGCGTGGTAGCGCCGAATGCAGCAGCAGAGAGCGAAAAGAAGAAGACGAGGAAAAAGATTGCAGAAGCAGCAGCATCCCTCGATCCACGATGATGTGCAGTTAATTAATCGTCGATAGGCACGCGGAAGAGTGAGTGATTGTCGGATCAACAACCTTCAATTGTGTGCTCGCCGAGAGACAGTCGCCAGGATGAACGTGGCCGACGGGCCGGGGTTTACGCGCTACGAGGTGCTCATGCTCCTCGCGAGATTGTCCTTTGTGACAGCAATCGGCTTTTTCAGCATGCGATGGATCATGAACCAACTCGATCCCAACAACAAGCAAAAAAGAAAGGCCAAAAAGAAGGTGAGCCCAAACCACGTTTTCGTTGCGATTGCGTCAGTCCTCGCTCGCACATAACCTCCGTTACGTTTTTTTTTTTTGTTATCGTTGCCAACGCCAAAATTCGAGCCTGGTTCTCCCAATTACTGACATTTGCCCGTATTTCAGGCAGAGGAACAGTTGCGAAAACTAGCAACTACGGATGTGGTCAGTTTGACGAGGTCCATTGACCTCGAGCAACTGACTGATTACGAAATGATGATTGCCAGTCATCTCGTCGACCCCAAGGATATCAAAGTTTCGTGGGACAACATTGCCGGCTTGGAGCACGTTATTCAGGAGCTCCAAGAGACTGTCATTCTACCTATCCAGAGGAAGGAGTTGTTTGAGGACTCGCAGTTGACTCAAGCACCAAAAGTACACTTGAAATCTACCCTTCCGCTAAAATTCTCTACGTTTTGCTAGACTTGCCTTGTAATAATGCTTTATAAAATTATTAGGGTGTCCTTCTACATGGACCACCTGGTTGTGGAAAGACCATGATTGCCAAAGCTACAGCCAAAGAAGCTAAAACTTGTTTTATAAATTTAGATCTCAGTATATTAACTGATAAGTGGTATGGAGAAAGTCAAAAGCTCACTGCTGCAGTATTTTCTCTAGCAGTCAAACTCCAACCATGTATTATATTCATCGATGAAATTGGTAAGTTTATTGTGAATCACTTTCAATGTGCAAATTAATTTTCATCGTATATTGTATGCAACTAATCAAACGTCTGAAATTATTTGAAATAGACTCATTTTTGAGAGTGCGAAATTCTCAAGATCATGAAGCGACAGCAATGATGAAAGCACAATTCATGTCTTTGTGGGATGGTTTGATAACTGATCCATCGTGCACTGTCATTGTCATGGGAGCAACAAATAGGCCTCACGACTTGGATCGAGCAATTCTCCGAAGAATGCCTGCAACTTTTCATGTGGGCCTACCTGTAAGTTTTTTTAATCACTAATGAATGTCTTGTGGATGATAAGATTCAAGTTACACATTTACAACTTAATCATTTTAGAATGAAATGCAACGAACACAAATTCTCAATCTGATATTAGTGAATGAGCCAATCGCAGATGATATCAACATTCCTCAACTGTCAAGGATGACGGATGGCTTCTCTGGATCAGACTTGCAAGAACTTTGCAGGAATGCATCTGTGTATCGCGTTCGAGACTACATCAGAAATTCCCAGTAAGTATTCTATCCATACTATACTGATTTTGATTAACGCGAACAATTACGTGACTTGAAACGGAATTTTTATTATCATTAGTGCGACGCGTGGAAGTGACGATGAATTGTTTCACGACGCTGTGCGACCCATAACGATGGACGATTTGGTGACTTCTCTGAAGAAAATGAAAACTTCTAAAGTGCAAACAGGTAGCTTAGGTATGGCCAAGTTGGATTTGGACTAAAGAAACTACAAATCGAAACTTTGAAAAAGTGTGATTTTATAGTTTTTCGCCTTGCCTACATACCGATAGTTAATAGTTGAAAAAATATCATTTTCTTGACTGATAACTTCTATATGAGTCTTTGACAAAATCAAATTGGTTTGATTTTTCAATAGAAGGAATTATGTGAAAAAAAAATTGATTTTGTTAACTTCATCTATCACATAATTTCATTGTCTTATTATTTCAATTTACAATATGCCAATTTGCGATAGTGTTCAGTACGTAAATTATTTTTATGTCCATCAAAAACTCAATTTACTATTATAGCTGTAAAATAGGCATCAACTTTTTTTACTGCTTCTTTAGATATTCTGATAACAGTTGAGCCATTCAAAGGCAAAAAAATGTTGTAATTTCATTTTCTTGAATGGATATTTCTTGATTATAACTCAAAGTACATCATTTTCTTGAGCAAAAAAATTGAATATGATGTGATGTGCATATACTTGATGACAGAGTATAATAGTGTACAAATAGTTAAAAAAAAATTAATTAGCTATAATTTAATAATTTCTTTATTTAATATACAACGTATACATGAGATGCAACTGAAAACTCAATTTAAAATTTGTAAATATCTTTATGATTACGACATAGTCATAAATGTATTGTCGATTTGGTTTTTCAATCAATAAGTGTATATTTCTAAAGGGTTCCATCCCCGTGAGGTTTCGCGCAACGAACAAAGAAAACTCACTGGCGAATAAAATAGCGGCTGAAAATAACAGGCAAGTGTTTATAATTTGTAACTTGCGTTAGGGAATTATTTTTAAGCAGCTTGTACATTTTTTTTTATTCGCGGGTAAATATAAAGTTGCCTGCGGTTTAACGAAACAAAAAAAAACTTGATCAACAACAAAGAAAGAAAAAGTTGATGTGATTTCGATTGAGTGTAGTGGCATGATATAACTGGAGATGCCGCTCAGTTGGTAAGCGTGCTCTTTTTACCAGTGCCGTAGCAAGAGAATAAGAATATGTTATATTGTACAGGGCGAGCGAAAAATCATGTGAATAGAATACACTAAACGGAAAATAATTTTTAAAAACTTTACTGTTTTTGCAAACTACTCATTACCGACAACAATACTTCAACATTACTTCTAGTATACTCGAGTGTTAAAGGTGAAGATTTTTTGCTCAAGATTGAAGAAGAAATGTCGGTGATATTGAGTGAATCAAAAATTATTTTCTCGTCTCATGTGCTGTGTAAATGAAGTGAAGGGTAAAACTGATGCCCAACCTAATGAAATTTCAAAATAAATCTAGCAATGTTTGATGTTTTTTTCCTAAGAAAACAGAAATATAAAATAAAGTGTTGTAACTTACAGATATACAAATATCAGATAGTTTGTATGACTACATAACGGAGATTGCGTTTATTTGCATTGAACCGTAATAATTTCCGATCTTTGTTTACACGAAAATTCTGTACTAATTATATACATTTCAAAAGACTTTTACTTGTTGGGCACTTGATTCGTGCTTTCCCTACGTACATTGTAATGATTGGACGCAATTACGTAAAAATAGATTTTTATGGTAAAAATATGTAGCAAAGAGAAAGGTTTTTTTTTCCCTGTTGATACATTAATTTAATGTAGGTATAAAAGTAGACCTTGCTTAACTTCTTTCTTTATAAAAGTCATCTGCTGTAATCTTAACAAATGTAGTGTCGTTTTTTTTTATAATAAACTGTTGTTACTTTATTAATATAGTTGTTCATTTCAAAATTCTTGAGGATGTGAAAGCGAAAAAATAATTTCAAGCGGAATACCCGAAACTGTATAAATACAGATGTAATTTCGAAATAGCCTCGGTGAATTTTCTAGAAAATGAAAGATGATTTATGGATTACTTAATCATGCCAACGTACAATTTTCTCGGCGTTTGCGGTTCGTTTGATAAGTAATAATTTTATCTCGAAACGTAAAATAAAACACTTGCTCGATTAGAGCGTTTAATTCCACGATTCTTAGATCGGAGCTTGAAAAAGAAATTGAAAAAATGTTTAACTCGCGCGACACGAGTCGTTAAATAATCGAAAAAAACAATGTTTAAAAAATAATTCCCCGAGGAAGCTTAAAGAAGCCTGTAACATTAGGACAGTTAGAAATTGATCTCTCGAAAGTCGCTCCGAAAAAAAAAGAAGCTGAATAAGGGCACCACTGTGCTAGCATCCGTACCTGCGCACTCCATCTCTAAGTGCAACGCGCGGGCGCGCGCGCACCACACACCTATACCATCGCGCAAGCATCGAACGTGTGTAGGAACGCGCGTATATGTGCGAGTGTGCAGCGAAGAGAGCGGAGCGGAGCAGCAGCAGCAGGCAGCAGCTAGGCAGGCAGGTCGCTCTGAAGCGGTGGCGGCGGCGAATAGCAACGCAGCCATAGCCCTAGGAGAGCTTCGCAACTCGATAGAGACAAGTGGGTACTGGGTACGCGATCGCGAGAAGAGCCTGTGCGCGTCGAGCGATAGTGCAGTGTGCGAGAGTTTGCGAGTGTCGCGATTGTGTGAGATTCGCCGCCTCCGGACAGTCGAACTTGGACAGAAGCGAGCTTCTGCCGCTGGACGGCGGACACAAAGAAGAGATCAAGACCTAGAGAGCGGACCCGAATCGAGGATGATGCCTCGCGGCTGATACTGAACGCTAGGTAAGTTGCCAATTGCCGAGTGAAATGAGCAAGCGAGCAAGAGAGTGCATTGAAATTGGTGCCGGCAACACCTGCAGCCACGGTGCCGCTTACCCCGGTGCATCGCTGCATTCTCTCGACGAGCGAACGGTGAACTCGCCGAGCGGTCTGCGCGTGCGCCTCTTTCTTTCTCTCTCTCGCTCTCTCTCCTCTTATCTTGCTATCTCCCTCGCGCCGCCGCCGCCGCCGCCACCACCGCTTTATCGCGAAAAAAGAGAGCTGCACGCGACCAGTCCGCGAGAAAGAGGCTGCCCCTTTTACGCTCTCACCCTACGAACGATTCGACGCTTTTTTTTCTTTTTTGGCTCGAGAAGGGGGTTTCATCCGTTCATTTTCGGGGTGCCGAGACTTTTTTTTTACTCTTAATTGGGGGAGAAATTGGGGGTGGGCCCCACCGAATTTAACAATGAAGTTCCATTTTGGAGCAGTTTGTCGTTTTGGAGCGCAAGTAATTTATTCACGACTTTGTTTTGAAAACTTGTTCTAAGTTAGTCTCCAAATTAATCGGAATTGGCATTAGTATAATTGCATGTTTCTCATTAAATGAATAGTTTATTTTAACACTTTATTTAATTGTGCGCTTATCTACTCGACTACAAGTTATGAAATGTTTCAAAGTTATTGAAGTGCGTGTATTTTTTTGCTTTGCCTATGATAATTTTCAGAAAGTTAATTTGTAACAGTAATACGGTCAATTAAACTGATGCAAAAACTCGTTTCCATTGCATCTGGTAAAGCTATGCACATGTGCATAACTTTAATATTGCTTCGTTCTTGTTGCAAAAGAAACCGTTCCAAACTGTCAAATCAGGGCAAAAGAAAAAATTGACCGAGCTTTTTCAAAATTTCCGCGGAAAAAAAATTCAGCAAATTTAAATCTCAATCATTCTGCAAAAAAAAAAAAACATTGAGAATAAAAAATCCGCTTCACAATTCTTGGTCAAATAAAAAAAAGCCTAGATCTGCCGATCCGCTGGAGAGTCGAACGTGCAGAGTGAGAAAGCGAGATGACATCAGCCAAATATAAAAATTGACATAGGTCACTTGGCTCGAGTTTGCATTCGAAAGTGATCGATCACGTCTCGATCATCATCATTATCATCACCATCATCATCATCGTCTTCGTAGGTGCGCGTATATATTGCTTCCTCTCGATACCGCTCTGATTCGGCCTTAAACACGTGCGATCGCGGCCATGAGAACGCGAGAGAGCAAGAGAGAGAGAGAGAGAGAGAGAGAGAGCTACATGCTACTTACTTACACACTGTGGCTCTCTATATATACTATATATCGTATCGCGCGCGCGACGAGAGAACAAAGCGGAGCGGCCCCGACGAGTTGTGTGTGCGTGCATGTGGACGAGACACCTGCGGGAGGCAAACCAACGCTTTTACGGGAGCGCCCTAGATTTTATTTTTCTAATCGAGTCCGGAGTTGATTGTCCAGTGTGTGTGAGTGTACGTGTGTGTGAGTGTGGAGGATCGATGATGGCTACGGGAGTCGCGGACGACCAGAGATGTACTTAACCTAGAACGCGAAATCGTAGCTCGATAGCCTCGAAAAATCAATAATGCTTCGGTAAGATTTTTAACTCTACCTATCGCTCTCTGCGGGCACGATTTGGAGCTGTACATGTACGCTACAAATTCATCCCTAATCATTGAACATTTTGCCACGCTTCATACATTATCGAATTGACATGATAAGCCCCGGACGATAGATTTTCAATTATTCGCTTACACCTATAAACTGAACCGAATTTTTTTTCTTTTTTTCTCTGTCTAGGATTTATGCGTCGTGGTGCGTGCAAATGTTGACCCAAGACACAATACTCCAGTCTGATGCTTGGATTTAAAGTAATAGGCTAGGTATTTAAATGAACTGTAATATTCAAGTGCGCTTGCCAATGGATGTGACAAGCGTGTGATATTTAGATTTTTAATGAAAAAAAAAGAGAAATGCTCATCGCGAAGTGACTGTTGTGTTGACTGAAGTAATTGTGTGCTCTACTTCTGGTATTACAATGTCTGTGATCCTTGCTACGTTGAAATAGGTAACCAAAATTCGAATTTTGCAGACAAAATTCCATCGTTGCAAGACTGTTTGCCTCAAATAAAGAGATGCAACATAAATTTGATAGAGAAAACCCAAGACAATTGTGCTACGAATGCGAGTAAGATATATATAGCGACACACACATCATCATTGCATTACTGTGCTTCCACAAAGTTAAATCATGCTATAACCATGAACCCTCTTTTAACTTGAACTTTTGCTGTGTTGTGCAATGTGCTTGTATTGAATACTTGTGTGTACATGGGTGGCTGTTGCACAAATCCATCTAAAGGACAATTCTAAAACAAAAAAAAGTGGTAGTGCGACATTTGGCAAAATGGGACGTGCTTGAGGGGCTGTGAGCCTGTCCAAGGCATATTTTAGATTACATAGGATGGACAAAAGAGAGAACCTATGTTCTGCGAATTGATGGGTATATGCTTTTCCTGCAGGAGACCCACAAGCAACCGAATAAGCAAGATCTCTGAACATATTTCAGCATCGGTAACTCCTCTCCATGTTTGTCTTGAGGAACCAAGAAGACCAGAGTTGTGTGATACCACGGCTCTCAGATTGCAGGTAATAATTTTCACTATTTAGCTTGTTTATTACAAATTTTGTAAATTGGAATACAATGTACTTTTTGTAAAACAGAGTGAAGGTGGATACAGTAGCAGGGCAAGTGGTGAAGAACCTGGCGAGGAGGAAACTGGAACTGAGCTGCTCCAGTCAAGTGAGCTGAAACAGAATCCAGCAAGTATGGCCAACACTATCAGCAACATAAAAATGACCAACCCTATCAAGGGCTTGGTCAGCAAACGCCGAAAACGGTTCATCGAGGATGGCTTTGATCTAGATCTAACATGTATCCTTTTTTCTATTTTATTACAATTCATTCAAATTGCCATTCAACTTGAAATTGACTGCGAAAATTTTTCCTTAATCGACAATTACAGATATAAACAAGAAATTAATAGCTATGGGTTTCCCAGCAGAAAAGCTGGAAGGTGTGTACAGAAATCATATTGACGACGTGGTAAAATTGTTGGAATCCAAACACAAAGACCACTACAAAATATACAACCTGTAAGTATATCGAATGAATTTTGAATCGGTCAAATACGCGAGCATAATCAATTTTTTATTCACGCTTGCAGCTGCTCGGAACGATCTTACGATTGCAACAAATTCAAACAGAGGGTGGCGACGTACGCATTTGATGATCACAATCCACCCAAAATGGAATTGATCAAGCCCTTTTGCGAGGACGTGCACTCGTGGCTTACGGAAAATGAGGACAACGTCGCAGCGGTTCACTGCAAGGCTGGCAAGGGACGGACAGGTGTCATGGTATGCTGCTACCTGCTTCACAGTAAACAGTGCAAAACGGCCACAGAAGCCCTTAATCTTTACGGAGAAAAAAGAACGACTGATAGGTAATGTCACGCCGTTAACAGTCTTATCTATTGGATTTTCGAAACTAAATTTTTGGTTAATTTTACAGGAAAGGGGTGACGATACCGTCTCAGAGGAGGTACGTTAATTACTACTCCACGCTTGTCCAAGAAAATCTCACCTATCAACCCGTGACTTTAATATTACGGGAAATCAAACTGGATCCGGTACCTGTTTTAAACGGATGCCAGAGTTGTGAGTATCTCACGATAAAACATGATTCCGCGCATCTTGAAAGTTAATAATCAATTTTCTACTTTCAGACCATTTTGTGATATCTGAGGCTAATAACAAAATATTTAGTTCAAAAACCTATGAAGTGCGCAAAGGCATGTCCTCACTTTCTATTCCCCTTCAACAGAACGTTCAAATCAAGGGAGACATAAGGGTAGATTTTTATCATGTACCCAAAGTGAAACGAAAAGTACGTTGATGATTGACCTCTCATCTTTGATGGTTTATTTAAAAATTGTTTAATTGTCACTAGGAAAAGTTATTTCACTTTTGGTTCAACACATTTTTCGTACGCGAGCACATTTATTCTGAATGCGACAACGGAGGACCAATTGAGAGGACGGCACGAGCGTTGAGCTGTGACGGAACCGCCATGGAATTACCAATGGTTCACACTAAACCGAGGACAGGCTCGCTTGTAAGCTTGGGCCCAACGCCACCAATGCTTGGATTATCAATTGACAAGTGGAGTTTGGACGGAGCTCACAAAGACAAAAACCACAAAATCTATCATGCAGACTTCAAGGTACTCTAATTTAGCTCGGATCAAGAGTTTAATGAATTGCAGAGCTTTAATAAGAAAATTTTGAAAAACCAATACAGGTCAGTTTGTACATGCACCGAGTGGGCGGCAGCATAGCGCTACCGGCGGTATCGCCCCCACCCGTTGGACGACCCGGCGAGGACATGCAATTGGGTATGGGTGGCCAAGAGACGCCGAGCGAGTCGAGCGAGGCCGACAGCAGCGAGTGCGACACCACGGGCGACGAGGACGGTTGGGAATCGGGTGAGTCCTCATCTGCATCTCTGGTGGTCAAACGCCATTCCTCCTCACACACCACATCACACGACAGCCCAATAAACGCACACAACAAAAGTGGTGTTGCCGCCACAAATCGCGACGGGAATAACAGCAGCAAAGCTCATTCCCCCGGTGGCATCGAACGTTACTCTGGTTTCTTCAGGCCTTTCTTTCGAGACACGTGACATATCGTTCAACCTGCGCGAGCGCACTCCACTTTCATCGGCTAATTTTTACAATTTTACGCCCTCTTCGGTGCATTTGTCTCAATATTAAGGACACCCCGTCTCGGACGTCCAAGTATTATAATCGCGCTGATGACTTTTTGCTCAAAAAGTTTCTTGTGACTATATAAATACGACAATTTGTTTGAAGCGAACGTGCATTTTTTTTTCTCTTTCGTTGAATGTGATTATCGGAAATGAATTTTCGTGTAATGATCTGACGCGTAAATAATTTAGTTAGCGATTAATCTTGATTTTAATTACAATAGTTTTAAAAAATAAAAAAGTGATGATTGAGTAAAAAAAATTTTAATTTCGTTTGTACTTTTTAAAATAACACGCCATCATGAAAAATAAAAACAATTTTAAAAAGACTTTCGAATCATTTTTGGATTTAGGAATTGTATTATATATATTTTTTAAATAAATTACAAAACTAAGCATCGCTTATTAAAATACTAACTTTATTTTCAGTAGCTTTTAAACATTCGTACTAATTAGTTTTTTTAAGAAAAGGCTGATAAAAAAACGTTTCTTATTGTTAGTTCGAATAATGAAAAAAGTATGTAAATAGTAGCAAAACTTTAAGAATTTTTAAAAAAAATTAATCGCTTGCCGCGTAATAAACTTAATTGTTTTCTCAAAATTAGACGAGCTGTCATTGTTGTATATCGTATAATTGCGTCAATTCTTACGTTAGCATTGTAATTTGGCACGTACGTTAATTGAATTGCAAATCCGTCGTCGTGAAGCATTACAGCATTAAATCACCTGAAGGTTACAAAAATTGATTGTGAAAAGAAAAAAAAAAACTTTTTTTGATAAAGACTGATCTAATATTGTCTCATTGAGCCATTAGAATGCAAAATAAAACACCATTATTTATGCACCATTCACATAAACTCGCGTATATAATAATGGAAATTGTACATAAATTAGCAGTATGCGATCGGCCTTGCCATCTCTCTGTTTCTCTCTCTCTCTCTCGAAATAAATAACGATCAAGCTCGTGAAATTCTCTCTGGACGTTTCATTAGTGCTCATCGGCAATGACGTAGCTCTCGGGCGGTTAGTAATTGGATAGGGGTGATCGTTCAGGTGCTACCGTGTGGAATTCCGCTCCTGCCCCCCGTCCGAAAGGCAACACTCTATATATCTATCTATCTCTCTCTCTTTGACACTGAATACAGAATCACTAAAAAGGAAAGCATGGATGTGTAGCGGCCGAGAGTTTTTATCACTTGGCACTTATTATTATTATTATTATTATTATTATTATTATTATTATTATTATTATTATTATTTGATAAAAGTTGAATGCATTAGTTGATTTTTTCCGTAGCTGTATATTCGTGTAATGTTTACTTTTCTTTGTGATATTATATATTATATATTTCACTCTATTGTTATTGTTATTATTTTTATTATGATTATTACTATTACTACTACATGTGTATCATCACGTCTCTGTTAATTTTGCTACGTTTTATTAGAAACTTGAATTTATCTATATATATCACCGCAGCCACCGCTATCATTATTATTATTATTATTATTATTATTATTATTATTATTATTACTATTATTTTCATGATTGTGTTGTAATCTATTATCGCTAGAACGATTCCAATATGTAATGATCCATTGTTATAAAACCTTGTATTTGTGTAATTATTTTTAATGACGACATTATATACATTATTTGACCAGAACATTGTCGTATTTCACGTCTCTTATAATGCCTCGTCTGAATGACGATTTTCCCCCCTTTTTCAAATAATTTTACTTAATAACGCTGAAAAGTGTTTAGAGCAACGAGTGCGCTTATGTAACATCAGTCATCATATTTCCAAAAACATATTGCAATTTTCGATACTCGTAGAATCGTTTGAGCGCATGTACATCTTCTTATTTTCAACGTAAAAACAAATTCAACCTGTATGAGTAAAAGTACGTATATATCACTGCACTACTTTTTCATCTGCCCGAGCATGTGACCCAAAAGTGATTTGACAAAAAAAAAAGAAACCAACAGCAATATTGTACAATGAGATCACAAGACGCACGATCCAAATTCATCAAGTACATTATGTATCTTCTCAAGTATATAACCGAGTTTTCAAGTGTGTGAATTTATTGCATGATGCGTGATTTGTTTCTTTTTTCTTCCGAATTTGAAAGATTGATTTTGAATTTGAGCTATACATGTACTTTTGTTGCCATATTCATTCAAAAATAAAAATTCAACAAAAGTACATGCATCACCTAATGTATCTCTGTAAAGTTCACAGTAAGAACCTCCAACCGAGTAAACTGCCTTCTTTTATCTTGACCGTACAAGAGTGTGTGTGCATAAATCAGTATTTATTTGGTATTTCTACCGTTTTTCTGTCTTTTTTTTTCGTTGTTGTGAGTTTTATAAAAATTAACTGACGAAAAAAAAACTGTGTCTGTTGGCATCCTGGCAGTGGACTTGGATCGTGGACGCGTGGGACGTTATCGCCTCCTGTCGGATGGAGGCATGATAGACGTATTGTGAGCTCGCCCATCATCCTCATTCATCTTGGAACGAGCGAATCATTAAAAAAAAACAAAGCAATGCAACGTGATGTGTATCGCGCTCTGCGATGTGTTTTTGGATGTTTGTCTTCATACACCCAATCATCTTCATTATACGTACATTATATACTCACACACATACACGCTCGCGTGATGCGTAACATTTTGTCTCGCGTAAACGACCATATGCAGCAAAAGCATCCAGCGTTGGATTTTCCGAAGAAAGTGATGGAGCTGGCAGTGTTGCGTCGATCGAGAATTTTTCACGTTTTCTTTTGTTTGAATCGCACTAGGAGGCTTTTTTTGTATAATTTTTTTTTTCAATGTGCATTGAGAGAATCGTTTATCGAACATTTTATTCTTATTAATGTATTACAATCAAGTCGGGATTATGGATAAGCGATTCTCTCAATTATCGTATTTCAACGTAATTGCTTTTGAAACAACGAACCGTTCATGAAATTCATCATTTCTCATCTCATCTCGATGTATAGCGTTTTTTTTCCATGCGTTTACAAAAAAGACAAAGAAATTGTAAAATACGCTCGTATCATCGCAAATCATCAAATCAATTCTGTACAAGCTTTTTTAGCGCATCTTGTTGCATGCCACCGTGTTTTGCACACAATTGTTTCGCGACGGCACTTGGCTACAGCATTTTCCAGTCTCTCGCTCAACTAAAAAAAAAAAAGCAAAATCCAGCATACGTGGATCAAGACAATCTATACGAGAGACTGGGAAAGCAGCCAAAATAGATTATGTACATAGACTCGAAGGCGCTGTCCAGCACGTGAAACTCACACACTTACACATACACACTATTTTCGACGCTTCATGCGATTCGGTTGCAGTACAAATCTCTCGAAATTACTCCACGCAATACTCGTGTACAATGGCAATTTGAATTTTGCAATATTACGTAAATATTTTGCGTGTGCGATACCGAAACGCATCGATCGACGTCGAAAATGCTGGCAGAACAAAAGCTATACAACAACAACAAAACCAAACAACAATCCTTTCTCTGTTTTTTAAAGCCTTTATTCGATTCGGGATCGTAGGCAAACTAACGCGAGTCCACAAACGAATCAGACATCGACGAGGAGACCACAAGCCCAAGCTCATGGTTAAGCGTTGAGAGAATAAAAGAAGAGGAGTCGCGAGATTCAGCGACGTCGTTTTTGTATCTTGTAACGTGTGTGTAAAGTACGCCAGGAGGAGGCGCAGGAGGGAGAAAATAAATTATGAATGTAAAGCGATTGAAAGAGAAAAAATAAGAAGGGGAAGGGGGAAGCGAGCGAGAGAGAGAGAGAAAGAAATAAAGAAAGAGAATACAAACTATTTTCGTAAGAGAGAAATTGTAAAAGTCAATATTATACTTAGGTATAGGAGCAATGACAAGTTGGGAGGCGATTAAAAAAAAAATAGAGACGGTATGGGTATTATTGCGAGCAGATCAACGTCGGACGTTTCAACGTGATTTATATATTGTACACACCAACTCATCCCGCACATCTCTGCCGAATTTTGGTGAAAAATCTCTAATTAGCATCCAATCTCGTCGTGTAGATGGGGGAAAAAAATAAGTGGTTTGAAGAAATGTAAAAACTTGAGAAAAAAAATAAAGCAAACGAGGAAAATTTTCTACTCGACGATTGTCGGACATGCAGCGTTTTTGGGCGAAAAACACTGTTGATTGTACGGAAGAAAGGCAAAAAAAAATATATAATGACATTCATTGTAAAACGTACCTTTGAAAAAAAAAATAATCGTCGTTGTGTTACGGCGCTCACACATACTTTTAGCACTCCGCGCGGAGTAAGGATATACTTTTTTTCTCTGTCACTGTTCTCTCAGACCAGATGCCACACATTATTGTCGAAACGCTTTTTTTTACTTTGTTTTTTTTTTTCATTTCGATGACTGTATTTGTGCAATGTCTAAACTTGAGCATCGTATCTCTCATAATTTTCACTGAACTAAATGATGAGAAAAAAAATATACAAAGAAAAAATAGACAAAAAAAATAATAAGCTCACTCTTGGTGTATATCAATCAATTAACAAACAAAAAATACTCTGTGTGATGGAAGAATTTTAAACGATCAACTGACCACCTAAACTATAAACATATATAGCAAAGAAAAAAAAAAGTAAGACAATTTTCAATGTGTTGGGATGCGCGAGTTTTAGTCGTAACGAACGAAAGAAAGAAATACAGGAGCTAATAATGGAAAGCAACGAGCGGCTTAACACACTATAATGTTAAATCAAAGATTTATTTGCATTGGGTTTGTTTGAAGAAGCGAAGGAATCTCTTTTGTACAGAGTTATAAGGGAGGGGGGCGACGAAACAGAATAAGAAAAAAAGATAAATGTTTAACACGATTTGTAGAGAAAAAAATCGTATTAATGTATCAATGCAACAAGAAAAAAAACAAAAAAAAATATAAAAAAATTAATACAAGAACCCATCCCTCGTATTTTGTCAAGTGTGCGTGTATGTTGAATCAAAAAAGAATGAGGTTTTGCTTGTCTTTGAGCGAAACAATGACAGCGAGAGAAACAATGAGAAAGAGAAAGAGAGAGAGAAAGCGTCTAGACGAGCGTTTGCGCCGGGAATTATCTGAAAAAGTTTGCACGCCTTTTTTGTACTTGACAACTCGAAATAGCAACACATACATAATACATGTGATGTATCATTTTTTTCAAAAAAAAAAAAAAATAATAAGCAAAACGTGATGTTTTCTAATGTATCCCTCAATGTGTACATAGTGTTTAAATGGCTCGACGTATAACACTAATGTGTAAACTGTAAGGTTAAATGTGCAATACAAATGTTCCTCAAACTCATCTCGAAAGAATAAAAATAAAAAAATCATGCCGTTCGCTGACGAGAGTACAAAAAGATAAAAGCAACTTTTTCGCATAATTTTCGCCGCAGCTTATTATAAAACTGTGCGCATTTGGCGTGTATCTTTAGATGTTTCCTCGGAGATGAAGGGCGGTCCTTAGTGTCATCTCTGAAGATTTGTCAGTATATGCGTCACGTCGCAAGTGTGCGGAATACAATTTTTCTTTTGTGTCGACGACGATGATGTCGCGTTTGTAAGCGAGAAAGAGAGGAAGGGAGAGAGAGAGTCTTTTTTTTTCACGCAAAGCCACGCGAAAGGCCAGCATTATTGTCCGGCAGAGAGAATTTACCAACAAAAAAAAAGCTTTTCATTTCGCTAATTATTGTATTAAGGAACGATCAACATTCGATTACTATGTTGTTCGATGTAATCTATTTTAATAAGAAATAAAGCGCGTCACTATGTTGGCTAACAATGTGCTATCTTATTACTTGATTTTCTTATGTTTTTTTAAAATATTTTCTTTTTTGTCTTTTGCAATATGACAATCAACTGAAACTGTGTTTTTCTTTAAAATCTTACAAAAATCTAAATTGACGCGCATTAAAATTTATTTTTAATTTAAAAAATTCTATTGGATTTTCTTGATTTTCTACTGCAAAACGATGACTATTTATTAAGTTATTAAAGGATTAATGTTGATTAACTTGTAATGATTCAAATTCAACGATCAATAAATACTGAGTCCATCCATCCACATTTCAATCTTGAGATACACACAAATCCATAAACTTTGTTGTTTGAAATACTTTCTATGCCTCCCAAACTAATCAAAGAATCAAAAGTTGATAAACATGAACAATATGTTGACCTCAAAGGGTAAGAAATGATTAAGTAATAATAGTAATAATAATAATGATCAAAATAGTAAGCAAAAAAGAAATAATAACAATAACAATAGTAACTGGAATATTTCTCCTTGATTTCGCATAACCATGCCAATTTTGTGTGACTGCATCCTATAAAATCCCAAATGGAAAGTTGCATGAAATTCGCTTGACAATCAATATTCTATGACTAATAATAATTAAAAAAAAAAACAAATTTCATGTAACACCATACAACAGATCTTTACACATATAAATCCGGGAACTTGATGGCAGAAAGATGATTGGCTGGGTTTGCTTTTACAGGGGAATCGACGTACTTGTGACTTGTAGAAGCGTATACATGTATATCTATATATTGACTGAGAGTGTGCGCGCGCGAGAAAGAGAGAGAGAGATGGCATTGAATCAATGGTTCCGCAAGGCTAAAAGACTGCACCTCCCGCTCTGAATGACGCTCCTCTAACAGAAATAGATGTATAACAAAAATATATATCTCTGCACGCCTTGCGATGCGCTTCATTCTCTCTCAATGTCGCTGATGCCGCTGCTGCTGTCCACAACCATACTGCTGCTGTTGCCGCCGCCTGCCGAGCTACCTTTTTTTAATTTTAACGAGCATGCATTCCCCGTTTTTTTTTTTTGCGCTGCATTTTTTTTTCTCTTCTTTCGAATTTATACATATATTTTTTTTTTCATCTCTCTCTCTCTCTCTCTCTCTCGTTTAATTGACGATGCGCCTGCTGACGAGGCACGTGATAATAATTATCTTTCGCTTGTTCGTGATTAACAGTATGTATCTATTATATTTGTACAGTGGATCGTCTTGTGTGATTATCCGTAGCTCTGCAATTTATTATATTTATGATTAATTATTATCTATCTTGTGATTTCTTAAAAAAAAAATTAATTAACTATGCGTTCGGAATAATTGATAACGTTGAGCCTGGTTGCTTTTTTTTTGCTTTCTTTTTTTCAGGCTACACGCGGAGAATGCCTGCGACCTAAAATCTATTTTTACCGATCATGTTCCTCGTTCGGCTACACATTTAAATTATAAATATATTATTCTGATTTTTTTTTTCTCTCGCGTGTACAATCTGTTATCGCCCAATGGAATGTAAAGAAGAGAAAACAAAAGACACAAAAAAAAAATAAGACAAAGCTGCACGCAAACTTGAACACGTACGAGAGTCGCAACAAAGGCGGCACGAATTACATGATTAATTTAGTAATTGTAAAAATAGCGATGATTATAATATACGTCCTGACAGGTCTTTTTAGGTAATTGTTGTGCGGAGAGAGCATTATTGACTCCTTTCTTCTTCTCTTTTTAAAAACTATTTTTTATTTATTTATTGTCACGCGCTAAAGCGACGTTCCCATTTTTTCGGAGAATAGTTTAAGTAGCAAGTAGTCGATTTTTTTTTCTATATAGAATTCTCCCTCCCCTCCTCGGACCATTCTTTTTTATATGGCTAATTCCACAAAGAAAGTACCTTTATTCGGTAGCGTTTTTTGAAATATTCAAACTGCGGGTACACTCTCAATTTTAGGGTTACGCGGTTCTACGGGGCATCAAAAGCTTCGTAATGCCCACCCTCTCCTTTCATGTGATGCCCCTTTTTTGCTTGTGACAGTGTTAAAATCACGTGAGAGTTCTGGCATCGATAAAAACGAGAATCTGAGCTTTTCTGGTTTCTTGTGGTTTTTTGGATTTTAATAAGAAACGCAAAATGATGGCGTTAATCGGACTCGAGATTCGAATTTCTCGACTCGATATATGCCGGAAACCATTTTTTTTTTTCTACTCGGAAATTTCGACCCTTGTAGAGTTCTGAAAACACACAAAATTGATGGAACGTGCCAGATTTGTCATTTTATTAGTTTTTTTACCTTTTATGCATTGTTGAAAGCTCTACAAGCATCGGAATTTCGAGTAGAGAAAGAAAACATAATATGGTTTTCCATGCGTATTTCGAGGCGTAGAATTCGATTCTAAAGTCAGATTGACGCCATCTTTTTTCATTTTTTGTCAAATTCCAAAAAGCTATGGAATTTAGTGTATTATTTTTTGACCGTTTCAAGACTTCCAAGTCCAAAAAAAGGGTGTCACAAGATTACGCGGCGTGGGGCACTAGTGTTTTTAGGTTCTATTTATAGTGTTGTAGATTGAAAAAATATAATAATATCGAGCGTAACCCCGAGTTTTTAATTTGCCAAAAGCCGAACAAAGTTATGGCAGTTTATTTGTGAAATTGGTCATATATATGTAAACTTGTCGTTTTTACCGTAGTATCAGCCCACCCTCACTTTTCATTTCCCTGTTTTTTAATTATTCTTTATAGCATCATTATTATTCTTACTATTATTATTACTACTGCTACTCTATGATAATATCGAAAGGGAGAAAAATCGGCCTCTTTAGAAATGAAAGTACAAATCCTTATTTACGAGTAATAATAATTGTCGTTTGTCGCTATATGATTGTAAAGATAAAATAGTTGAAAGGAAAATATATAAGGACGAGCCTCTGTAACGATCGACTGTATTTTTTATTATATTAATCATCGTACTATTATATATATATTTTAGCGTTTATTTCCAATTCCCCCCTTCTCTCATCCGCTCCCTTTAGCTTAATGTATGTGTATAATGTATAAATAGTGATTTGAAAAGTACAATTTTTTGCAAAAAAAAAAAGCGCTGTGCATAAAGCAAGAAGCTCTCTTTGTCGCTGTACAGTGGACTCGAGCGAAATTTAGCTTTTTTTTATATATATTATATACGTGCGCGCGCGCGTCTCAATTGGAATTTGTTATTTATTGAGCGTTGAATTTGTAGTGATATAATTACTGAAGAAATTGAGAAAAGGTGACAAAATTGAGAAAAAAAATTATTTTTTTTTGTACTCTTAACAACGTTGAGTATACGCACCTCTAGATTTTTAAGCAATACTCGTGGCGATATTACGTGTTGACACTTTGTTGATTTGATCACTATTGCGTCTCTCGCCTCTTTGATTTTTTTTTTTGCCGCTGTTGGACGATACGAGGCACAAGTGCAATATAGGAAAAATTTCGTCGCTCATTATTTGAAAAAAAAATGACACTTTGTTATCTCGGATCGCAAGGCTGATATTTATAGTTAATTCATGAACGCTCAGAGTTTTACTTGTGCGCTGAAAACTCTCAAACAGTAGCGAATTCACCGTTTCGACTTTGAATATATCTCTCTTTTTTCAAGTATTTAGGAAATTTAAAAAGGTAAACTGATGCATTTGTCAAAGTTATTGTTTTTTTGTAATCTAATGTACAGTCTTTATCTCTGTTCTGCGATATCTGAACACTTGACAACTTTTCCTCCAAAATTATATTCAACAGCTCGTCTTTATTGTCTTAATTTAAACAAAAAATCAGAAACAGAAACAACTCATGTAAAATGTTTATACATAAAACCAGTTTAATTTTTTTTATTAAATTTACCGAATGGTAAAATGAGTTTACATCTGCATTTTTTTATTCAACCCCTTACACAATATATATACAATTTTACAGGTCAGAATAACTGTTTTTCTGTGAGACAATTTTTAAAAATACAAAATTTATTTCACTTTCCAATCTTTAAATTTCAAGTTTACAAATTATACTTTTTTCAAATGCAATCGCACAAGAGTATTTTATTTGAAAAAAGAAAAATGATTAAAAATAAATGAAAAACAAATTGTCAAATCAGTTGGCGGAACATGTGCCGTGATCATAAATTAATATCACACAGTTCAACAATGCAAAAAACAATCTATTCTTCATTGTCCTCTCAAACTATCTTCGAGATGGCAAGTTTTTAGTGGATTAAATTTACTATATCTTTATAAAATATTTATAAATAACAAATGTTTATGGAATTACACACTAGTTTTCACATCACTTTACCGACCTCTTCCTCGTCCGCGACTAAAACCACCTCGACCTCTGCTGGAAGACTTGCCTTTGGGTGGTGGTGATTTGGGCCTAAGAGCTTCGATCCGTTCTGTACACCCAGTAGTGATTTGATTACTTGAAAAGTAACTGTTGTAGATATCTGCATTGAAATTGGTGTTGGTCAACTCTGGACCAACAGTCAGCCAACCTGGCCTAATTGTACTATCTCGACCAAACAGGTGTAGCCTAAATAATTGTTTAAAATTATTAATGTGGCATAATTGATTGACAATAAAATTATAAAAAGAGATTTACCTCCGTCTACCAAGGCAAAAATGTTCAATAATGTGAAATATTTCTACAGGCTTTTCGATAGAACCATATTCTGGTTCTTCAGATATAATCAAATCAATATCAACATTAGCATGAATGAAATCACCATCGGTTGATCTTCGCACAGTCCCTTTGATACCCATCAAACAATGTTCTTTAGTCCTTTGAAGCACTGCTTTACTATCTAAATTCTTACTGTGGCCAGGATTGTTTATATTAGTCCTTATCCAACAAATGTCCTCACATCGCCTGAAACCCCATTTTCTCAAACACAATCTCCCCATGTCAAGCCCATCACTACTACCACACCACAAAAACACAAAACTTCTATTAGCTGCCACTTCTCCAATATCCAATTCCATTATCTGCAAAACAATACGTCTCTATGATTATTGTGCTTTTATTGAATATAAAGTAATCTATTCAACAAACCTGATCCCAGTTCCAAAGTTGTACATTTGTAGCACCACAAGTTCTCTGATACTCCTCTAATGGAGGTTCTATAAGTATCACATCAAACTTACAATTCAATTCTTTTAAATTATGAGTCAACAGGTCAGTCTTTAGATACATTGGTGGAGTTGCCGTTTCAGCAATGAGGTCATCCTTTAATTTAATTAGTTCTCTAAGTTTTGGATACTCTTCAAACCTGTCGGCGAGTCCAACATCTCTGATGAAATTTTGCGGACGTTGCCCTGTATCTATAAAGTGCTGGCAATAATCATTGTGTGGATTTGAAGACTGAGTCCCTTTTAAAAACGTAGATGAGTCTTTGTAAACAATCTCATCGGCTATTGCACTATTATTTTGTCTCTCCTTGGCTTCACTGTCATTTTTATTGGCAGTCACTTTCACTCTTTTCTTTTGCGTTTCGTCGACTTCGGTCCCTAAAATTTGTCGCAACTCGTCAGCACCCGATACACCCAGCTGAAAATTGATGAAAATATGTATTTTGTTAGATTGATTATTTACATAAACATAACCCTGAAACTAGGCCATCTTTGTAATTTTTTCCTCTGGTACACTTGATAAAGGCTTGAATATTTTCAACTCACCGTTTGAGCCAACAACTTTTTTCGTTTTTTAGAACGTTCTCTCAAGGATTGCAACATTATTAAACTAGATTTTGCCTAATGTAAACGATATTTTGACAAACACACGTATATTCGCGGTGAACCAAATAGCTGCCATAAATGTGTGTGTGTATGCGTTATAAGCGCAGTAAACACGAATTGGATTGGTGGACGCGCTTTGGAGCAAAATTCTCAAGAACAGATGCTTATGTTATGGTTGTAGCGTCATGAGAACAACATGAGTAGAATTATAAACAACTGATTTTAAAGGGTCACCGTAAATAGTGCCAGAAAGAATTTAATTTATTACTGTACAGCCTTATTTAAAGTGTTTTTTGTACATTGAATTGTTGACTGTTACTGTACATACAAAAATTCAAAATGGGTGGAGGAGATTTGGTAAGAAAAAACTTAACCTCCGAGAATATTACAAATTAATGTTTTTATAATATAGTGATACAAAAATACAACTTTTATGATTATTAAAGCAATATTATTCTTGATTAATTGTAACTTGTAGAATTTGAAAAAATCTTGGCATCCATCCACAATGAAAAACATGGAAAGAGTTTGGAAAGCGGAGCAACAGGACAATGAGGAGAAAAAACGTATTGCCGAGTTGCAAAAAGAAATAGCCATGGAAAAAGACAGAGAAGACTTGCAATCATTAGCCACAGAGAAGAAAGATGATACGAAATTGGACTGGATGTACAAACCACACAATACTGTTAACCGAGAACAGTATTTACTTGGAAGGACTGTTGACAAACAATTTGAAGAGATGAATCAAGCTGAAAAAGCTGCAGAGCAGAATAAGCCAGTGAAAAATCATGTAGAACATGGTATGTTAATTTTTTAATAATACTCTTATATTTCATGCCAAAGCTCTTTTATTTTATACAAAAATACTTGGCTCAGAATGCATACCACCTTCAATTAGAAACTTTCAAGGGGATGAACAAGTTGATTTAGCAAGAAAGTTGCAAGAAGATCCTCTTTATGCTATAAAAAAGAAAGAAACTGAATCTCGTGCCCAACTTTTAAAAAATCCAGTCAAGCTAAAGCAGCTGCGACAACTGGTATGTTGTTTATTTTTGTTAATATTTGATGTTTGTGAATAATTAATTTTATAGAAATTTTTCATGTACACTCTAGTTGGAGCAAGAAAAAAGAGAAGCAAAAGATGTCAAAAAAGCTAAAAAACAAAAGTCTTTGGAAGATTCGGATCTTGATCACTTGTTGGCTGCAAAGTTTAAAAAATTTAAAGATGAAATACGTGAAAAAGACCTCATCAAGTCTATAAAAAAACACAAGAAGCAGAAAAAACAAAAGAAAAAGAAAAATGAGGACAATAGCGATGATGGTGATTCAAGCAGCGAGTCTGATGAACCTAGGAAGAAGGCATCAAAAAGACACGAAAAAAAGTCACGTAATCGTGATTCGAGCAGCGAATCAGATGAGCCTAGGAAAAAAACATTGAAAAAACTTGAAAGAAAGTCACGTCATCATGATTCAAACAGCGAATCAGACGAACCTAAGAAACAAAAATCAAAAAAACACGATCGGAAGAAACAGGATCGTGATTCAAGCAGTGATTCAGATGAACCTAAGAAACGAAAACCAAAAAAGCATGATAAAAGGGAATACGAAAGTAATGCAAGACATGAAAGTAATTCAAGACATAAATCTCGTGAATCTGAAAAACACAAATCAAGAAAACATCAAAAAGACGAGAATGATTCTAGCAGTGAATCCGATGATTCAAGAAAGCATAAAGAAAGAAAGCATGATGGAGAAAGGCGCAGTGATGAGTTTGTAAGCCAACACATGCAGGGATTTGGATTAATGGTAACATAATAATATTCATAGCATTAAATAAGATGTTTGGTTTCATGGTACTATTGATTTTTTTTTTATTTTAGAGACCAGATGGAACCAAAATTGCATTAAATAGACGTTTATCGCCATCTAGAGATAACAAAGGTGACATGAAAAAAGAGCAAAAATGGGTGCCACCTAAACGAACTAAACTTTCTGAAGAAGAAAAAGAAAGGCGAAGACAAGAAATGTTGTCAAACGCCAGTGAGTATGACAAACAACGAAAACGAAATGTCAAAAAGTACGAAGAAGAAGAAAGAAAAGAAGCAGTAGATGAGAAGTCATATGATAAAGCCTTTATACAGTAAATTATAAATCTTAAATGTTGATATATTATACGCTGAGAACTAAATTCTAATGATAAATTTTCATTTTTTTTTTTTTCAGGAAACACCTGGCTAAAGCTGCTAATAATGAAACCGTTTCATCTAGGATCAAATCGAATATAAATCACATACAAAGATCAAATTATTCGATGGATAAGAATTTTGCTCGAAGATAGCATTAATTTAACACGCGGATAATTACGCGTGATATGGCGAATGTACTGGATGTAGTACACTCGCCGTGGATAGTATCTGGTAGAACTTTTTCAAAAACAGCCAATCAGAGCAACCACCAGATACAATCCACGATGAGCGTACACGTATGAACACTTGTGTATAGTTTTAAAATTAATTTTGACAATTTATTTTTTGTATACATTTAATATAGAGCATAATAATTCACACAATATAAACAGATAGAATTTCCTAATTTTTATGTGAATTGTATAAAATGGTTGTTTATTTATTCTTATTAGAATATATATTATAGCGACAAATTTTTTAGCGTATTCCTTTACCAATAAACTCCACAGTAAACAAATTTTTTCAATTTGCGACATTTCTAAAAAAAAATTTCTTATAGTATTTACAACTTTTTTCTTCAAATACGAAAAATCGATTAAAGAAATTGTTTTTCAGTAAATCATCTGTGCCAAGGAACATTCTGTTACACCATCCCCTATAATTGATAATTATAAAAAAAACACGTGCCATTATTATACCGAGCGAAATAATTACACGAATTTAGACTTTCAAGTATTTTTTTTTGGTAATGGCCAATTCAAATTTCTTTATTCCAAAATTTCACATTCCATCACAACTCTAAAATTTCAACTCCCAAATAGTTCATGTTATCAAAAGTTTCTAAAGTTGGAAGTATTCCTTTTTCGCATCTCACGACATTTCCAAATTCATATACTTTAAATATAGGCGTGAAAGGGTCGTTGTCTATAGTGGCTATAGTGGGCGGTTGTCGGCTCCGAGTCCGAGACTAGCCCAGTAAGCGTCGACGTTGGCGTGGCTTTTATAGAGCGCAAAGTCCATTGGTCTCTCTCTCTTCACCCAAACCTTTTGCGCTAAATTACGGGCGCCCAAAGCAATGGCCGCCTTTCGCTCGGCATAATATCCTCCGAAGTGGTGGATGCGCCTGGAACCGAAAAAAAATTGACGTGACTGATTTTTTTGGCATGCCGTTTTCATCCCGGTTGAAAAAGAGCACGTGCTCTTTTGGAAAACGGGACACATGCCCCTTTGTGTCAAAAAAAAGCACGTGCCCCTCGGTGAGGCACGGTACCCCCCGTCCGAATACTTGGTTGTACTTTTGGCTCAATTTGAAAGCGAATTTATGACTTAATTTATTAAAATTAGGTACAAAATATATTTATTACAAATTATATTTATTAGGTACTGTTTGCGAAAATATAGTTTATTTCAAATAAATAGTATATTACGTTACTAGCCGGTTGTAAAAGAGCACGTGCTTTTTTGGAAAACGCGGCACGTGCCCCCCGATGGGGCACATGCCTCCGGATACCTGGCTGTACTTTTGGTTCAATTTGATAATTCATTTATGAAAATTGAGTACAAATTATATTTATTAGGTAATATTCGCGAAAATAATAAATTAATTTTTAAATTTAACCAAAAGTACAGCCAGATATCCGGAGGCATGTACCCCGATGTGAAGCATGTGTTCCACCGGGGGGCACGTGCTTTTTTTTGACACAAAGGGCACGTGCCCCGTTTTCCAAAAGAACACGTGCTCTTCTTCAACCGGAATGGTAAAGACCTGCAAAATTATGCAGTAGTTCAATGCATGTTTATTCTTATCGACAAATCAGTCTTATACTAATCATGTTTTATTCATGCAAAGGATCTATATTTTTTATTAAACAATTTTTTTTCGTTTTCATGTTCTTGTTTTAGATAACATTATAGTATAAAAATTTAATTAAAAAAGACATCTACTCTACGGCCGAAAAGTTTATCAAACCCCACATCCTTCAAAAGCATGATAAACGTACAGAGAGAAGAAGAATTTGGGTAAAGCCCCAAGTAAAGAATGCTGAAAACAATTGCTTTAATTGGTAATGCCACAACTGTTTTGCAATTGATTGCAAATACCTGCAGCAGACTGTTTAAGGGAGAGACTCTCATGATGTGGCTCGCGGGAGGGGCTCTAATGACTCACTGTCGAAATGGCATGGGAAAGGCTCTCGCTGCGACGATACGCAATTGCGCGAAAAATTCTGCCTTTTTTTGGCTCGCAGATGTATCACCCTGTCCCGCTGCTCGCGAATTATCATACCCGGGGTTGGGGGAGCGGAACTCCCCTACAGTAAATAGCCGGCCGCAGGCCAGCTCGAGGATTTTTTTTCAATATAAATGCTTTTATTTTTAAAAAACGCCAAGCCAAACTTTGAAAATATTTTTCAACAATTTATTTCTTGTATACATTTAAAATAGAGTATAACAATTCAAAGAGTATTTCACACAACAGAAACAGATACTGGCACATGAGTAACATTTTCTTTTAAACAACGACGTTCGATTCAAGCAATTTTACACATTTCGTTGGTTTCCAAGGCATCGTGTGTGTCTGCAATATTTGTGACGCAGTCTCCCGTGAGAACGTTATTTACAACAGCTCTGGCTAAGAAACTCGTTGTGAGAGAATAGCCGGCCGAGAAGAAAGGTGTCATGTCGGTTTTCCTATCCACATTGTGTTCCTTTGTAAATAGATTTTAAAAAATTTAGATTTTTTTTGGTATTTTTAAATACGACTGCGATATTTCGTACCTTGCAAAACATGATGAAAGCGTCATCGACCAATTTGTTCAAATTTAATTGTCTTTGGAAAGTCAATTCTGGATTTCGCAACAAAATTGTTGAAACAATATTTAGTAACTGCAAAAAAGAATAAATTCATTAAAAACATAAAGTCTGGTTAAACATTTTCCATTTTCAATACACTTTAATTTGAATACGTACTTCAACGACAATCTGTCGGTATTCAGGTATGGTAATATGATGAAGAATGGATTCAACGAGAAGAGCAAAGGTAAGTTCCGATCGAGTCAGATTAGACAAAGTGGGTTGCTGCGGTACTTCTCGGCCGTTGACACAAATACCACCAGGGCATCTTTCAAGTACTTCCCAAACTTGATTGTAAAAGTGCAGAGGTACTCTGCACAAACTGCCTTCAATTTTTCGTCTTCCGAGAATCGATAAACTGTTGCGAAAATTATAAATATTTTTATTTTTTTTATAATTTTTATTTTGTGGTGTTCATCTTTACTCACTCTTCATCTGCAGCCCATTCTTTGACAGTCAAAACTCTGATCAAAAGTTGACGGACCTCGTAAGGACTATAATTCTCAATTGGCTTTGAATCCTTTCCGATTATTTGCAAATACAGTTTCATAGCTTCTAAAACCCACCTGCAACATGTTAATTTTACAAGTTACAAAAGAGATTTATTTTAATTTTGAAAAAATAGACGTACCCAATTCTAATTTTAAGAATACCCTTAAACATTTCCGGATTTGTTCCAATAAGACGTCCACAATATAATAATACTTCTTGCTGTAATACAGCATGAATAACATTGTGAGGCTGAATAGTGGAATACATTACTGATTGAATTTCCGCAGGTGTCATGGGTTTATCGAAAACCGTTTCCTGGTGTCCAATGACTCCAACAGTAATCTGAAAAAAATTTCATTTGCGCTTCGTAACATCATCTCAATAAAAATATTTCATAATAGAATTTACTTGTTTTCCTTTGACGAGAACTCCTGTTATAAAAGGACTAATACTATCGACAGTATGATTCATTATACTACTGCAATAACGCACAGCCATCCAGTACCGAAGACTTCCGGCTTTTTGATACAAAGATGTGAAAATAGCAGTCACTAAAATCAAAAGATTTTTATTCAGTATTGAGCGCTATGGTATTATTATCTAATTGAATCAAAATAATTTTACAATTCGATCCGTTTATTTCGTAATTCGGACCCTCTCGTTGTATGAGTATTCCATATAATTGACATTTGGCATATAAATCGTTGACACTTCGAATGGCGTTTATAATGTTGGCAGATGATTCGCCTTTAAAGTTCTAAAAAAAAAGATTTGATTGTTGAATAAGTAAATTATCAAAGCGTTTTTCGACTTACAGAAAAGTCTTTAATGTCTGCGTTGTAAGAAAGAGCTTTCGGCACGTCAGTCAGGCTTTGGTATCCTATATAATCGTGCTCCAATTGTTTGAATTGCGTTAATTCTATATCAGTGTCTATGGAATTGATGAAATCCAGATGTTCTGTCGCAAAAGTAAATCCGAATTAATTCCATCAAGTTCTGATCTCTACACGAATGTAGTTTTGCAAAAAGCTCGCGATACTCACCTATACAAGACGAAGATATCAAGTTTTGAAGACGACCAATGCGAACTTTGGTACCATCACAATATCCTTTTTTCAGCATTGCAAAAAGATCCAACATTTCTTTGAACTGCGGATCTCTGTGAATAATTTGAATTATTTGAAAGTATGTTTCGCTGCTAAAATTTTTTGTTACCTCATGTGCTCTTCCCGAATTAAAAGACACACTGTAGGTCTTCCTGACAGTCTCCAGTATCTCCCAACAAATTGGAGCTCAGTTTTGATATCATCAATGAGTAAAGCCATGTCACGGTATAGATAAAATTCAGAAACTTCGAAAATTAAGGGGTAACAAAGTACAGTCATTCCACACACTCGGTAGATCTAAAAGGTCATTTTTTAAGTATTGCACAACATTTTCAGTAAAAAAAATTTTTAATTTACCTTACTAGTACCTAATGAACCAACGGGTCGGGCAGGCCGCCCTTCTAGACCTAATTTTTCATTTATTCCAAGACACTGATAAACTTTGACTAATTGAGTGGAAGACAATATCTGCACAGGTTCAACTTCGTGAGGTGTTTGAGTTTGGATTCCGTAAGTTGCCATCATAGCTTGCAATCTCATTGATTCGGCCATCAAAACAATTTGTACCACCAAATCGGTATGCGTACCCTAAACGAAAAATTTCCAATTAGCGGCTAAAATTTATGAAAATGTAAACATGCGTTTATTTATTGTGGTGCTATAGCGAGAAGCTTCGTGTGATTTTAATACCATTTATACAAAAAGTTATTCAATTTTTACTATAAAAAAGATATAAAAGCGTACTACAATCTACTTGTATAAAAAGCATATATTGACATCGGATATATACAAAATTAAAGTAGCATTGAGAAAAATACAGATAAAAGGCAAATGGAATACTGAAACTAATACAGGGATAGAATTTCCATCACAACTAATATAGAGATAGAAGAAAGTTGAGAAAATTTATAAACATTTTTAAAGCTGTTTAGAGAGAAAGAAATTTACATTCAATGAAAATTTAATTAAAATTGTAATATTTTTCAAAATTTTGCAAAAAAAAAAAAACTAAAAAGAATTCAACATTCAATGAAAATATTTAAAAATGCCTGCCTGTACTGTTTGCTTTGAAAAGCTAATAGTTTTTTTTATGTACACATTTATAGTACATTAATTTTAGCAGGCAACATTGACTGTTACTTACAGAGCTTGGTTTCGCCTGTGTAAAACGCAAGATAAAAAACATTAACTTCCAAAATAAATTTCATAATAAGTTTTGAAAATTCGGATACAAAAATTCAATTTAGTAGGTAAAAAAATCTTTTATTTCTACAGCTAGACCCTTTCTGATTTTAAATAATTACTAATGTAAATTAATCGTTTACCTGGAAGGCAGAGTAACGTCCTGCTTTTCTTGGTCTGTTGTATGATGGCAAATACCGACGAATCGGATCTAATTCGTTGATGTGTAACAAATTGGCAGTCAGGAGCTGCGCTATAATAAACATTGCTTGATTCCACAAATATATTGGAGCAGGATCATCGCCTCCTTTGTGGCCTCTGCCAATGTCACTAGGAACTTTCATTGTGCTTCCCGGTTCACTTTTTTCGCCTTCTACACTATCCTCTGGAACATAGTAATACATTGGCACAATAGGATCTGAAAAATTAAAAATATTATTAACAATTCTAATAATCTATAGCTTTTTGTCTACAAATAATCATATAATATACCTCCATATCCATCTTTTGATAGTCTAGCTTTCAATAAATTTTGATATTCTTCTATTTGTTCAGGCAAACTATTAAATACACCATCAATTATCATAAAAATATAAAATAGTGGCCATTCACATTCTATATTATCAAATTCCTAAAAAATAAACAATGTTAGTTTAGTCACAAAGCAGAATAATTAAAAAGAACTTTGAGCTGACTTTTATTTCTCCAGATTTATAATATCGCCTATCAGGATCTTCCAGTACAGTTTTGTAACCATCCCTGCCAAATCGTTTGAAACCATAATTTCCTTTCAGTCTTCTTAGTATATTAGCTTTTGTTTCAATGTATAAAACTTCTTCGTGTGTAGAAAACGCAGGAAACGAAATTGTTGGCAACAAGGCAGCATCCACGCTCTATAATATCAAGTTTGATGTATTCTTTGCACGCCTATATATAATTACAAGTTTTATTACTTTGGAACTGGATTCTCTTGGAAGCATTGTTTCAAAAATACTCCGATTACGATTGTGCGCGTCTATATCAACATATATGACAGACCAGGATGCACCTTTTTCTCCAAATAAATTACAACCATTGATGGCTTCAAGTGCACTTTTGGCCATGCCAATGGAACTGGCATGAATTTCTGGTGTGCCATCATTGTAACGACTACCTCTTTCCCACATTCCATAGTCTGGTGTTCGGTATGCTCTTTCAACATAGTAAACCAGATTTTGTATAAAGGCAACTTCGTCTTGAGTGTAAATTATTTGCAGTCCAGATGATATCATTTGTACTAAGAAAATCAGAAACAGAGACACGACATCAATCTGTAAAATGATATAGACTTTATAAATTAGAGAAAGTAATTAAAAATTAAAATTTTGTCTATAATTTGACATTACTTGCAAATGATTGTAGTCCTCATCTTTGAAAATTTCATCTCCAGTGTCCAAATGGAATTTGCAATGCAGAGCAAATCGATTGGATTGATTTCTCTTGAATAACTCTACTCGTGAAGATTGTTTCATCCAACATTCCAAAATACCTCGCATACATTTTATTGCAGATTGACCCAACTCGTATGATTTACCTCTGTCATCATCTATACGCCTAGAATGAAAGTTTAATTTATGAATAATTCAGCAAAACATTAATCATTTGCTTCAAAATATACCTATAAGCTTGATGTAAACTCCAAACAGCAGCAGCACAATATACACTTTCTCTGACACTAGCTACTTTCTTGTCACTCGATATCTTTGGAAAAAGACCTGTTATACAACTTTGATAGTGAAGAATTTGCCTCTTAACTGCAAACAAAAACAGTTGTAATTTTAGAGGTCCTCGCTTACACAAAAGAAGAGAAATGTTAAAGATTTTACCAATTCCATAATAGATGTCAAGTTGTCGTACAGTATCCTCATAGTTGGAAATTTTTAAAAACATGTCAATATCAAAGTCAATAATGCTACCTTGCCTTGTATTTCTAAATTGCGGTGGAGTCCTGAAACCACACAAATACTTGATAAAATGAAGAAGTGCTGATTATTGTAATAATACTTATCTGGAAAAGATAAAGTAAAGTTTAATTGAAAAATATACAGACCTTGGCACTCCAGTAGGAGTAGTAGTGGCTGCTGCAGCCATGGCACACGCTACTGGTTACTCAACGTTTGATGTGATTAATGTAACGTGAAATTAACACAATTTATTCAAAATTATTAGTTGATGTATAGTTATGAATGAAACTTGATTCTTTGGCACACAACTCATAGTTTCAGTGGGCTTCACTAATGGAAATAAAATGATTTTCCTGCTACATAACTAGAGGTGACATTTACAATTGCTAAACGGCGAGACATGTACCTATTTTATTTTTATTTATAACAAGACGCAGTGGTGTCTTACTAATAAATCTCGTCTAACTATTATGCAACACTGCCTTTCGTTGCGGCAAAATACGAAACTAAGGGAGAAATTCACAACTACAACATTATTCGAATTAAAAATATTTGTACAAATATTATTTGACAATTATTCCAACAGAGTTGATTCACTGTCCAAAGGATTACAAAATATACGTCAATATGAAGAAAAAAAAAGTAAACTTATATTAGCATAAACGCCAAATTTTTTTTTTCGTAATAATAAAACTTTACAAAGTGAAAGGAAAGATATCCAAAAACCAAGTATGTGTCACTGAAAATACAAGACTATTTTGGAGTAAAGATCTACGTGTGTGTGTGTGTCAAAGTTGAAAGCGCACGCATGTGTGCGGGGAACAATTTACTATCGCGCACACACTGCCACACTGGTAAATTGGTGAAGTGGCACTATGCAGGCATGCAGATTGTAAACGCGTAACATAACCTCATCTTTGCTGTCAAATATATCGGATATTTTTATAAAAACACATCATGTAAATAAACATTGCTTCGTGTCAAAGATTGATCAAGTTTCAGTGAACAGCATTCCCAATAAGAAAACATCAAAAATGAATAAGGATAGACTTTTGGCTGCCAGAAAAAAAGTAAAGTATTGTTGCATATTTACAGAGCGTATTTATTATGTCGCTAAATTGTCACATCACTGTTTCGTGTTTGCAATCAAAAACTTGAAAGCTACTTGATATTTTTATGTTTTCTAGCTTAAAGAATTCCAACAGCATAAATATGAAAATCTTGGAAATGCACAAGATCATACTGACCCAGAAAAACATAATAGTGCTCAAGTATTTCCTTATTTTATCTTTTAATTTAAACAGTCTGCTTACCTATTTATCTAAATAATAATATTTTCATCAACTTGCAATTTAGAGCTCGCTTAGGCAGACACCTGTAAACTTTTCACCAACTCCCCAGCAAAATGTTGCCCAGTATTTTGAACCGCATTTAGAAGCAAAAGAAAATCATTCGAATGATGCAGTTGGCATAAATAATGTCAATCAGTATCCTAATTTTATAAATCATGAAAGTCAGCAAAATCATTTTACATTACCAAATGAACAGGAGAGCAAAACAATTCAAGATAGTTTTATAGCACATGAGTCAATGCATAACGCTGCGGGAGTGTCTTTATACAACAGTTTTGTACCTCAACATAGTAGGAGTAGCTCAACAGCTTCTTCTCAAATAATTCATGAAAATGCAGATCAAGATGTTGTTGTACAACATTCATCAAATCAACCTACCGAACATTACAATTTCAATTCAAATACCAGTGCTTCAAGTTCCTTGCAAAAGGAACATCTGCTACAAATGGCAAGTGCAGTAGCTAATGTTTTGGAACATGATCAGAATTTAGACGAATCAACATTAAACAACTGTGATTTGGAGCAAAGAAATCAATTCCTCACTTGCTGTCTTGAAGAACAGAAGAAACTTGTAAGCCAGTTACACATTCAAGTTAGTCAATCGGTAAGAATTGAACTAGCCCGAGAGCATTAGAAAATTCTTATTATATTCTCTAAACAAGTAAAATACTTTTTTTTCAATCATAGAATAATAGAATTGCCGAATTGGAAGCAAAGTTGAGTACCAAAAGTGCAGATTATGAAAGTAGACTCTATGAAGAACTAAATCCTTTAAGAGAACAAATAAAATTAGATGCACAAACAATCGGAATTCTTGTTGGAGAAAAAGCTGAATTGACTGCTGCAAATACCCAGTTACAAACAACAATCAGACAAAAGACAGGTTCATTGTCTAACGATTATTTTTGTTTATTTGAAAAATCAATTGTTTAATTTTATCATTTGATTTTGTAGAGGATATCACGGAGTTATTTGGAAATTTTAAAAGCTCTCAGCACAAAATAGCTGATTTGGAAAGAGAATTATCAACCATCAAAAATAATATGGAAGAATTGTCAAATGCTTATCAAGAAATACGAAAAAAATACGGCGAAGCATTAGAAACTTCAGCAAATTTAAAGTAAGTAAATCATGAAGTAGACTTCGGATACCTACCGCGGGCCCTGTTTTATCGGCCCAAAGTTTTTCCAAATTTTCTCCAAAACAAACTCATTTTTCCAATTTTTCGGATCATTCCGCTCTTCGTTATTACAATTAAAAGCATCTGTCAAAGTTTCAGAACGATCGGTTCATTTGTTTTTTAATAAAGTTAAAGGATATATAGTTTCATAAAGGATATATAGTTCATTGGTTTTTTAATAAAGTTCCGAAAACGTAAGTTTTCGGAACTTTGATTAAAAAACAAATGAACCGATCGTTCTGAAACTTCAACAAATGTTTTTAATTGTAATAACGAAGAGCAGAATGATCCGGACAATTGGGAAAATGAATTTGTTTTGGAAAAAACTTGAAAAAACTATAAAAGTCGATAAAACAGGGATTGGTCGGTATCCAAAGTCCTCTTAAACATTTGTGAAAAAATTCTCAACAATGTCCTTCATTTATTTGCAGAAAACAAAATGAGGAATACGAACTGGAAACTTCCGAATTGCGTCAAAAACTCAACTATAAAAATACCGAACTAACGAATATGCAGCAAGAGTTACAAGAGAAACTGGCACTGTTGTCTTTGAGCGAATTAAGAATGCAGCAAGTAAGTTGTAAATTCGATAAAAGTATTGTACTGTTTAACTGATTACTTTTCGTAATTGTAGCTTTCAAATGCCCCACAAGAAATGAATGCGCTTGAAAATCAACACCACGCGACTAAAGTGCTCGAACAACAATTATCACGAATGAAGGAAGCACTTGAAAGTGTTAGCGGTGAAAAGGATGAAGTGAATAAGAAATATCAAAGTTATGTGCAACAACTAGACGAACGGCAATCCAAACTGCTAACGGAGGTAAGCTATCGCAGCAGTACAAAGTTTAATTTTATTTTGATGGAGTGATATCAGTATCTAGTTTTTTAAAATTTTTTCAAGCTTGAAAATGCAAAAAAGAAAATTGAGGAATCTGAAATTCGCGAGCAGAGTTACATACAGAGATTGTCTGAATTGGAACAGCAATTGCAAAGAGAAAAGGCAAAGACACCAGTGGAAGATCAATCCGAAAAAATGGCAGTTTTGACTAGAAGCATGGATAATCTTGTTTTGGAGCAGGAAAACTTGCAATCGTTGATAAACGAAAAAGTAAATATAAAAGATTATAATAATTTAAATATTTAGGATGGGAGATAATTCAATGCTACTCAATTGCAGGACAATGAAATTGAAAATTTGAAAAAAGATCTGAAAGAGCTTCAAGACGTCAGAGAGCAAAGTGCCGAAGCAAGCAAGCTGGCGCAAGCTCTACAAAGCGAGCAACTTGGAGCTTCGCGCGCAGTATCTCAGAATCATCAATTAAAAATACAGCTTGATGAAATGCACGATGCTTTTATAGCCTTGGTAAGTATTACCGAATGTTGACAATTTTTAACAATAAATAAAAATGTTGAATTGATTTTCAGAGTAACACAAAGTTAGATTTAACTGAGCAACTGCAAGCTGAGCGCATTATCGGTAAAAAGTTGAACGCCCAATTAAATGAAGTAGAGAGCCAAATGGATGAATTGAAGGAGCAGTTGGCCGAGAAAGAAGCAGCGTTACTCGAGCTTAAAAAAGAAAGATTACACGCAGCGCAAATCGAGGATCAGATTCAGCACTACCAAGCACAATCTCACAATGCAGTTCCACTGCAACAGGAACTTCAAAAAGCTTTGGTATGTAATTTTACCGTTTTATCAAATACTGGTATTTATAATGTAATTTATGTTTTAGATGACAATCGAAACTTTGAAGAAAGAGAATCAATTCATTATGTCAAAGATCCAAGCAAGAGAAAGTACTACAGTTTGCGCACAAGTGCATCAAGAAAATGGCGAAACTGTACCAGATACCACTGTCACTAATGATATTAACGCGGATGAAAGTGCTGATTCGACAATGATTAGCAGTTTGGTTGTAAACCCAAATTCGGATCCCGCTGAAGCTCAAAATGCGTCAGAAAAGATTGAAAGCGATGCCGTAGATACTAGTATTTCGAAAACACAACTTGTGATACCAGAAGCTAATTTTATTCCAAGCGTGTCTGAACCAATGAAGAAGCTAGAAATAAGATTCAAAGAGACTATGGAAAAAGTAGCCGAGCTCACAGATGAAAAACAACGACTTGAGCATCTGGTTCTACAATTGCAAGGCGAAACAGAAACTATAGGTAATAATTTTTAAATACTTTGTATTTTTTTCTGCATATATTAATGTACTCTAATTTAAGGCGAGTATGTAACGTTGTACCAAAAGCAACGGGCAATTCTTCAAGAAAAAGCGAAAGAAAAAGAAAATACTTTCCGACAATTATTGGAGCAACGCAACCAACAGCAAGAGCAATTGCACAAATTGAAAGTTCTTGTAGCAGACCTACTGAAAGCCAAAAATTCCAATGTCACGACCGCTACAGCAGCTGAAGAAAATGTGCATATTCCAGAGAACCCAGGTAAAATTATTCATACCTACTCCCAAACATCTGTCGAACATTATTTTCGTGTATTTATTGTGTAAATAATTTTGCAGCAGATAGTGAGGCTAACAATATCGAAGTTATTCAAGGACATGTAAATAAAATTGACGAGGCTATCAATCAAACAGATAAAACCACTTCCCAAATTTTGGATCTTTTGACGGAAATCAAAGACTGCAATAATTCGTGTATTATGGAACCAAATTTCCATCCCTGCCCGTGGTGCTCTGGTAAATTGATAACAGTCTAGCGACTGGCAGAATGCAATTGCTATTTAAATATTTATAAAAAATTTGTTATGAAGTGTATTATACAGATTTTGCGCGAGAACGCATCGAGTATTGTAATAATTGTATATAGGTGCAGAGATTTTTTAAATTTCATTCTGTATTAGAAATTTGTTATTTACACTAATTCAACTGTGCAACGTCATAAATCTATACAATCAAGGGTAGTGATAATCTAGTGGCTAAAGCTTATTTTGAGAGAAATATTAATAATATAATTCTACTTAGACATTTCTATATTAAGGCATTTTTGAATTATGATTTGAGGTAAAAAAAAAAACCAGTAAAACTGACTATATTTAATATGCGAACTTGATGGATAAAGCTTTATATGAATTATTACTGTCAGCAAAATATCGTAATATATATTTTATTCATCATAAACTGCGTTCTTTTTATTTAAAAGTCTACAATCCACGTTTCCAACGAATCGTTTCATAAAAGTCTTAAAATTTATTAGACTAAACATAATAATATATAATTATACAAACACCTCAACTCTGATATTTCAAACTTGCAATAGTTGCTTGACCTCTGCTGCCATCAGAATCAGTTTCATATATAGCAGACAGTTCGTGAATTGTAAAGTCAATATCCATCCTATAAAAAATTTTTAAAAAATAGTAATAATCACGATTTATTAATAAAACTAATTAATCAATAGTTATGTCGACCTTCTATACTGTTTGCATATTAAACTGGCAGGTGGCTTTCCTCTGTGCAGTAAAGAACTTGTCGAAAAAAAAGTCTGAATTTTTTGTATGTCAGATAGAACTAGAGCAACATTAGAATAGCTAGTTTGCTGAAAAGTTTAGCAAAAATTTAATGTTAAAATTGAAGTAATTATTTGACAAACCATTTTTCCAAGTAAGAATTTTACCTTGTTTGCGTCGATACTGTTACTTAAAATTTCTTCTGTTGACAAATCAATCATGTGTTTGTCCTCATCAAGCCTTCTCGAATCTGACTCTGTTGTCGTTCCTTCAATATTTGTGTCAATCACGTCGTCTGAAAAACTACTACATTCACTAAAACTTTGTAGAGGTTCAGCTGCTGTTGAGTAATTAGTTGCATTCTCAAACTGTCGTGAATCGTCCCAAGTAGTATTTTTATTTGATAAATTAAAATCAAATTCGTCAAAAAGTTTCCTTTTCACTTCATCAAGTTTCAGCAAAAAATCAATGGCATCACTGTTATCATTAATTATATTGTTACTTTTATAATCACAGCGTTGTCTCGTACATCTCGAGAGATTAAGTACTGCATTCACCTCTCGCTCCAAATGCAAAACTTGTTGCGATAGTCCCAACAATATAGACGCTGAAGGTTTCCTAGATTTCGAATCATTTGTTTCCAATATATTTTGATTTTCTCTTGGCGATATGTATTCGTGGGAAGCTTTTTCAAGATGTTTGTATCTATTTTCATACTTTATTAATTTACGGCTGCTCCTTTCTTTTTTCTTTACAATATCATTTCTTTCTGTGCAATCACTGTTTTGCCTTTTCAGTTTATCAACTTTTCCACTCGAATGTTTGACAGGAACTTGAATCTATTAAAAGTAATGCAATAATCAATAACCTACGTTTTCGAAATAAAAATTTAGTTTACCTTTGCTGTTGACCATGCTTTGTCGCGTTTCTTGCTTTTTTCAATTCGACAATCTACTAAAGATATTCCCTTCTTTTTTACACTGACCATACTTGCGGAAACTTTGATTTCTATCGACATGATTAATTACTTGTATTGCCTTGAAAACAGTGTAACGTCAACAAAGATCGAGTAGAGGTAAATATTCGTATCGTCGCGAGTAAACCACACTGCAGACTTAAACTCTCGCACGTCATAAAGTAACAGATATTAAAGTTGTGTGAGAATTGCGACACATAATTAGAATTTCGGTATTTGGAGAAGGAAACAGTGTTAATGAAAACTATTTTAAAAACTAAATCGTACAATTTTTTTTTTAAATTACATATCTACAAATTATTGAACCTGCAATAATGATTTTAGAAATTTTTATCAGTTGATAATCCATGTAAATTTAATATATTTCTGCCGTGTAACGAGACGATTGAATTGAAATTTACTGAAATCGATATTAACGTTTCAATTGACTTTGAATATTTGTCATAATAAGAGCTGAATAAAACATTGCATATCGTTTGTAATAATGTTTTATTATAATACAGGACCATGAAAATACTTAATTACGATATCAACATCAGTTATACCTTTTACTTTTGTAATGTAATTACGATCAATCCATATTTCGTGTGAATACTTAATAATAGTCAAGAAGTGGAATCCACATAATTTTTTCATGCAACAACATTACATTACACTTGATAATAATTTAATTAATAAAATCGAGATTCGAGTCTGATCCGTAAAGTACACAATTCAATGTACATACACATTTCCTGATAACGATTCCAAGATCACTTATACTTTTTACTTTCGTAGTGTAACATTCGTTCGCCTGCACGGTGCACGATTCCGAACGTTGGAATGAACGAAAATCATTTTGGGAGGACTCATTTTTTTCGTTAGCATCTCTACTTGAAAATAATTCGACTCTACATGATACCTAATGCAAAGATATGTTAAAAAACGAAGAACGAAAAATTTCACGAAAACAAAGCTTCCTCTCGAAGGAAGCAAAACTTTCTAGACCTTTAACATTAAGTAATCGATTAATAAATAGATTTTCAACTGTGTCGTTTAATAATTATCAATTTGTATTATGATGTGTCGTTCAAAAATATGATTCAATATATAAAAAACTGGAACGTCTTTGAATTCGCATTGAAAAGCCAATAGTATGTGAAAATATTTAAAAAGTATTGGAAAGATTTCAAAGTTTCTACAAAATTTTTTTTTAAATGTGTCAGTAATTTAACGAGTTAAAAAATTACGTAATTCATATGAGAAATAGATTTTAATGTGTAATTATAAAAATATGAAATCTTAAATTCAATTTCAACACTCATCAAAATCATTTGATACTTTCGAATTGGAAAATTAAAAAGTATTTTATTCAATATGCTATTATTTAACGAAATTATAATTCCATAATTAGAAATTAAATGATTCATAATTTATATTAGTCAGCTATGCGAATTCAATTTTATTAATATTGGAAATTGAAAACTCGAAATTATCCGATTTCGAGTTTATATAAGACATTTCAATAATTTAGTAATTTAAAATCTGTATTTCTCATTTTTATAGATTCGAAAAAAATTATTTGTTGATATGCAAATCTCTAAATTACGCGATTTAATTAGTTTATTTCAAATATCGAAATTTTAATTAATATTATGGATTTTAATTCCTTACATCGACCATTTTGGAATTTTTAAATTACTGATTCTCACAAATTTGGGATTTCACGAATAAGCTCTTTCTTTCGGTCTATTGAAACACCTTTGAAATTATGAACTCGGTCTCTTTCATTATTTGGAATTACCAAAACCTACGATTCGGGCATAAAGCAACCAATAATAGCTTTTTCTTATTTCGAAATTTCGGAATTCTTGGTTCATGTAATTTCAGATGGGATAAATATGTCAAAAGAGTGCAGAGCGTAATAAACTGAGCTTCAAACCGTACTATTAAATAAGTATCGCCATCTCAGTTGTAAAAATTGAGGATATTTGATATATTCATCGATGTTTTTTTTTAACTTCATTAATAAAAGTCAGAACATATTATGAATTGGCAAAAACGTTATTAGTAAGCTGGCTTGCAGTGGTTTTTGTATCTATAATACCAAAATTATTCCAAGCGCAGACGTCAAGCAATAACTTTGCTCTTGAATATTTCAAACATTTGGTCTTTGTGAAGATCTGAAATACGATGATTTTTTTCCTTATTGAAGTCTCTGTCTAGCAAAAAAGCCTCTTCTTCATCAAACATCAAGCTATTAAATTATACATGATAAAAACAGAGTTTCTCGTTTTTTGTAACGGTTTTTTTGTCTCACGTTGAATATGGTTGAAAATGTTGGCAGATTCTAGCCAACGAAATGTCGTAAAATAATTTTTTTTCGTTTTTCAATCTAAAACTCTGATATAAACTTTATCAGTGCAGATTACGATCCCCACTGAAAATAAAAGTACAAATTTTACACAAAATTTGTAGAGAATTTGTACAAGAAAGCGTACGAATCTCGCAAAAAACTTGTACAAATCTTGTACGCAATTCGTGCGAAATTCGTACAAGTTTTTTCCGAAATAACTAGTTTTTTTCTTTCCGTACAATACCAAGATTTTAGAGCCGCGATTTAACGAAAAAGTTCACACGGGGCAAAATGGCCCCCTTATGGAAAATGTCTTGAAAAAAGAAACATTGGAATAAATTGCAGATTTTTCTTATGAAAAAATGGCTATATTCGAATGACCGTGGATCATCGAACGTGCGACCAACCAAATTAACTTTATTAATAAAAGTCAGAACATGGTATATGAATTGACAAAAACGATATTAGTAAAGCTGGCTTGTAGTGGTTTCTTTATCTATGATATAAAACCAAAAGTATTCCAACCGCAGACGTCAAGCATCAGCTTGCCCTTGCATACTTCAAGCATTTGATGTAGTTTATTGATTTCAATAAGGAAGAAAAATTTAATCACCAAACTAATTTCTGTACTTTTTGTCGATATTCTCAATTCAGTTGGACTGCGTCACCCTCAGTTGTAAATGTTAAATAAAAAAACTCGATGGAAAAACAGTCAATTGGCCGATTTAACGAGCGTAAGTCGACACTTTATCTCCGCGTGCTATGAAGACTGCAGAAACACAGTTTCTCGAAAACTGCGATGTAACGATTTTTTGTTGACAAATTCTAGCCATCAAAATATCGTAAAATAGTTTTTTTTCGTCTTTTTCAATCGAAAACTCTGATATAAGTCCAGCCAAACGGAGTTTCATCTTCAATCGTAATGTAAAACTGATTGGTACGCGACAATTTGTCTCGCGTCGTCACGGTATTTTTGTAGTTTTAAAAACACTGTAAAAATGTTTGTAACCATATGTCTTGCAATTGTGCTCCTAAGTCTATTGGCTTTCCATGTATCCACTCGATATAGTAAAGCTGGAAGAATGTTTGATAAAATTCCCGGTCCTACAACACTTCCAATTGTTGGTAATTTACTGATGTTCACCGGTTCTACAAGTAAGTGCATGATAAATCGCGATCCTGTGAAGCACATCTCAGGGCAAGATGAGAATTTGCTGTTGGTTTCAGAATATATATGGAATGCCATAAATCAAAGTCTTGATAAGTACTATCCCATTCTCCGTGTATGGCTCGGCACGATTACTGTTCTTTTACTTCGTCATCCAGACGATATGAAAGTGCGATATAATTAAGATCTTTGTATTTTTGCGGAAGAATAAATAAGTATAAAATATATTCTAGTTGAAATATTATCTTGTCTCTCTTTTGTCAAATGAAAAGTAACAGATAAAAAATTCTGTATTCGTTCAAATAATTTTTTAATTTCATAATTATTCAATGAATATCATCTCTATATAATTTCCAGGTCCTACTTTCGTGTAAAAAGAATATCGACAAAAGTGATCTTGCGTACAGTATTATAAGAAGTATTGGCAACGATGGTCTCGTTTCGAGTAAAGGTGAAATATTTTTCAAACGAACTTGATCAAATTGCGATTAATATGCCGACATAATTTTCAGGTGACAAATGGCGACCACGGCGGAAACTTATTAATCCAGCTTTCAATCCAAAATTATTAAAATTCTACTTTGTCATTATTAATGAACACACTGAGCAATTATTAAAAAGAATTAAAAGTCAAAATGCAGAAATAACATTAGATTTAAAAACTACATTATCGAAACTTGCTTTGGGAATCATTTGTGGTAATGTTTCAATGAATCCTGTAATAATTTACAACAAATTAATTTTTAATGTTTTGGTAGAAGCGACAATGGGCGTCAATCCGAACGATTTTGGCATTAAAAAAGAAGAAGAATTCAGACACGGTTTTGATCAGATTGGCGACGTCATTCCGAACAGGTGTGTTTGCATGGTACTTTCATAACATAAATATATGTTGTTTGAAATGAAAAAATAAAAAAAAACAATTTACCTGCCCTTAAAAGGGCATTAAAACCATACTTGCATGATTGGATGATCAAGTTCCTAAATACAGGACGTAGGCAAGAGCGCGCTGTCAAACGAATTAGAGTTTTCGTAAATGAGGTAAAATTTTATGTGTACTTTCAAAGTCAATTGCATACCGTACAAATAGTCAAATTGAACAATATAACCAACGAGACGACATTTAATTCTTATCAAACAATTTTCTTTACCAGATAATCCAAGAAAGAC
>JAWWMK010000008.1:5984100-6003929 GCA_035047105.1 Galeopsomyia nigrocyanea
ACGCCAACTAAATCGAGCGAGAAATCTAGGGGGCTATTTTCGGGCCCCTAGACGTAATTTTTCCAGCGGCAACGCTGCTATATGTATCTTTTTTTTTGTATGGCAGTGTTGGTAAAGTTCAGCGAGCGGAGCGACGACCGACGAGCCGCCGGCCGCGAGCGCGTAGCGAGCGTTGCTTCTTGTTGGCCATTGCAGCATTGTCAAGCATTGTTGGCGCGTCTTGACTGAGTTTTGCGACGCAATTGTCGCTCCTATTTTTCGTGGAAAAGTGAAAGTGTCAAGGTAAATTTATTGATTTTTCATACTGTAATTTAACAAATAACTATTTCTCTATCTAATTTTGTAAATTTCAACGCAGTTATTCGCAAAATGGACTTTCTGGAGTACAATGATATCACCGCGGAGGTTAAAGGTGCTATGGTAAGTTTTAACTTTCATTTTCAACGATACTGCGTCTTATTTCCAGTTCAGTATTGAATAAATATAAAATGGGTGACTCGATTTATGGGTATAAATGGTTGTCAAATCTGAAATATCACGTAAAGCTTTTCAAAAGAATATTCAAATATGCTATGTATTTACATCTAGAAAATTGTTTTTGGGCTCTAATTACTATGAATAAACTTTCTTTACAGACACCTGGAAGGCTGAAATTGACTGACCAGCACTTGATTTTCAAGAATCAAAAGACAGGCAGAGTCGAACAAATCCCAGCGTCTGAAATGGAAATGGTGAACTTCCAGAAGTTTGTTGGGACTTGGGGTCTTCGAATATTCTTGAAGAATGGAATGTTACACAGATTCCGTGGCTTCAGGGAAGGGGTAAGTAAATATAAATATATGTGCTCAAGGTTGTTTGTACTTAATATCAAAAACTTTTTCTAGGATCAGGAAAAAATTGCCAAGTTCTTCAAATCTAATTACAACAAAGACATGTTGGAAAAGGAACTTAGTTTGAAAGGTTGGAACTGGGGTACAGCAAAGTTCTATGGCTCAGTTCTAAGTTTTGATGTTGGTCATCACACAGCCTTTGAGATCCCACTTTACAACGTATCCTCGTGCACAACAGGAAAGAATGAGGTTACACTTGAATTTCATCAGGTAATGTAATATTTAATATACTTTTACCATGCAAACTTATATTTTGCTATATCAAATTAATTTTTTTTGTGGTTGTTGGCGATTATTTTTAATTGCTGATTTTTTTTTTCCTAGAGCGATGATGCTCCTGTGAGTCTTATGGAAATGAGATTTCATATTCCATCAACTGATGCCAGTGAAACAGATCCAGTTGATCAGTTCCACAAAGAAGTTATGGACAAAGCTTCTGTTATCAATATAAGTGGTGATGCTATTGCCATTTTCAGGGAAATACATTGTCTCACACCTCGGTAAGTGATATATTAACTTTTTATTTAAAATCTAATTTAATATGAATATGACATAATAGTTGTTTTCAAATTTTTTAGTGGTCGCTATGATGTTAAAATTTTCCAGTCCTTCTTCCAACTCCATGGTAAAACCTTTGACTACAAAATACCCATTACAACTGTCATTCGACTGTTTGTCCTGCCACATAGGGATAGTAGGCAAACGTTCTTTGTGGTAAGTGATTATAAAATATGTATTACAAATTATTATGCAAGTTGAACAAATTCATACATAAACTGCTTTCCTCTTACAGGTCAGCTTAGATCCACCTATCAAACAAGGTCAAACTCGTTATCAATTCTTAGTATTACTCTTCAATAACGATGAGGAAACATCTATTGAATTACCTTTTACTGAGTAGGTATAAATTTAATAGACCAAAGTACACTTTTATAACTTTTCATCTGTAAAATAAATTTTTTATCGTTAAAGGGAAGAATTGAAGGAAAAGTACAATGATAAGTTGACAAAAGAGCTCAAAGGCACTACTTTCGAAGTATTTGGCAAAATCATGAAAACTATTATCAATAGGAAAATTATTGGTCCTGGCCATTTTGTTGGGTTAGTATATATTTTTTCTTATTTACTTTAATCAATTACAGATGGACACAAGGTTAACATTTATTTTACAGTCACTCTAATTCACCTGCCATTGGCTGTTCGTACAAGGCAGCAGCAGGTTACCTCTATCCATTAGAGAGAGGATTCATCTATGTTCATAAACCACCTATCCACATCCGTTTCGAAGAAATCAGTTCCGTCAACTTTGCTAGAGGTGGAGGCTCAACAAGGTCTTTTGATTTTGAAGTTGAATTGAAAAACGGCACTCAACACACATTTAGTAGTATTGAAAAAGAAGAGTATGGGAAGCTGTTTGACTTCATTAACAATAAGAAACTGCATGTCAAAAACAGAGGCAAAGGCGTAAGTATTATGGGAAAAAATCCTGTAGAGGAAATTTTTGAGCTCATATATATATTTGTTTCATTGCATAATTTCAGGATAAACTTTCTTACAAAGATGACTTTGGAGACAGTGACCAAGAAGAACCTGATGCATACTTGGCACGTGTTAAAGCTGAAGCTAAAGAAAGAGCTGAAGCTCAAGATGATGATGATGAGGACGAGGATGAATCAACGGATGAGGACTTCAAACCTACTGGTGTAAGTATTGCTTTAAAAAATTTCATGAAGTTAAGAATTCTTTGTTGAATAAAGAAATAATATATGAAAATAGGAAGAAAGTGATGTTGCTGAAGAGTATGACAGCAATCCTAATGATACATCGGACAGTGATGCTGGTTCAGATGCAGGATCCGATGATAGCTCTAAGAAAGCAAAGAAAGAAAAGAAAAAGTCAAAGTCTGCTAAAACAGTAGTAAGTTATCAAAACATCTTTTTGATTTCTGTATTTATTTTTTTGAAAATTAACAAATGTACACTCTTCTTTTATCTAGTCTGAGAAGCCTCGAAAACCACGCAAATCAAAGAAGGAGAAGGACGAAAACAGACCAAAGAGGGCTCAAACTGCTTACATGTACTTCTTAAACAGTATGAGAGAAGAAATTAAAGCAAAATATCCAGGAATAAAAGTCACTGAAGTCTCCCAAAAAGGCGGTGAAATGTGGAAGGAGTTGAAGGATAAATCCAAGTACGAAAAGATGGCTGCAGAAGACAAAGAGAGATACGCCAGGGAGATGGAGGAATACAAAGCTTCAGGTGGTAGCTCGAAAGTATCCAAAGAGAAAGCAAAGCCAGAGAAGAAGAGTTCCGTCAAAAAGGAAATTAAAAAAGAGTCTCCCAGCAAAGCCATGACTGGAGGAGCATTCAAAAGCAAAGAGTACATCAGTGATGATGACAGCAGTAGTGATGACGGAGGTTCGAAAAAAGTATGTCCTGTGAAACACTATTTACTCATTACTTTTTACATTCTCTTGTACTTTGTATCTAATCGTTATGCACATTGCAGAAACAAGAAAAACGCAAACATTCCTCGAGCGAAGCTGATAGCGACAAGAGCGAAAAAGAAGACAAGAAGACTGTAAGTATTTTATCAATTGTCCGTCATTGTTTTGGTTTAAAAAGAAATATAAGTAATTCTAGATGATTCTTTATCTCGTATAATCACTTTCTAACAATTTTCTTGACAATTTTAACATTGAAATGTCATTTGAATGCTGTAGCTATCAACTCGACTCATGTTCGCAATTATTTTTTTTTAGGAGAAGAAACCCACAAAAAAGACAAAGAGCAAGAAAGAGTCCGAATCCGAAGCCAGTGACGCAGCGTCTGACGAAGACGAAAGCGCCCAATCAAGCGAAGCCGATAGCGATTAAAAATTCGGCTATATGCTGGAAATATAGTCGAAGTGTTCTTCGTGATGTTCAAGTATTTTTATGTTTACGTATTTTTACCAAGACACTACTCATTACGTTTTCTGCAACGCGTTTTTACAATAATAGTTTATTCTCTAATATAAAATAAATATACGATTGGTCCAACAAAATTATTGTATTTAATAATTTTTTTTTCTCCACAACAGAAACAGTTTTCAAGTTTTTACATCTATAGTACATACATTTTCTATTTAATAGAACACATGAAAAAATATCGATAACCAAGTCGTCGCAATAGCACAAAATAAAGTAGCACATGCATTGATTATTCTCATCCCGTAACTAAACAACTGTACACTATAATCTTAGTAAGTTTATACATCAACACTAGCAGTTGAAAGAAGTTGAGTGGAATTGTCGCAGTGATTGAACTGAGGCAGAGTGATAGAACGCATTGTTTGAGCAGAGCAAGGAGTGCATATCACATATTGTAGCCATTTACTGGTTCGACTCGATAGTTGCCAGTGTCAGCTTTGTGGTGCTTTTTCTTTGTCAGTCCCCAGGTGATTTGCTTGAACATCATGCAGTTCAATCTGCTGTTCTTTCATGGCTTTCTGGAATTGAGTAAAAAAAAGTATGTAGCTATACATTTATTTTACTTATAAACTTGCTAATGGATCTTAGATAATTATATTTTTTTATTTAAACTGAAATAAACACTTTCTACGAGTAAGATGCTATCAAACTCTAAATGTATCAAGCTGTATATTTGAAATTTTCTAAAATATTATTTAGGAGAATTTTGATTTTAAAGTTATAAAAGTTAAGTCTCCTAGATTTATCTTACCTGGACGCATTCTTTATATACCTCCAGCAAAGAAGCACATTGTTTGTCATTTTTGCTACCCTTAAGAAATTGTGCCGCAAACCAATTATTGAAGCAGTCATCATATTTTTGCTTCAAATCTTTACACGGTTCCATAGCAACTTATAAGTTTAATAAACAGTAATCCTATGATAAAAAAAATAGTTTACCTTAAGACATTGTTGATAGACATTGAATATTGTTGCACACACAGAGTCATCTTTGTCACCTTTCAGGAATTTTTCAGAAAACCACATATTAAAACAGTGGTCGTATTGATTCTTGAGTTCACTGCATGTATCACCAAGACTATTCATGGTTTGTCTGCGATCCATTACTGAAAGAAGACAATAAAGACTCCTGTGGCACTATGCAAATTTTTTCAACATCATTTCTATTTATCATAAAAAATTACTGAAAAATTAACTGATAGAGGCTTTGACTTGACCAGAGTATACAATTTATTCACGTCACTCAATACTAAACTGAAATGGATTTACAATAATCCAAATAATGGTTAAAGAACGATTGCAAAGTTTAACAATAAAAACAAATCACGGTTTGTTTACAAAAGTAAATAAAAGAAAAATGAATAAATCATTATTTGTTTCATACGAGGTTATGTCCATTTCGCTACTTGTCTAATTCTTTTTCATGAATGATTGTCGAATCGATACTTACAAATTTTAATAATCGATTATGACTTCTACCCATTTATTTGGACTGATTAATCGTCATTGACCGTGAAAACTCTTGCGTGAACTATCAAATTTAGTACATGATGCAACTTCGAAAACACGCTTTTCGGAGCAGGCCCATCGCATGTCGGCAGCTGATGATGCAGATGTCCACGTGATTCCTATTCAAAATTAAGCTCCCAATGAATACATACCTATATTTGACTGTACCTACTTTTAATATTGGGCATTGTTTCGTCGTTTGTTTTTTTTTTATTTTACATGTTGTTATCGATTTTTATTCTTCCCATTACGAAATATAGTGTACTCTGCGTTGCTTTTCTATCATAAAAATTAAGTTTTTTTGACGACAATAATTTTCTCTGAAACAAATAAGAAACCTCAATCAACGAAAAGAAAAATTCATCATCCAAATGAAAATTTAAAGTATTATTCGCAAGCATGAGCGTAAAAGTTGAAGGGAGGGAATTGCATGTGCACAGGAATATGCGCCGTAGGATAGTAAGCGCGCAAATCAATAAACACACCGGCGCGGCATGGCTGGCTTTATGAGAAGCAGACGGATTCCAGAAACCAGTCGGTGCGGCCGATGTGATGGATATAATATGTGCATTATATAACGTCGCATGTTTTCTCATTGCAGTGCGCGGCGAGGTGTGCATTTTCATCCTCGCTCACCTCGGATATTTTAGTCCTTGAAGAATTGAGTCTTTCGTCGCGCTTGTGTGCAGTGTATTTTATTAGTAATGTAAACGCTCTCCGCGCGCGCGAAAATCTTTATTTTGACAGACGCTCTCTTTCGGCGCACGCTTCGCAAACTATATCTCGGCTGTGTACGCCCCGATCGACACGTAAACACAACATTCATCATCATCATCATGGCAAAGTACGAGCTGGCATTAATTGCGTAATCTCGTTTCTTTTTTTTAATCCAATTGTATTGTAAGATAGTGCAGCCCCGTTTACACTGGGCGTGTGTCTGTGTGTGTGTGAGTGAGTGTGCGATGTGGAGTTTTTTATCGGTGCACGAGGGAAAAAAAGCGATTTGGCAGATATCACCACGGTGTTTTAAAAATTTCTAATGTTACTTTTCAATTCTTTGATTATTTACGAGGACAATGACGATTATAAAATTACGTGAGTGCTCGGATTTTTCATGACGGAGATTATTGGAATGATGTTTACAGTGCTATATATATATGTTATTTTATCCTTCTCGTTTTGGCATGGTTTACAGTTTTTAAATAACAATTAAATTAATGCGAACATTAACATTTCAAATTTTTTTATTTATGTTACAACTCACTGGTTAGCACTCAATTATTAAATGAATATTTTTAAAAAAATAATATTTTACCTTTATTGCTATTTTCTTATGCATAGACATTCAATTTAAATATTTTTATAAGCCAACAATTTTAAAATAAGTCATTTTACAAGCCATCAAAACCATATCTTGCTTTATTGAATACTTATAGCACTGGTAAAATTGGAGTGTTATTTGAAGTTATAACTTTCCTCAATCGTACACTTGTTGACTGATCATAAATAGTGACTGAAGTCTTTATCTAAATCTTATCGATGAGTCCAACAAATAAGCAATACATTTTGTAGCTGATTGGTCAGTCTGAAACTCCCACCACACAGTTGCTAATCTTACTTTACCTGCAAAATGTGTGCTTTACTTATTAGTTATTACTACGTTTAACTTTAGTTATTACTACATTTTAAATGGTTTTTTTTTCACCAATATCTTAAATAATGAAAGAAAAATTGAACTTACAACTGCGTTTGACTTCAAACGATTAGATTTATTTGTTTGTTGATTTTCACTTATATTGCAGGTAAATATAGCTTACAGAATTTCATCAGCATCATCAGATTAATAAGAATTTTTTTTTTCCAAAAGTACATATATTGCCATCTAAAAAACTTAGCAGAACAAATATCAATTAAATTTTAAAAGGAACTTTTTACAAAATTAATTTAAGAAATTGAAATAATAGTAACTAATTTAAATACTTTAATATTATATTTGATCACATACATTGATAATTTCAGAGAGATGATGATAGTATTTGTTTACGATACCGCAAGGTGTTGTAAAGAAGAAGATGATCCAGCAGATGCTCTTATTTATTTTCATCCTGCATGGGTTTCTCCAACCCAAAGACTAGCATTGGCTGGTCAATTGATGGGAATCAATCAGTTTTTATCAACATCCTTCTCACCTCCATCGATGATATCTTTGCAAGGAGGAAAGTTTGTGCTGAAAAAGTTTGGAACGTATATGCTTGTAAGTTAATAAATTGAAGAATTTCTACATTTGCTAGTGGGTTCACACAAAATTAATTTATCTATGCCAATATACAGTGCTTATTAATGTTTTTTTCAAGGGTATTTCAATCAATAACTAAAATATTGAGTATATCAAAAGCTTAGAGCTTTTTTTTGATAAGATTGACAATTATTTTTTTAGCTTCCTCAGCTATATTATTAAAAAGGAATTTATTTTTACAGGCAGTAGGAACTGACAGGAACATACAAGACTGGATCTTAGTGCGACGCGCGAATATTTTGGAATCGTTGCTTAAATTTTTTCACTGTGATTTCGACACGATTTCGGCGTCCCTCAACAATGATACGAATAAATTTACAGAAAAATTGTATCAAATGTTTGAAACATACCTGCCAATACTTCAGTACAGTGCTAGTTTATTTTCAAATATTCCAATGTTAAAACTTCCAAGGGTACGTTTATCATTAATTTTTAATAGAATTTTGTAGAATAAATTAGAATTATGTTCTGAAAGTCGACCATTTTCTATTTCAGAATGCCAGTAGTGTTTTTTTGGAATCCATGCAAGTTCTTCAGTATTGCCAAGAAACTAATGGTATTATAGGCGGAGCTCTTTTTTACAATAATAAGTAAGTTCTAATGATGATTTCAAATTGAATAAAGTTATCGGGTTTGATGTACTAACATTCAACCTAATTTTAGGGTCGTTGCATCACAGCTGGATGCCGAGATAACTAAACAATTAGTTATCACTGACCCCTACAGGATCAAGGTGAGTTGAAAAAATATATAATTAGAAACTTAAAAAAAAGATGATCTCCAAATTTCACGTAACATTTCAGGCACCGGCTGATCGAATAACGACAAACTTCCACTTGCCAGTTGGTGTACAATTGTTCCGTGTTTTTGTTGAACAGAGACAATTCTCGAAATTAGTTCAAGAGGCGAATATGGAACGTGGTTACATTTCTTGCGTAGACACTTCATCGAAAAAGTCTTTGCATAAAAAGGTACATGATTCATCGGACTACAGCGTTGCGTAATATTGTAAATGCATGAATCACAATTCTAATATTTCATTTCTCATTTTCAGAGTCTAACGAAAGTCAAAGAACAGCCAGTTTCCATGATGAAGAGAGATATTTCGCGTATCTTTACAGTGCCAGAAGATGCCGAATTGGACTCGACTCACTACAGTATGACGCAATGTATTCCGCCCTTACATCCGACCGCTTACAGTTCTCCAGTGAAACGAAAAGAAGAGAACAACAAGTCAGAACGACCAAAGTATCAACATCCGCTTACTCCGAGTGTCTGCTCGACGCCTTTGAAAGATGTGAATCGAGTATTGCATGATTTCGCGGTGTCCATTGTCGCCGCGGGCGATGAAAATGACGTTAAACCACCAAACAACAGCATCGATAACAACAGCGACAACAAAAGCAAGGATAACAAAACCAGCAGCGAGAGCAAAGAGCAGAGCAGCGATGATATTCCAGACGTGGTGAAAGAGGCGTTGCGTTGCAAACGACTGAACAAATTGAAAAACGCCACTCCCAAGGAAAAGCTCATCATGCAAGCCAAAGAGAGAAACGCAATGAGCCTGAGTCTCACCGATCTGGACGACTCGCTGAGAAAGCATTCCAACAAGATAGTGCTCAAAAGTTACGGCATGGGTCTTCCGAAACTCAACAGCAATCTTTACGATGCCGAATCGCCGAAAGAAAAGCTCAATCGACGTTACTACAACACTATAACCGATCCATCCTTTCCGGTATTCCGCGACGACGGTTTGCCGATATCACAGTCCCTCTACGACGAATACATTGCGAGCCATTATCAGGAGCTGGACAACAATGCCAGAACGTCCAAGTTTGCGTCCGAAGTATTGACGAGTTTGTCGCCCTTACGAAGCCGCAAGCTCGCTTTGAAGAACGATAGTAACGCCAAAACGGAGTCCGAACGGACGACGGAAGCCAAGCCAAACGGTGGATTAGACGTGAGATTGGATAACAAAAATAAACAAGAAACTTGTCGACGCTCCATGAGTCTTCCATTGAAACCATTGAATGCCCTCGACAACGACGACAGGCGTAAATCCAGCTCGGAGTGCGGAGGTATTTTCGATTTGCCGCAACGTCGAAAACTCGATGGCTTGCAATTGACTCCGTTGATGTCGAAGCTCAGTCTACTCGCAGACGAGAGAACGAGTGGATTTTGCAGTAGAGACACGACTCCCAGTGAATTTCGTGATCTTTCGAGCTTTTCCACGATTAATAATCAGTTAGTTAAGAACAAATTGGAAGCTGTGAGTAAAGAGGGATGCAGTGATAATGACGATGAGATTGACGAGGATTGGACGACGGCGACCAAAGGCGAAGGAAATTACGAAAAGGCAGAGTTGTTCCTTTGTGGACATCAGAATATGGTGATGTTCTTGTTGATGGAAGATGGTACTGCTAATGATCCTGAGCTTATACATGCTCTCGTGAGTAATCTGTATTCAATTCTGTTAATTTAATTCTATACAGAGTCACTAAAAAAGAATTATTTTTTTATTTTGCAGTGGGAAACCAGTATTAGTATTCTGGGGAGCCTAGAAGCGCGTTTACAGCAGTGTTTGGAACCTCTACCGTCCAATGAAAGCAAGGAATTGTATAGCGTATTGAGTGTGGATTCCGATTGGGATACAATTCACAGATCTGGATTATGGGGAGTCACGGAACTCGACGTCGTTTCCTCGCTTCACGACAGATTCCAACGCAATAAAACTCTTACGGACATCATCGTTAGGTAATCTATCGCATACGATTGTAAAAAAGAAAGTTACATAAGCGCGTTTTAATATTCGCAATTATGAATTCTATTTTTGTAACTAGGACTGATGACACAGTGGTGTACGGCAATCAGTGCGGAAACGTGGAGGTGTTTTACCAGCAAGCGGTTGCACCGAACACGACTGGTGGTCTTCCGACACCGGCTGATTTGATGGGAGTAGTGCCTCTAAAAGCGAAACGTCGACTCGAAAGAGATCACGCTATCGTTATACTATAAATGCCCAGTGTAATTGTTGGTCAATTTGACAGATTGTTTTTATATGTATTTATTAATACATTCCAGGATGAATCATTGAAAATGATTTTTATTACGAAATCATGTTGCTTATTTCAGTGCAATATCGCTTTTGAAAAAAAAAATGTAATTTCAATGTTTTTCTATGCGAGGGCTTTCCGAAATTGAGTTGTGATCTTTCGTGCGCTTTCATTGATATTTTACGCTTGATTTACGAACGTAATAGTTTTTCTATTTTTATAGCAAACGCCAAGCATTAATCAATACGTCATACTCAAAGCCGTGCAGTTTTTTAAAGAATATATTTTGCGTTGTAACTTATCGATAGCTAATGTATTGCGTATTATGTAGTGAATGTAATACTAAAAATTAATCCAAATCCAATGCGTACTGTATTATTGTACATACAGAAAGTATTTTATTTTGTTTTTAATTATTATTTAAATTATGTCGATTCTTTTATAAATCTGTCGAAATTTACTAAATTGCTAGTCAGCTAGTGATTTTCATACTTTTCATTGCATCTTGTTTTATTACTGCAAGGCATCAGAAAATATTTTTATTGCGATTGCGATTCCTTAAAACATGCTGTTATATGTCAATTGAGGTATATTTTCAAAAAAAAAAAAAAAAAACAAGTTTATACGTCGTTTACGCTAAGATGAGAAAGTTTTTCAACGATACAATTAAACGAATGTATAATACAACAATAGCTGTTGAAATCAAATACAACGTGGACCACATTAAAAATTTATTCTGTGATTTTGAAATAAACATATTATAAAAACTAAGTACTTACTTAAATTGCCAAATTGGAAAAACATTCCATATAAATAGTTCTCTCAAAGAACTGTGTTATCAAATGTTTTTGCCTATTAATAAAACTCTGTTATTATTTTATAAGTTCCAATAATAAACAATATCAAACTAATATCTTGCTTCCAAAATTATTGTGTATTTCCAAATAATTCTAGATAAATGCGATAGATTGAAAAATTACAATTTTTATAATATTGAAACGCATATTTATCCATTTAATTCAATTAATTTACAGCTAAAATGTCCGGAGAACTATTATGAACAATGGAAATGTTGAACTACTGAAATAAATGTTTTAATGTAATAATAAATCATATCAATTCAAAAGTGCAGATTCAAAAATATTTGTCGTGAAATTTCAGATCAATGTCATTAATAAAGTTAACTATGCCGCAATCCGACGCATCCGAACAATAATTACACTCAATCACTTCGGTGTTATACGATATTCAAGTGATATAATTTTTTGAATGTGATAGCTTCAATATACTTATGATATGTGCAGCATGATAGAATTAACTATCATTATAAGAAATATTAGCATAAAGTTCATCGATTGAAAAACGATAAATTTATTATGTTTATTCAATAAAAGTTCATATCTACAGTCTGATTAGATGTGTACTTGTAATTTATTAAAATTTACAGAAAAATTGCAATTTCTGAAACTTGCAATGCGATGCAGAACTCAAACCAATAAAACACGTTACTACTAAAGTTTGCCGAAAACTCGAAAGTTTATCAATTTCACATTTGTACAATGTATTTTTGTATATCCTAATCCTTAAAAAAATGAATTCAGACGATTGACACTAAAAATATCAATGAAAAATTTTGAAAACTGAAGCGATCATAATAATGATGCGATGATAATTATTGAGCATTTTACGAAAGAATATAAATCTGTAAAATGATTTATTAGTATTTTGCAACAAGAATAAAAAAAGTTTCTGTGGCAATCTTTTCCTGTAATTTCTATACGATTAGCAATGTGTCTCATGTACCTGTGTGATGCAGAAACTATCTCGTAACGTTTGCCTTTTGAAAGTGCAGTGTAATTCGAAAGTGAATATCAAATTAGTATGTATTAAATAATAAATCGATCATACACTTTTATTTGGTCGTAATTTCTTATTGTTAAATCGATTTTTGTAACGACAAAAAAATGTTTATCCGTCAAAGAAATATTAAGTTTGTTATTTCAATGTGGATATTTTTCTGGCTTGATATCATTAAAGGAACTATTGTGACGTTTTTCCAACTTCGACTGCGCGTCTTCGAACGCAGTATCTACATGGAAAAATGTTTGGAAGTTCGAGAATCTTGAAATACCATGACATGGCATACATAAGTTTCCAGAGAGAGAGAATTCCAGAGCTGTGATAAGCAGCGGCGAGCCTCCCAGTTCGACCAGTTAATTACCATATTTATCGCATATTATATATCCAGTCGTCGAGACACACAACTCTCGCTCTTCGTGCATTTTAACTTAGCAGGTTTTCCCAGATTCGTCGATGTATTTCAATCGCGGAAGCATTTTTATTACTTTCGAAAGTAATGCCAACATCATATGGGTTTACAATTTTTAAAAAATATATAAATAAGCTCAAGATTATAAAGACGGTGACATTGTTGCTCCTGGCACTTGTTTTTCGCTGATGGTTTTTTTTTCTTTCAACTTGGAATTAACATTGATGTGCATAAACATTTGTTATTGGATGGCGTTATTATTGCATGACGAATAGAAATAAAGTACCTGAAGCGTGAACTAATTTTCAGATAAACTGGAGTACAGAATCATAAATAAATATCTGTATGAAGAAATCTCAAAGGAAAAATTGTGTAGTCTATTGTAATAAAATTTGACGATCCCTTAGACAGTTCAACTCTTTTTTACAACTATGAAGAATTGGATTGATATCTCTTGATTATTATTTATTCGAGAGTCCCTAGAGTTTCATAAACTTTACTTTTTTTAGCGGATTCGATAAAATGGACCTCTTTTCAACAAAATCCGATATTAAAATTTATAATTGGATGAAATATCGTCAAAAGAGTATACTGCTGCATTATTTTACAGTTAACGCAAATAATTAAGTCCATATCACATCTTGTCTTGAAATATTTATTTACTAATATTAACTTTAATTTCAAATAGGAATATAGTAATATCGTTGCATCAAAATAACAAACCAAATGCAGTTATAATAATTTCCCTAATGGCTAATATACATTAGATGTATCTGCATCGAAATGAAAAGATAAAAAGAAAAAGAGACTCCATCAAGCGAGACACATATATTTAACGAGTTCTCGAAATAATTTTCCGTATCGACCACTCGGAACGAAGCCGAGCCTCCTGTCACGCAGCAATGCCGTGCTGGACACGTCCAGTTCCACCGAGAGATTAATAAACGAAAAAAAAAAAAAAACTTCCAAATAAATTTATGCGGTTTTTACACGACGACGAGGTTGCCGAGGTGGTAAACAAGCCTCCGTCTTTTAACCAATCAACGATTGACTTCGACTGGGGACTCGAGCTTATTTAAAGGAGAAATCGACGACGCGATCATTTCACTGAGAGAAATAGAGAGAAGACGGTTTATATATTTTTCGTTTCGTTACTGATTGTTTTTTTTCTCAATTATTGAGAAAATTTTTATTACCGAGGCACGATGGTAATTTTTTGTGTGATTATTTGATTTTGTGGATTAGAATGTCGGAGCTTTTTAAATTTGTGATTTGGATTTCTTAGCGATCGTATTCTGTTTGTTTGATTGTTGAAACTCGATCGGATATTGAATCGATAAATTATACAAGATAAATTTTCTTTGTAAGATTTGTTTAACAAAGATTCAATTAATTTATCCGTTTTTTTTATCAAATATGTTGCTCTTTTATAGTCACTCCTTTGACTTTTCGTTACTTCAACGTTATATATACTCATTATAAAGGAGCAATAAATTCTATCACTTTGTTAAAAATTGACTTTTATATTAACATTGAAAAACACTTTTATTTACAGACAACGTATACCGATAAGGGACCTAAGGTAAAGGACGATTATTATTTTCAAAATAAATATCTGCCGTCATTCGAAAATGAGACTAATTCAAAATTCTCAATTATTTCTCACAGCCGATCGGAGGAAAATTCTTAAGCTTCGACCACGTGAAATTTTGGGTTGGAAATGCAAAGCAGGTAAGTCGTGTTAATCCGCTAATATATATATCAAAAATATCGAAATAACGTGCAAAAAAAAACGAGTTTGACATTCCATCGAAAAAAAAACTTGTTGCATTACCAATCCACTTTGAATAAACAAAATCGATCGGCCGGAATGTATAATTAAAATACTTTTTTTTTCTATCTATTCCGATATAAATTATGTCGCCCTCTGCGTCATACATTTCCACGCTGCTTGAGTGTGAAATAAAAATTAATTTCGATATCCTTTCATTAAAAAAAAATTATTCTTTATCATCAACGATCGAATTGAAAACTCATAAATGAACTTTCGTTCACGCAGGCGGCTAGTTTTTACTGCGCACGGATGGGGTTCGAACCCTTGGGCTACAGTGGTTTGGAGACTAACTCGAGGCGTGTTGCATCACACGCTGTTAGACAAAACAAGGTAAATACATAAAAAAAAAAATTTCAAAAATTAGCTTTGGACTTAATCGATAAATTTTCTTTTTTCAGATTATATTCGTATTTGAATCAGCGTACGAACCTGACGACCAAGAGATTGCGAGTCACCTTTCGCGCCACGGCGACGGAGTTCGGGACATCGCGTTCAACGTCGAAGACATCGACACTATCTTCAAGGTAATTTTATTTGATGTAAAAACCATTTTTCTACGTAATTTTCGTGAAATGCAATATTTTCGCTTATTTAAAAATTGGAAAAAAATTTTAAAACAGTTTGATTTCAACGATTTGTTCGTAATGCCGTTTGTTAATTAGTTGAGTACTAATTTATAAAAAAACAAATTCTTAAGGTTGCCAAAGAAAGAGGAGCCAAAGTCGTGCGGGATCTGTGGGAAGAAAAAGACGAACATGGCGTTGTCCGCTTTGCAACTATACAAACGGTAAGTGAAAAAAATAAAATTGAACAAAAAAAAGAACATTTTCTTTCAAACTGTTTTTTATGCAACCCATCCGCTTTTTCTTAGTATGGAGATACCCTTCACACGTTCGTCGACAGGACCCTGTACAAAGGCTTCTTCTTGCCGGGATATCGCAAAGAAGGCAAAGACGCTCTCGCGAAACTTTTGTAAGCATTCAAATAAGGTTTCAATCGAAAAAAAAAATTCAATTAATTCTCTCAATAAATAATATTATTCGATTGTTAGGCCAACCATTAACTTGGACTTCATCGATCATATCGTCGGAAACCAACCGGATCAACAAATGGAGTCAGTAGCCAAATGGTAATACAAATATACTTGAAAATATTCGTATTAACAATTAAAATTATCCGTGTCTAAATTATTATTGTCATTAGGTACGAAAATTGTTTACAATTCCATCGATTCTGGTCGGTCGACGACACTCAGCTGCACACGGAATTCTCGGCTTTGCGTTCGATTGTCGTATCGAATTGGGAGGAAACGGTGAAGATGCCCATAAACGAGCCGGCTCCGGGCAAAAAACGCTCGCAAATTCAGGAATACGTCGAGTACTACGGTGGTGCTGGAGTTCAACACATTGCTCTCAACACGAGCGATATCATAACAGCCGTAAGTATGATGAGATGCTTTAATGCAAAATATGTTTACCGCGAACTGAGAAAATTCTTAGAAAATTGATTTGTAATTCTAAGTGTAAAGCTGAAAAAAAAAAATAAGTATGTTAATTGTGTTTGTTACAGATATCCAATTTGCGCGCGAGAGGAATGGATTTCCTCAACGTACCGGACAGTTACTATGACATGTTGAGAAAAAAATTGCAAAACAGTAAAGTTAATGTTATCGAGGATATCGACGTGCTGCAAAAGCTCAAAATTTTGATAGACTACGATGAGAATGGATATCTACTTCAAATATTCACGAAGAACATGCAAGACAGGCCGACGCTTTTTATCGAAGTTATCCAGAGACGCAATCACAATGTAAGTACAAAAAAGATGTTTTTTTTTTTTTGAAAAAAATATCAATTTTATTAATATTTTTAAAAGTACTTAAACATGGTATTTTATAAAATTTCGAATACACTTTTCAGGGTTTCGGTGCCGGTAACTTCCAAGCACTATTCGAAGCAATTGAAATGGAGCAAGCAAAGAGAGGCAATTTATAATTCATATGTTTAACGTTAATATTCGTTTTAAAAATAAATAATTATAGAATTATGTATAATTGTTCATAGAAAAACCTTCGTTTGTGATAAATCTATTGTGCTTGGATGAGTTTTGTAAATAATAAAATTACTTTGAGAAGAACAGCGCTTTCACTCATTGTTTTCACACACTATTACGATAGTCCTGCACAAATTTATTGTCTCGCGTCTATTTCATTGATATCGTTTTATCGCTGAAAAAGAAAATGTCTCCGCTCCAAGCAAAAAATAATTGACTATTCGTAACAATCTCGCGACAAAAAACGTTGAACGCAAAGTGTTGCAGAATGATCAAGCTAAATTACAAGTAAACTTATTTATTTTTAAATTCTCTCGTCGCCGAGACGCAAGCAGCAGCTTTGTATAAAAAAACAGTGATATATCTAAAAAAAAAGGGGGGCAAACATTCTGTGTATACATTTACGATGAAAAAAATGTTTTTTTTTGCTTCTTCTTTTCTTTTTGTCTTTTTCTCTAGAGATGCAAAAATTAGCTGAATTATCCTCGCTTAGCTTTGACCGCGAATTCGTTGGATCGTCTACTGAACTCTTAGAGACAGCAGAATTGCTCGCTTATGCAGTGTCGTGGATGCCCAGACGAAAGATATCGTGTTGGAGAAAGAACGTGCTCCCCAGCGGCTTCAACACAAAGATCTGCGAGAAGGCGTGTGGTGGATCTTCATCTGCCTGCAATTAATATTATTGGTCAATTTTTTTTACCCTAACTTCTTCCTTTTATAGTTTCTCCCTACAAGAGCTCGTGCAGGGATTTGTTATATTATGTTATTCAAAATAAATGAAAACTTCAGTTGATCTCATGCTTTTTAAATTAATTAAAACTGTGTTCCAATAATATTTTTCAATGATATCTCAAGTATAATATTATTATGTTCATAGAAAAACCATGTGCATTGAAAAAAAGTGTAGTATTTCAAATTTTTAGTCGAATTATTGAGATTAGTCAACATTAAATTCTGTGGCTGCAAGGCGTAACTTAATTTAAATCCATTTCCGTGATTTTGACTTGTGTTTTTGAAATTGAAATAAAATATGTAATATCGGTAAGTTGCTATCAATGAGTAGTTTTAAAAGTTTGAATTATTGTTAATTAAACCTCGACATCAATTCTAAAAACGATTCATTAATCATACACATTTTATTCCAATTTCTAAAACACATAAGTCAAAATCATGAAAATGGACTCAAGTCGTTATGCCATGCAGCCACAGAATTGTAATCAATAAAATGTCTGAATTACTACGTAAAAAAGAAATTCTCTTAATCAACATTCATTTAAGAGCATGCTAACATTTTCATGATTTAATCAATCCCAAAAAAAAACATAAAAAAAGCTTCTTTTGAAAATTGGACTTAAGATTTTTCTCTTTGTGTATGCAATCTAATTCATAAAAATGATTTTGACTAATGGAGAGTTTAAGCCAAGTATGTATAAAGCATAAACAATGGCAGCAGGATTTTTTTTGGGGGAGAGCTGCTTTACCACAATATGAAGATTGGCGCACAATCGTTAGCAGTTGCCTATACAGTATCGTGCAGCGCGAGTCTGAAGATGTCGTGCTGCACGAAAAAGCTGGTGCCTATTGGTTTCAGCACAAAGGTCTGGATGTACGCATGAGGCTGATCCTCGTCAGTCTGCTCAACCATCAACGATCACTGAGTTTTCCATTATAGATGTAGGTTTTTAAAAGAGATGATCGCTGGACACTTGTCATAAGTTTAACATCTATTCAATGTGCCAAAGTTTAAAGAACAAACAGTTAATAATGATTGATGAATGATTTAAAATTATCATTATAAGTCATATACGCCATGAGCAAGTTTCAGCGATCTAATCTCCCTCACATCTCATTACATACGCTAACAGTTACTTGCTAGAGTATATATTTCTAATCTCATTAGGATTGATAATTTACCTGCAGCCTTCCAAGTACATTGATCAGCACTCCTCCATCGAACATGGGTTGAGAATCAATTGCTGTTATTATCCGATTGATCTTTTGAAAACTTAAGCTCTGAAACATGAAATAGTTGAGCTTCATTTACTTGCACCAACAACTGTTTCGAATCGCTACGATTTGAATTAACTCGCATTTTTAGACACTTCAAGAACATCAACGGAGCAAGTCTTACCGTAAGTTTTTCCATGATCTTGATGGAACCCTGGATTTGCTGACCTTCAAACGTCATAAACGACGACTCTGTCTGAAATTTGAAAATAGGAGAAAATACGTTAGAGCGTAAAAGTTAAATTTAGGTTAAGGGTGCAAATAAGCCGGCGAACTTTCCGAGCTGAAATCTCGCAACTTACGTTGTACATGTTCATGAGATTGGGACGTTGAGCTGGATCATCGAACATCGCGTAATATTGCTGGACGAATCCCTTGCCGATGGCCTCGTACGACGGGTTCAGCGCCATTGCCGCAATTTATAACCTAAAGTGTTGCCTCCTTCTTCGAACTATCAAATCTATATAACTTAACTATTAAGTATAAAAAGCAGTCGGTGGCGGTTGGGTGCAGGCTGCTTTTCGACGACGACGACGACGAGGACCAAGTTGAAGGTTACGTGGTGCGCCTCTCGCGCGCCCAAATAACAACCGAGATAGAAATTCCTTGCCTCACGAAAGGAATAAAACAAAATGAAAATACATCCCCTTCTTGTGCACCCGTTACCATTCGACTTCTTGCCTCGCGGAAGTGTGTTAGGTATAATAATCCGTAGCACGACTTTCTTTGCAGCCTTCTTTTCGCACTATATGTATTGCGGTCGACACGTCTCTCTCTCTCTCTCTCTCTCTTTCTCTTGCACGGGGCTCGGCAAAACTTCCCGAGTTGGGCGCGAGAGTATTGTAACCGAAGAAACCGCTACTGGCGACGGAGAGCGGGGGGGGGGGGGGGGGGGGGCAAATTCCCGGTCACACGCCCAAAACACCGCGACCCCGCGGGCAATAAATT
>JAWWMK010000008.1:6012825-6027892 GCA_035047105.1 Galeopsomyia nigrocyanea
CGCCAACTAAATCGAGCGAGAAATCTAGGGGGCTATTTTCGGGCCCCTAGACGTAATTTTTCCAGCGGCAACGCTGTACATATAGGTATATGTGCATATGTCGAGTATACTTGTGGTAGTGAAACGGAAATCTGTGTAAGAAAATCTTTCAACCGCGCTCTCTCGCGGTTCGCGCCAAAATGGACAAGCTGAAGAACAAAAAAAAACAATATATTTTGTTTTCAGTTGATATATTTTGTTAATTTGTTTTGCTAATTTTAATGCAATGTTATCTTTATGATAAATTATAGCAATGGATTTTTTCTATAACAATTTTCAAAAATTCAGCTATCACTTTGCATTATTTATTTTGTTTTGATTAGAAAAAAATCTCGAAGAAATGCCTGATTGCATAATATTGCATCTCTTCAAAATAAATAATTGTAGTTTTCAAGTTCAAAAACTTAAATCAATAATAATGGTTAGTCGAGTATAGCGACGGAGCAAAAGTATCAATTTTGGGGTCAAGTGCAGTCGTCAGCAAGTTAAAGAATATAACTTTCCGGAAAATTACATTCACGGATGCGTGTCCACGTTTTTTTACCGTTTGCTCGGCATATATATTATATGCGTGCGTATGCTTTTTAAACGCCGCAGCGACATAACGGAAAATCCGCGGAGCTGATCACCGCTGCGCGACTCCGGAGGGCCTCCTCAACAAGCGAGCTGAGTTGGCAATCTTGGCTGTTTGTAACCTCAAAAAAACAACGGAGTGGAAAAAAAGCTCGTCGTCTACAAAACTGGCGGAATTTCAAGTGACAATTAATGAGTTGTACTTAATTGGCGGATTAGCGCTCAGTTGGCAAAGTCGCCAGTACTTAATGAGAAATGAGCGGTCAAAAATTTCAATATGACGAGAGCGGAGGAACATTTTTCTACTTTCTGTTGTCTTTCTTGGCACTGGTCCTTGTGCCCAGCACTTTTTATCTGTGGCCACGTTGTCCCAAGCCAGGTTAGCGATTTTGTTTACAATTTCTGGCTTATCCAATTATTCGTTAATCACTCTTACGGTTTAACTTTCTGTCATGAATTTTCCGAAATATCATTCATTTATCGCTTAGTGTGTGTCGCGTGCGCTGTTAAGTATTTAACAGCTGACTGGTCATTCTGAAATATGTTAACTACATAATCATTAATTTTTCATTGAGGAATATTATACTATGGAATAATCGATAGCTAATTATTATTTTATGTCCTAGATCCCTCTTTAGCAGAAAAAGCGTGCCACTGCAATGGATGTAAAAGGAAAAAAGTCATTCTGCAAAAGAGTGATCCATGGAAGGAAACCAAAGCTTTCTTCAAGTATGTTTTATTATAAGTGAACAAACTTTTTGTGTTAACAATTGTATTGAACATCTGTAAACCAGTCTCATTCACTTTTCAGGAAAGTTTGTATTATATCTGGATGGGTAGTACTTGCCTTAATTGCCTACAAAGTTTCACAATTTGATTATGAGATGGCCAACTTTGATCCATATGAAATACTTGGTGTTGGACCTGTGAGTACAAAATATATTTATTATTTATTGCATTGAATAGATACTATTATTTTTGATATTTTATTTTGGAGCAGCAGGCATTTTTTAGTATTATGCTATTCTAATAGGCTCTTCAATAATTCTTGTACATCTGTATTTTAGGGTGCTTCTGCTGCCTCAATCAAGAAAGCTTACAGACAGCTTTCTTTAATTCTCCATCCTGATAAAGAGACTGGTGATGAAAAAGCATTCATGAAATTAACAAAAGCCTATCAAGCACTGACTGACAAGGAGGCAATGTCAAACTGGGAGAAATATGGAAATCCTGATGGACCAGGAGCTATGGGTTTTGGTATTGCTTTGCCATCGTGGATTGTTGAAAAAGAAAATTCCATGTGGGTTTTAGGAGCGTATGCACTAGTATTTATGATTGCCTTGCCAACTGTTGTTGGAACATGGTGGTATAAGAGTTTACGATACACGGGTGACCAGGTACAGCAATTGAAAAATCAGTTGTATTTTGTAATGTATAAAATGTCTTTTAACTTTATCATTATTTTTCCAGGTCCTGCTAGCTACTACAAGAGTCTACTATGGTTTTTTCAATTCTATGCCTACAGTCACGTTGAAGAGGATAATCATGATCCTTGGAGCGTCTCTTGAGTTTGAAAAAAACCATAATCCTGAAATAGTGGAAAGGATGACTGATAATGAAGAGATACCTGCAGTAAGTTTCATCCTTATTGTTAAAATTTTGAAACGGGGAAACAGATTGTTATTAAAAAAAATTTTTTTCAGCTTATCAAACAATTACCCAACTTGGGTGAAAAGAATAGAGAAATTCCTCTATGTTTTATGTACTCTATAAGAGCAAGAGCTCTGATACACGCTCATTTATCTCGGATTCCATTGAATCTTGAAACATTAGATAAAGATAGGCAATATATTATAAAAAAATGTCCTTACTTAATTCAAGAAATGATTTCTTGTGTAAATCATTTGATCGTATTAGCTTATGCTAGACAAGGTTTGTAAAAAGCTTGAGAAAAAAAAAAGAGACTTGTCCAATGAGTCAGCTGTATGTTAATTATCTATTTGAATTTCAGTTGACGTTCTGCCAACGATCACTACTATAGAAAACTGCATGAAATTGAGTCCTATGATTGTACAGGCTTGTTGGGAATTTAGAAACCCCCTTTTACAACTACCTCACATTACTGAAGACCATTTAAAGCATTTTAGAGCTAAGAAGGTATGAACACTGTAACATTAATTGTTATTTTCATTATTTAAATTTAACTCTGGTTATGTGCTTTATAGGTCAAAAGTCTTCAAGAATTTGCTCAACTCAAGCGCGATGATCGGAGATCGATCTTGCGTGGTTTGTCCGATGAAGAGTTCGATGATGTAATGAAAGTGTTAGGAAATATGCCTTACGTTGAATTTAAAGTGAGATCGGAAGGTATGAGTATCGTTAACTCCGTTTAGCATTCCTGAAAAATTATAATTATTTTCAAATCATTGTTTCTTTCAGTTATCGACGACGAGTATTCCAATGTCTACACGGCCGGAGCTATCGTCACGGTAACGGTGACGCTCGATCGCAAAGACATGTCTACGATGTTTGGCGACGAAACGGTAAACGCGACGAAAAAGGATTGCACCGAGACGAACGACGGCGAGGATGGCGTTGCTGCCGAGGAAACGGAGGAGCAGAATCAAGCAGTGGCCAAGAAACCGGCGTGGATGAAACAACGAAAAGCAGCTCCGAAGAAGTCGCACAGCAAAAAGGGACCCAACAAGAAGCCAGCACCAGCTGCCAAAACTGCCGTCGTCCAGAGCACGACCGAGAACGGCATATCTAGTCAACCAACTAACTCGTCGCCGAAGCCTAAGAAGGAGAAAAAAGACGATAAGGAGGAGAAGGACAAAGATAAAGGTACATAAACAAATCAATCGAATATAAATCGATTAATAAGAATTTAATCTACAAGTCTTTCAAATAATAATTTTAGGCTCGGACGAGAGCGAAAGTGATGGCGACAAGAGTGACAGCAGTGACGACGAGGATAGCTCGGCGGACGCGGGCAAGAAGAGCGGCGACAAGCAGCGCAAACAGTCGGAGGTGAACGAGGACGATGACGTCGAGTGGAGCAAGTTCCAGCAGCGTTTGTTGAAACGCGATCGAGTTCTCGAGGGACGAACGAATCAGTCGCACCAAGTGCACTGCCCATACTTCCCAGCGGTCAAGTACGAATACTGGTGGGTGTACATCTGCGACCGCAAGAGCATGACACTGCTCACTGCACCGGTTCATGTTACTTCCCTCGTCGACAGCGAGGAATTCCAGTTGCGATTTACCGCGCCCCTTTGGCCAAATCTATATACGTTTACCGTTTGTCTGAGAAGCGACTCGTATATGGGCTTCGACCAGATGCATGATCTCAAGGTAACATTACGCTTCAGTTTTCTTTGTATCTTTGCTTTATGCGATTACTATTTGCACGTAAGAAAAATAGACATTGAACTTCGTCAAAGAGCTGTTGCATCGATACAATTATTACTTTAGTAGTGTACCGATGTGCCGCACATATGTATTTTTAGATTGCTAATTTTAATAGTTCGTGAAAGAAACTAACTAAAAATTCATAAATTTGAAAAATCAAACAGCCAAAAACAGAATCGTGACAATCATTTATAGCTCGCTTTAGGTCATTAAATTTACGTACACTAAACTGGAATGCTTAAGACAAGCAATAAAATATGCTTAGAGGGAAAAAATTTAAAAGTTCTTATGCGATTGGAGATTAAGCAAATGATTTTTTTTAACAGCTTGACGTGAAAGAGGCCCCAGTTGTTCCAACTGAACACCCACAATGGGAAATGTCAGATGAGGAGGAAGCAGAGGATGTGGATGCTGCTGATGAACATTCCGAGTTCACGACTGATGAAGATATTAGTGACAATGAATAAACAAACTCTTTACAGTGTGCTTCTCAAAAAAAAATGCACAAGCAAAGCGATTTTTATCGTGACCTGCGTGAATTGATGCGTCTTTAAAAGGACATAATAAATAAGTAAAAAGATATGGGAGTTAAATGCGGAAATGTTAAAGACTGGACGGGTGTTTTTATGTGAAAGAAAAATATAGAGTACATAGTTGATGTGTGCAAAAATATTGTATTAGGGGATTAGCGCAATATGTCGAACTTTCCAACAACAACAAAAAAGGAGCATCACAATACGTATAATAAGAGAGTACAATATTTATTTTAACACTGTTAATTGATTATTAATATTTGGAGAGCATGCGTGCACAACTTTTTAATAAAAATGGAATTGTCTATATATATTTAAGTATACAATATCTGATACTGCATAAGCTGAAAATAAATTTTTTCTAGTACCCCTTTTAAAATACTTGATTTTTTTATTGCTTTTATAACGTTTTTTTTCCTTTGCATTTCACAGTCCATACATTTTTTGTAATTGTTTGTCATTATTGTAATTAAATACTGAAGCAGTTCTTAAACGACGAGTCAATCACTATTTTATTGGCTACTGAATTTGAAAAGCTCGTTTACTGTTACATTGTACGAGAAAAAAAAGAGAAAAAGAAGTGAAAGTAGATGAGACGGATAAAACCCTAGAACTACTCATCTGGAACGCTTCTCGATCTTTTGCGGGTCTACTGCTCGTAAAAGTTAACAGTTTCTAATTTGTAACACTCGCAGCAATATCAACCATCGTCTACCAAACTACGCTTTTACAAATCAATATGAAACTGAGCAGTTTAATTATTTTTGTATTTTGCATTGCATGCACAATTTTATCAAAAAGTAATTCTACATTTTTTAAAAAGACGTTTCATTCTTTATATTTCTTATAACATTTATTTTAATGCAGCATATGGTCGAGATTGGAAGAGAAGGCTTGTTAATGCTGGTTTCAACGGCCCAGTTTATTCTTTCGTGAAAACTGATGAGCATGCAAACATAAAGTGGGGAGTAAGACATTATGTGCCAAGACGAAATGATTGAAACTGTAAGTTTTATTACAAAACTTTAATAAAAAAATATTATTAGCATACAACGTTTCGTAAATTTTTAATAATAAGTATTTAAGAATATAATATTAACGAGTCTCTATATTACATCATGTTTTAATAAAACTTTAATTTACATGGATTTTGTCCCTTAACAATTTTCAAGCGTGAATAGAGTACTTTAATATTATAACAAGTTATATATCTCTTTTTCTATTTCAAAAAATGGAACTTTCTTATAAAAACTTAATTAAATTATTTTTCTTAGTTTATAACACTAAATTTCACAATAAACACCGCGAAAAATAAAGCATTCTTGTTGCTTGTTGTTCAATAATTTGAATACATACGAAGCTGTTGTAAACTTTTTTTGAGCTGTTCATCCACCCTGTAATGTTGAAAAGTTATTTAAATATTTGTGAAAAAATGTTATGATCTCGAATATTAACAAATTGAGCATACATGGTACGTAAAACGATATTATCTCTTATCTCAGCGTCATCACTTTTGAATACACTTTGATTTATATTTGATTTATTTAAATCAGGTGTCATTGTTAGATTAACGTTTCTAGCCACATTTTGATTTTTAAAATTGTCGAATTCTGTCAATTTTCTTTCATAATATGGTATCAGTTCTATACTTGACTTGATACCTTCTGCAAACTGATTCAACTTCTTATCAAAGCTCATTAACTGCCTAAAATATTTATAACTTGTGTTAATTCTGTTAATTGTGTTAATTTTTTACTAATACCATTAAACTCACTTGACTAGTAAGCCCAGGTCAGGACTCTCAAATTGTTCGGTTTTTTGCACATCAAAATCACTTAATATCAATGTCAACTCATTTACTTTATCAATAATTTCATCAGAATGATAAACGTTTTGATTGTCAAACATTTTAAACATGTCTACAAACTTTTCATACCTGAGAAAAAGTATATTCTAGTTTGAAAGAAATGTTAGCTTGTGCAAAGTAAATTGAAATACGTTTATAAAAATCATCTTACGGTGCAGTAAAAATTTGTAAACTTTGGATTAATTTTTCACTATCAAATACATTTGAAACTTCATTTTCTAAATGCTGTCGTTCAGTTTTTATTTTGGTAACAATAGAATAAATTGTTTTTAGTTTATTACATAAATCATTCACATCTTTCCAATAGTTTTTCAAAGCATTGCATTCAAATGATTTCGAAGTTTTTTGAGAATCTTTCAATAATAATTCTATCTTTGGCAAATTTTTCTCGATATTTTCATGAAGAGTACACAATTTGTTCTTTACTAAATCCCTATAATTACAAAGCAATTATTTATTACGTAGAATAAAATTAGAAACATAAAAATAGTTGTATCAACATTAAGTATACTCACAATTTCACACCCAATGCAAAAATATACTGTTCAAATAGAAAAACATCTTGCCTCATAACATAAATTATAGCTGTAAAACACATTCTTAATTGTGAATGATTTTTTATGTCTTTAGGATGAACTAACAAAATATCAAGAATTTCGGGCAGTTTTCCATTATCATCAAGTTGTGGAACTTTTAAACAGTTTTTTTTAAATACGTATAAAAATGAATCAGGAATGTCCTTCATTAAGAATCCTGCGATATTTTCAATTTCGTTGAGTACTTTTCCTGATGAGGTCACAATTTCTTGTTCATTTAAACATATAGAAAATCTAGCTTCTATCCATTTCTGTACATCTAAGAGTGTTGTGTTACTATTGATATTGCAGTCATCAATTTGATATGAAAATACAGAAAATATCCTAATTGTCTATCAAACAAAAAAATGTTTATCATACCTTTTGAAACATTAAAAATATTATATATTTTTTTCAGATACCCACCCTCCATGGGAAGATTTGCTTCAACAAAGTAAATATCACAAGTTCACCTGAAGATTTGCTTTTACCTCTTTTTTTTGGGTCTGATTGTAAAGCAATTTGAAACCACTCAACTAGATCACTCAAAGTTTTCCTATAAAAATTTAAAAATAATCACATGCAAAATGAAACAAGCAAAAAGTATAATTGTCTTACTCGGATAAATCAGTAGGATGTATAATATGATTGTAAAATATGATTTTTTCATTTATTTCTTTCGCACATATCTCTTCATACTGCTTAGTTAGTATAGATTGAACCCTAAAAAGATTAAAATAAAGGATGTATTCTCAAACATCAAGAGACCAGAAAATAAAATTTCCTATACCATTTAACTAGATTTTCTGTATAAGGGATGAAAGGTTTACAGCCAGTTAAAACTTCAAAAAATAAAATTCCCAAACTCCAATAGTCTACTGAACATGTGTATCTATGTGAATTAAAAAGTTCAGGAGCAACGTAGCTAAATGTTCCCACTAATGATGCAGTCACTGTTACATTTCCAATGTTTTTTGCATAACCAAGGTCTATTAATTTATATATTATCTAAAAATTAATGATTTACATTACCAGTATGATGATTTAAAACAAAATAATATAAAGGATATTTTACCATGCCATTTTGTTGTTTATGGAGTACAATATTTTCTGGTTTGATATCACGATGCGTTATTTGCCGTGAGTGCAAGAAACATATGGCCGAAGAAATATCTTTCATAACAGATAAGACTTCAGTTTGCAACAAGCCACAAGAATTTTCAGGTTTCCTCAGAATCTTATTATTAAAATTACATTATTAGTCTTTTTATAATTGGAAAATCACAGCGTAAAGTATTTTGTAAATTTATTTTAGTATTACCTTGCGTAAATCACCACCATTGCAATATTCCATACACAGTATCGGCCCATCAAAATGCATCTCTCTAGGTAATGGTGCCCATTTAACAATATTTATATGATTAAGAATTTTCAAATGCTTAATTTCTTTCTGCCATCGTTCCATTTGTTTTTGTGGCATTTCGTTGGTTGGTAAAATACATTTTTTCACAGCTAACATTCACATACGTAATATCAATACTCTCGCAATACAATAAATGCAAACATATCAAGTTGATAAACAAACCTATCCGTTTATTTGTATTCTTTTCTTTCCATAATTCAACTTGTCCAAAGCCTCCAGATCCCAGTTTCTTTTCAAACATCCAATTTCCAAAAGATTGTGCAGCCATGATCAATAATAATAATATATCAGCCAAACCAAGAATCAAACAAAAACTAAAGATCTAAGTTGTAGCTTTTTCATGTTCAAGTGCGTTTACTTGATAAGATTAGTATTCTGGCAAGAGCTGGATTACTCATCTGTTACATGTAACAGGAAATTACAATGTAAAATCATGTAAAAATCGTTATATTTGCATACGAATCGATGAACTTATTGCAATCACTGTTGTTAAAAAAACACAAAGAAAAACTATATCCGCGGATGAATTTGCGCACATTACTTTTCATTTTACGTATAAAATAGAATTATACTTGGTAAGTAATTTGAAAGTATTTATAACGCATAAAATTTTCAATATAACGTTTGTGATAGTGCGATCAATCACAAACATTGATAATATCTGTTGTATCGAACTTACCACTCACGAAACTCTTGACAATATCATCACAACACTGACTCACGATTTTCCAATAAAAATATCAACAGGTATTTTACCTCGGTATCTCTTTACCTCGCGGACGCACTGTTGCCGTTTGTTTTTTTTTTTTCTCGAATGGCAGCTGCTGACTGCTGCAGCAAGAGTACTCTGCCGCGTCCTTTTCAATTTTCAAATAATGGCCGGGATCTTGAGGAGTTGCGGTGCATGGAATGTCGACTCCGTGATTACTTATCTCGTAAGTACGCATTTATAAACATTTAGCAGAGCCTCATCACTTGAAAAATTCAATTTTTTTTTGCAGATCGTTGCCACGGGAGACCTCTGCGATAAAGTTCTCGCTGTGATTCAGAATACAATCAAAGACAGGAATTACCGTATCGCCGTACACAAATGCGAATCAATTGCTGATATTATTCGCGCCAAACCGGATTTGCACGTGGATTTCGTTATATTTGCATTTGACGGTAGAATTAATCATTCCGTGAGTGAAGTAAGTGTTTTTATTTCGGCAATCATTCACGAATCATTCGCCAAACGGAACTTCGGTTTTCCCGGCATTTTTTTGATGTTTAGGTTATGTTGTGAAAATAACTTGTTAACGTTGTAGGTAGAGAAAAATATAAATCTTCTCGATGAATTTTTCATCATCTCTGGACGTGTTTGCCTGGTCAATTGTTATGGTTTGCCAAATACTATGGGGTTGATGTGCCACTCTGCAGACAGACTACGAGAAAAATACTGTCTCCGACTGTTGTCAGCCAATGTTTATGTGAGTATTAATTTCTAGAAACTCTTAAAATGTCATTAGCTATTTTGCTAACAATAATTTATTAGTGGGTATTAAATCTGCTGAGGTATTGCTGTACAGTTTACTGTTAGAAAAAAAAAATATCAGGCTAACATTTAAGAATAAATTGATTAACATTGAATTGAGCTGTAAAACCTTTCTCTACTTGCAAATGCAAGCGTAAAACAATTTATTATTCTCATTTTCAGAGTCCTCAAGGTCTTGAAAACTTGGGTAAAAGAATTCTACACTTATCAGAGACTTTGATGGGTATACACAGTGGAGTGCCAGATTTGAACATGTTAACGTCGCTTTGAAAAAGCATACTCCAAATAACTGATAATCGCTGAATAAAAACTACTCTACAAGTATTTAACAATGAAGAGGCAATCCACAAAATCTCTGATCTACGCCTCCAGCCAAGAAGACAGCGACAATGAGAGTGACGAGACCGAGTGTAGTATTGGCAGCAATTCCACAGCTGGCACTCACCGTAGCGACACTCCAACAAGGTCAGCGCGTTTCCGTAGAAAAGGCCGTCGCAGAAGTAAAACAACCAAAGCCAAGATCAACACGGACAAATCTCTGTACAAATTCTGCTGCAATATCAAAGAGGATCACGGACAACCCCTATTCGGCGTGCAATTCAATCATCATCTGAAGGAAGGCGAGCCCATGATATTCGCCACTGTCGGCAGCAACAGAGTTAGCATACATGAGTGTCCGGAAGGCGGTGGAATAAGACTGAGACAGTGCTACGCGGATCCGGACACCGAGGAGAATTTTTACACTTGCGCCTGGTCGTACGACGACATGGGTAAACCACTTCTGGCCGTGGCGGGATCCCGAGGTGTCATTCGCGTGATCAGTCCGGTGACAATGACGTGCATCAAGCACTACATCGGCCACGGACACGCCATCAACGAGTTGAAGATTCATCCGCAAGATGCGAACGTCCTGCTGTCGGCTTCGAAGGATCATGCATTACGCTTGTGGAACATCAAGACTGACGTTTGCATCGCGATATTCGGCGGAGTGGAGGGTCATCGCGATGAGGTACTGAGCGTGGATTTCGACATGAAAGGCCAACGCATCATCTCCTGTGGTATGGATCACGCGCTCAAGCTCTGGTCGCTGGAAAAAGAGGACATGCGCGAGGCTATTAAACAGTCGTACTTTTGGAATCCATCGCGCAACGGTAGACCCTTCGACTCGGTGCTTCAGCATTTTCCCGACTTCACAACGCGCGACGTGCATCGCAATTACGTCGACTGCGTCAAGTGGTTCGGCGATTTTATATTGAGCAAGAGTTGCGAGAACTGCATCGTTTGCTGGAAACCCGGGCGTCTCGAGGATACGCAGCTGAGGAACAACGAGACGAGCGCCACGGTGATGCATCGCTTCGACTTCAAGGAGTGCGACATCTGGTTCATTCGATTCTCCACGGATTTCTGGCAGAAAACCATGGCTCTGGGTAATCAAGTTGGTCGCACTTACGTTTGGGATCTCGACGTCGACGAGCCGAATCAGGCGAGATGCTTTTCACTGCAACATCCCAAATGTATCGCGCCCATCAGGCAGACAAGCTTGAGCAGAGACGGCTCGGTGCTGCTGTGCGTCTGCGACGATGCTACCGTTTGGAGATGGAATCGCGACAATTGATGGACTGTACCCCTTCTTTTTTTTTCTTTCTTTCGTTGAAGCACATAATACTTTCGTACTATAATGGATTGTAAAGCAATTGAGGAGTAGCGAGTTCGATAGGATGGAATCATGAATTTTTAAAAGTATGTTTGTGATTTGACCATATAATGAATTAGTCAGGACGACACAGTAATTTTACCTTAAATTTTTTTTTCACTTTTTTTTCTAAACAAAGTTCGTTACTACTCAACGAGTTGAATTGTTAATGTTATCGCACGATGTATTCAGCTGCTAATAATTAACTGCAAGTTCACAAATTTGCTGAATTGGCAGAACTTTAATTCTAAATTTCTTGGTCTGAACCGCAAGTCAAATCAACGATCGGTTGAGCTCCGACAGTTTAATTGACTTTGATCTCAAATACTACGTAGATTTTCACGTCAAAAAACGTTAAAAATTAGTTTGGCAATTAATACATCACATAACGTTAAGTAAACTTTCAATTGATTATGAATTTTGAGAGTAAATAACAAAATGCATCGATCACTCTGCAGCGTGAACTGTTGCCAGTTGAAATGGACTGAGATTCAGTCCATTGGACTGACCGTCAAGCTTCACCCGATCCTTGGACTGACGATTTCCAGTCCAAGGAACTTATGAGCGTTGCAACCTAAAATTTAAATTCTACCATCAAGCTGACGACGTTTTCTTTAAATATTTGTATACTTAAGATGACGAACGGGTTTATTGCAAATAATTTCCATGAAATTGTAAATAATATAAGAGACTTATCAAATTGCGTGAAAAATTTTTTGGCACTGCTCAATTTTATTGAGTACCGTTAAAAAAACCAAACGCAGGAATCACAAGAGGTACAATTGTATTTTCATAATTTTTTATTATAACAGTGTAATGCAAGAACAAGAAAATAAAAAAAAACTCTTTCGAGATTTACCACTTCGTACATTAAAACCACGTGCATTTCTTTTCCTTTTCGCACACTGGTGCATGAAACTTCCTCACAGTAAAAATTAGCCTTTTCGGATGAACGTTTTTTTGTATCTGACAAAAAAAAAATTTTTTTTCCCTCAAAATACTTAAAAAAATATCTTATAAACCTAGAATTTACTATAATAAGCTCAATTTCATTACATCGAATGAACAACGAAGACTGCGATATCACCTAATTGTACTATATCTGTTATGAAAACTAAATCTTCTAAATATCAATAATCATAATTCGAACTTCAAGTTCGAAGTCTACAGTAACAAAATTACCCAAGTATATACATAAGATGTATATAATACTTCCCAAAAAAAAGAACATTTCTAAATGGAAATACCCGTCGCGAGAAAAAAATCGACGCATCTACACATCTCTCAGCTAAAAAATCCATTTAAAATCTAATAGGAATCTTACATCGCAAATTGGAAAAAAAAAAAAGCGTCTAAAAAGAAAAAAAAAACAACGTCAAAGTTTACGTCCCGTAGTTCAGCAATAATCACATGTATGTATATAATATACGAAAAAAAAAAGCTCAGTTCGCACGCTATGCCTATTCGATCGTTTTCACTGACTGATTTCGTGACGAATGACGGCGAGTGCAGCACCGAGTGCCGCGTCGCCGGTATGTCCAAACTCGAGCGGCAAACTATACCAATGCGACACCTCCTTTTGAAGCACAGGATTGCGCACCAGACCCGAGCCGTTGCCGACGATGCGGGTTATTCCCATCGATTCCAACTCGTCCCTCGACATCATACTGCAACAGAATTGTTAATGAGTTTTTTCTAGATGCATATCGTGTCTACTGCAATTTTGCAATCGATTTTGCATAATAAAAATGTAGTGCATATACTCGGTAAAAAAAAAAATAATAAAAGTAAACACGCGGAAAACTAAAAAAAAAAAGAATACGATTTTACGCGCTCTGCGAAGCAAACAAGGTCAATTCGAGAAAGAAAATTTTCAGCGAGGGGCAATTCCGAAGCAACGAGCATGAAATTTCGCGAGATTTGCATGTCGTCATTAAAAAAAAAAGCTCACTTGTGCATGTTGCGTATAATTCCAGAGCAAAGCGCCCGAAATATGTTGCCCAAATGAAGAGTATCGAGGGTAATGCCCGTCACGCTGGCCGTTAGATCCGGTGCGTAACGTTCCCCAAGTAAAGTCGGTACTATCGTCATGTCCGAAATTGCCGTGTTGTCGTCGTTGCCCAGTGCTATCAATTTCTCCCAGACTTTGGCTGAAAATAAAAGAAAAAAACATTCGACTTATCGCTTATTAAACAAAGATTATTTTTTCGATATTATACGTTACATTGAGGCACTGAAAATCCTAATTCCAAAGTCCAATGCTGCAGCGATTTGACGAAAGTTGCCAAAGTGTTGCCTCCGTTCATCGACGCCGCAACCGCCAGATACTTGCTGTCGAAGTACGGAAAGTACTCGATTTTGTCTGTCGATCAACTCGCGTTAAACAAACTATATAACTATCAACCATGAAAAAAAAAATCATCCCCACCTGAATTGCTACACGCTTGTGGCTTGAACGTCGGATGTACATAGGCGAGTTGAGCAGAGGTTGAAATATTCAACACCGCGTCCGTTGGTTGTTTGAGTAATGCATATACCGAGCATTGCAAATCCCCAAGGGCTACTCCTGTGTAATATAAATGCACGACAAAATTACCAACTGGCACCAAGCTTGTAAGATTAGGATTCACGAGCGGCTTTAATATTTCATGTTTCGTATACGCGGATTAACACCTTCCGTGCACTGATTGAAATATCTATAGTTGTCTGGAAATTATTCAATATATCCGCTTGCGATACGTAAGCGGATTTGTGCGGCAAAAATTTTTATGAGAATTTTATTCTACCAAAATTGATTTTTCAATCGACCCGCCAAGATGAAAATTTGAAAACATTTAAGATTATTTTTCAAGTGGCTCCCTCGACTTTGCATTGCAAATGAATCTTCATTGTGTTACACAGAAAATCACGAGGAGATTTAACTCGTGTAACGAGATACATTCAACTTCAAAGTTGCAGCGTAAGTACGTCCTACTTGAAAAGTTTTATTTAAAAAAAAAAGAAAAAAAAGTATCAGCAACTACAGTTCGAACAAGTGTATATATCGATTTTCTTTTTAAAAAACTCACACACGTACACACAGTATTCGTTAACAATTTACACTAAACAAAAGCGAACGTCATTTTGAAATGCGACGTTGACCCAAATAGGCGTTGACGTATACATATACAGATACTCAACTATTGTTAACGCGCGGATGATTATACACTTGACATACCGAATTAGCCTACTGAATAATTCAAGAGTAAAGAAGATCGCGTCAAACAATTGAAATATATTTCTACACATATATAAAGAAATTAAAAAAAAAAAAACACTTTTCTGGGGTCTAGAAGAGCAAATTTTTTTTTTGATGCTAAGGCTTCCGGACCTTTTTCCTCTTCTTTTTGAAGCTATATAGTATCGGAAAATGCTCGTGA
>JAWWMK010000008.1:6027992-6073069 GCA_035047105.1 Galeopsomyia nigrocyanea
ACATTTCAAGAAAAATTTCAAGACAAATTCTGGTGTATGAGAATTTTCGTGCTCTTCGAGAAAGCATACTGCTAATACAATTAGCAGCAAATCGGTTAGCTTGGTAATTACATGATGATTGTTCAAAGAATTTCCGGATATTTTAATTTTGTTGTTTGAATCTTCAATTTTTAATTATATCAAAGTAGCTATTTTTTCCATGATAATCGCGCTCACACACTTGCCGCAATTATCGAACATAACGTTCTTCAAGTGGTATGCATTATCGCCACGATCCGCGTACACAATTCGCGAAAAATAAATTCGCGCGAAATGTGCGATATACACATATATAATTTAAGAAGTAGTATCTCATGAGAATAGCACAAGAAAGAATACTGATAATGGTGAATGTTAGTCGTGAATTATATTCCAGTAGTTCACATTGGATCACAATGCATCTACTAATAATGACGAGATTCAATAAAATAATTCGAATAATTATGATAATAATGGGAAGGGCGCAGAGAAAGAAAAATAATTGTGTGATTCTGTCGATGCATTTTTAATATTTTTTAATATTACAACAAGGGGAGTTAATGTGTACAAGTTTACATAGACTTTAACACATTTAGGAACATCGTTTCTCGACGCAATTCGTAAAGAATATAATTGTTCTTGACAAGTTTTCAATCAAAAACGCTAGTTTTTTTTCTCTCTACATGTATGTGTATGATTAGACTGTTTAGATTATAACTATTAGCCAGCATTTAATGCTGAAAAAGCACTCTGTTTCAAAGATTCTACGGTATTTGACTGCATTAACCATTGTTTGTAGTCGCAATATAATTTTATGATTTAATTGTCCTTGTCATCGAGAAATTCCATTAATCGGTTTGCTCCATTATAAACTTTAAAACAGCGCGGCGCACTGCAAATGATATATTATTAGTCTATTTTCCATGAATCTACAAGGAAAGCAAGATAAACATCACAAGCGTCATGTCGGTACTATTGATAAATGGTATGTACTATCTTGAAAATACTCTCCTTTTTTATTCTTCTTATAATGCTCATGTAAAATGTAAACTTCATACTTTGAACAAATCCAAGTATTATTATATCCTAGTATGTCGTTGAAAAAAAAAAATTCAATTTGAATATTCCAACGCAAATATAAATAATCTTCGTTTCGCATATCAGAGTACAAATTTTTTTCTCTTTTCTTTTCTGTTCGTTCACTAGACGCACACAGTACTAAGTAAGTACGCTAAAATTAAATTCAGTCTTTGGAGAACAGAATTGCTCTCTCATACTCATACAGAATTCCTCACTCATTCTTCGATTCTCCAACGTACGTTCAAATTTTTTTTATCTGTTTATCTATGTACATTTCAAAAATGTGCGTTTTAGCTGCGAAAAAAGTACATTTTGTTTTTCATACACATGCGAATGCCCAAAAAAGTCAATCAATTTTTCTCCATCAGGCTAAGCTAAAATCACAGAAGTATGCCATTCCCATCGCATCTTTTTTTTCCGTACCAAACGTTCGGGCACTCTTAAGAAAAAAAAATAAATTAAAAAAAAAAGTCGATAGTGACGGGATCTATAAACCACATTATTAATACTCAAACATTGTCTTCATCTCACTCGTCTGATAGAAGTAGAACAATATATATACAAAGTGTCGCTGTCTTCAAAAAAAAAAAACTTAAATTCTAAGAATCTACGTGTAGATTCTAACGTTTAACGACTGTTTCGTATTTACAAGTTTCAACAATCGTCTCATATAGAAAAAAAACGAACAAAATTAATGATCAGAATATTAACAAAGAATATAACATCGTTGAGATAACCATACTCGAAGACGTGCAATTCCGAACGCAATTATAAACGAAATAAAAGTAGTTCATGATGTTAAAACTCTTCTCGAATAAATTCAATAAAGCTAAAAATTTTCATCCAAAAGTAAATTAAAAAAAAAATTTATATAACGTCGTTGAAAACTGCTTGTAACACCAGACAGCGCGCACAGCACGCTACATTCCAATATAAGAAAGAGACAACGTCCGATATGAAATGAGATCGCCTTCCTGTTTTTTTTGTTTTTATTTTGTTTTTTTTTTAAAGTAAACCTTAACACTTATTTACCCAAATTCGTTGTAATAAAAATGGTAGGCACGTTGCATAAAGGTAAATGATTGTTACTTTTTCTGTAACTACTTTTTGTTAATTAACAACTAATTACCGTTAGTGTATCGTTGAAAAGTGAAATTTCAAACACACCAAAGAAAAGCCAAATCTATCTATGAATGTAAACAATTCAAAATTGTCTCCTCCTTATTCGTAACACGGTATATGATGATTAATAAATCAGCGGGCACATGATAGTGTAGGGGAGGTGTCGCGCTAAATTGCATACATATCAACGAGCATGGTCCCGCTTATTGCTCTGGGACCCTTAACAAATTCTAGGCAAGCTCCCGCTTGGATTTGCTCTCGGTATAGAATTCGGTCGCAATGTCGCTGTTGCCGCTGTTGTTGCTGCTGCTGCTACTGCTACTGCTGCTACTACTGTGGTTGTTTATTGGAGCCGGTTGGAATTGATTGGTCAAGATGTAAACGACAGCTTCGTAAGTGGCCATCATTATCGCGGTATTGGGTATCTGACGGACCAGCTGAGTTGCAAGACCTCGATAGAGACCACGAGGACCTTCCTCGGCTGCTATCAAACTCGTTGTTTGCCAGAAACGCTGGTACTTGGTGCCCTCCTCTCGTAGCCTTGTTCGTATCACCTCTGCAAAAAAAATTTAAAGTTCAATTAGAATCTTTTTCGAGGACGGAATAATTTAATAAGCGTAAAAAATAACTTATGAGTTTTAGCACACGAGACGCAATATCATTCAAGATAATTCTTCGATGATGTTTATTCTACGTCTTAATTTGGTTATCACAAATTATGAAGATTATTACACGGCACAAATATAATATCTAATCGCGTTACAACTTTCGACAAACAATCGAAGCAGGAAAGTTCTTGAAATAAATAAACTATTAGACTCATCTATATCGGCTTCTAAAAGTAACTTACACTATCTTTAGAAAACTTATTTTTGCAGCGAGAAGAAAAAAACAAGCCATTCGCAAAGAATTCGCATCACGTTTGGAGCACGTGACATACGAATTCTCGATAAGACGCGTGCGACGATACGATTTATTGCGACGTCGCGAATAACACGGACAATTAAGGCTCCTTCGCTAAAATAAAAGAAATCGCCACGGAAGGAAAATTTCCTCCGTCAAAACATGCTACTCGTCATTCGAGTATTGAGCTGCGATAATCGATATGTAAATCACTCATACCTTCGTCAGTAATCGTTTTAAGTGTTATATCGCATACGTATTCGGTACACACCTTTTTTTTCTCTTTCAAATTGTTTTTAGCGAAGTGTTCTCGTTTTTCGCTAACGATCGCGCGATAAGATGGCGAATTGTGCATCAGAATTTTTATACAGATAAAGAGATATTTCAGTAAACTAATCGATCTTTTTCATCCAAGCTTCAACTGTTCGTTTTTTTTTTTCGAAATGATACACTGATAACGCAGATAACAAAATGTGCACTTAACATTGTAAACTATTGATTTATTGTAGTTGATAGTGTGCATTGCTTCATATTACGATCTTAATCTCGATGTGTAGTCAACTAAAATGAACGAATATCGTTAGAATTGCAAAACATTCATCGAAATATAAATTTTCATAATTGATCATTATAATTGACGGTTAATCCGAGTTTATTTATACACAGAAAACCAATTAAAATTAGTCTAAAAATTCAAGAGTTACCTTTCCGAAATTTCGCGACGAATCAAGAGCCACGATATAAATCTCTCATTAATGCGTCTTGACACGGCAATGGAAATATAATACAAATCGAACGTGCTATACAATAACACGACTTACGCAATATTGTGGACTTTGGACGACAACCAAAAGGGAAGGTTAGCGAATTGGACCGAATTTAAGAGCCGGCGTATAAGAAAATTGGCACGTTGTAGATTTGTCGCCGCCCAGACATGTAAAACATACATACACACGAAAGCTTTTTATACACTCGCGAGCGCCACGATGACCGCCGTCGCCGCCGCATCAAGTGTGTTTATGAACTTTTAAATGCCCTCGACGAATGAGCTATTACCATCGCGCTTTGACTTTGACTGCGCGCCTCGTCGCTGCGAAATTGCCTTCGTCTGTTATGCCGATGAATAAAGATATTTTTAGGTAATTGCTCAATTTGCATCGATTGTTTTCGTCGAAATAATCGACGTAATAATTTATCTTACTATCGATTTAACAAAGAATCGAGTATGCAAACAGTTTACTTTTTTTCTTAACGCGGAAAAGTCATCATAAAAATTTAACATCTCAACAGAATGCTCTTAGGAATTTATAAGTTGGCCCATTTTTCAGATGAAAATACACAAAGCCGCTCGCGTTATCGCGAAATCTCGAGTGTGTAACTGGCATTCGTTCGTAACTCGCGGACGTTTTTTTTTTTCTCCTTCGCGTCTTTGACTTTCGCAAGTATGCCAATTTTCTTCATTCCCCCAATGACACTCGATTGACAGAATGTCAAGCGGCGCACAATTATAACAATATTAATAAATTCTTTACTCTAATGCGGAAGCTTTCAAAAAACTGAAAATTATACATTACACTTTCGCCTACTATTTTTGCAGATTGCTCGCAACGGACAAGAGTGAAGCAAACCAGTAAAAAACATCGTAAAAGAGCAATAATAAATTCGACGTCTCGAAAAACAAAGATGTAAATTTCAATCTTCGACATAATAATTGTACAAACAGCATCGAGGAATACATTCACATTTTTTTTTCTTTCATAAGAAGCACAACACACGTGTAAAGTAAAATTACCATGTGGATAAGCGATGCACGATGCGACCGTCTTGGAGAGTGCACCAGCAGCCATGAACTCGACGAAGTCTCGCGAAGTTTTGGAATGGTCGTCGGCCGATGGTATTCGCTCGCGATGCTCGATTAGCCAGGCCTTGATCGCCTCGTAAATCACAAAGTGCACCACCGTCTCGCTTATGCCGAAGTAAGAGGCGACGATGCCTTTGTAGAAGCCCAGGATTCCCTGTAAAGAGTATTAAAGCGTTAGTTGTTGATCATTTTTATAGTTTGTTTGATATTCGTTGTCGTATAAGTGCCTGGAAGCTGTTATTTAAGATTAATGATAAATGCATAATCTACTTATGATTTACGTTTGATTTGCTTCGAATAAAGAAGTAAATTTTATTTAACATTTCAATTTTAACATCTGACTCAAGCTGTCTTTCGTTTAAAAATCTAAATATAATGAGTGACTGACAAACTCGACAGCCGCAAAAATGTTTCACTTTTGACTTCTCTTTTTTCCACCAAGTTTAACCTTGAATATTTTCGCATCTCGATTTTTCAATTGAACACTTTGATGGAAGAGAAAGGTCGTAAATTACGGCGTCACGGTGTTTTAAAGAACTTAAATGGATTTAAATTGTCTGGCTGTTCAACGGAGCATCAACAACGTTATAGTCTTCACTGGCAACCGGATAATTTACATTTGTTTAATCAGCAAAAATAAAATAACTACGATTTATACCTACTTTGCAAAAAAACAATAAATAAATAAATAAATATATTTATCACACGTGAGAACATTTGTTTCATATCAGATCTATTTCTGCCATAAAGAAACAAAAATAAATCGACGGTACGCGTTCAAAAAGTGATTCACGAAACAAAGCGCTTATATCTTCGTCAATCTTCACGGAACATTAAGGTTGAAAAGAGTTTCCGCATAAATTTACTTGTTTACCAGAAAGCGCGCAAAAGTACAGTGTGTGCTTTGTGCTCTCTCGCGGAGACACTATTTTCAAGCTGCTAATATGCTATTTGCAGCGTTGCAATTCTCGATTTAGAAGCGCGGCGGCCAAGTGCCAACGGTAAGAATCGTCGACTTCATATAGGTAATTTTTCGTGAACAACCGCTTCGATGAATTTATAACGAGTCAATCTATATATGAGAGTTATACGCGTTCTTATCATCAATTACATACATGACATAACATTCCGTAACGCAACGTCACTGTCGTTCAGCGACAGAATGTAAAACGACCGATAATTTTTTTTTATTATTCGGTTGCGATATTCCACGTGATAGAAGAGAGCGAATTGAATACATCGTGCGCGCTCAATGGAATATCCTGTTTTTCTGGTTTTTTTGCACTTTTAACTGCGCACTATGCAGTGCCAGCGCTGTATAGTACACGCTTCCTCTTAAAATCTATTTATAGCGTGAAAAAAAAAAATGTAAAAAAAACACAGCGACGAGAAAAAAAAAGAAAAAATTGTGAACTTACCGACTGTTGGTATACCCTTCGGATGCATTCGAGCGCGCTCGTTTGATTCGTGTGATGATTGAGCTGCAGCCTCGTCTTGACGAACCAAATTGGATTCGTTGCCGTGCAAGAGACGAAACCTGAAACAACGACAAAAGAACACGAACATTTAGTCGTAATGAAGGCAACTTTAGACTGTTCTATAGAAACAGAGTATAAGCTTTGAAACGGGAGTAGGTAGAGAGAACGATTATCGATTAAACGATTGCATACGGAAAAGAGAACTTACTTACAAGTAGCCCTGAAAAATAATTCATTAGTCTGCCAATTGTAGTTAAAGTTCAGACACGAGTCAATGCGGTACATCTAAACGCACGTTTCAAACGACACGTGACGAAGACGTTGCGTAACCCCATTATTGATAAAAAAAAACGTAAACACATCGGGTATTTATAGGGAAAAGAGTGAATGTCAAATATGTATTTTTATTGCAACTCGCGATATGCATAAATGCAACGTGCATTAACTAAAAATACAAAGTACATAATTCTTCAATTTTCATACTTTTCGTCTCGCTCAACGATAAATATAAAGTTTTGTCACGCTACGTAAGATTCTAAAGAATAACCCCCGTCGAAAATTCAAAACGTAAATTCCGCACCTGCAGAGAGTCGGCTGCGACCTTGTCGATTATAATTCCTCGAAGAAGAAGAGAAAAAAAAATGAAAGAAGAGAGGTGCAATCGACGATGATGACGACGACGCCGGCGCAGTTGCGCGCGCGTGACCTCGTTTCGTGAAGACCCGGGGCATCGTCCTCAGGCGCGCGACAAAGTTAGCTAACGTATAATAAACCTCACCGCCGACCGACACATTTGGCTCATATAAACAATCGACCGACGGTTTCGAAGTGCACTGCGCTCGTGGAAGGTCGTCCCTAAAAAAAAAAAAGATACCTAGGTTTTTTTTTCGAAGGTCTAGCACGTATAGGTCGTTCAACCCGTAAACTGCGGGGAATTATCTAATCTTTCTCTTTCTCTTTCTCGAGGTCGTTCTAATAATACGTTGAATCGCGCGATGCGTATTTATTCGTTGTATAGTTATGCGTGAGATAAACGAAACGTGCGATTGTTATTGACTTGCGATCTGGAATGCTGCGTGTTTGTGTTGATGTTGTGATTATTGTTTGCTCGAATATTGTGTACAGTCGTTAATAAGAAGTGGAGGGGGGGTATATAGGTTGGTAAACTTGAGAGAGTGGCGATGACGACTCTGACGAGCTTTTTTTTTTCTTCTTTTTTAATCGATCTGTTGTGTGTGCTTACTATTTTATTTCTCTTGCGTCATAAATGTTTTGTGCCGAAAGAATACTTGAAATATACTTTAAGTGAATATACGTTTTTTTTACGCGATTGTCTTCACAAACTAACAAAAATCAATAAACTCTTGGCTAAAAAGGTCGCAAAATATACGCTATAACGAGGTAAACGCGAAACGAAAGAAAAGAATAAAACACTTGAAAAAAGATATGTCGTGCATGGAAAAAAAATCTCTCTATCAGAAAGATAAACCGTCTCGTGGAAAAGAATTTTTTTATCAAGGTAAGGGAAAACGCAATATAGTCGCATACTGAACGCGAGTGTCTATTTTTAAAACTATACGTCGCGTAGTACACTTCCTACATACAAGCCTTCGTTATAAAGACAGATAATTCATAGCTCACGTGTACGTATAAGCTACTCATTGAAACAGGTAGTTTTTTTGTGCTTCGAGAAAAAAAATAGTAGAGCATTTTGAAAATTACGCGAGTTCGAGAAGTCGCAATGTAATAGAAGTTTGGCGAGTCAAAACAATGATCTGTGCGTTGCACCTTTTGTTTTTCCTCGAATGATAAACGCTGCCAATTAGGAACGGTTATTGCATATTTCGATTGTTAAATAATTCACGAATTTATATCGTCGACGATAAAGAGTTGCTTACGCTTATGTACTTTCCAATCGATTTTATGGTTCAAAGTTGAATTTGATTAATTACTGATAAGCTCAAAATCTTCTATAAAGTTTATTTTTTATGCAAGGCTTATTTTACATCGTATTCTTTTAATGATGTTTACATGAAATTCGTGGTTGTTTAATGAGAAAAAAATTACGAAAGTAGGTTTGATAAACTTTGTAGGTACATGCAAACTCGCGTGTCTCGATACGTTTAAATAAAGCGCGGCAATGAAGTTTTTAATGAAAAAAAATTTTAATATTTTATATCGTAATGGCTGGCATATGAATTTTATAATTTAATTATCGTTTTACAACAATTTATCGTCGAACAAGTCTTTTTAAATTTTATTTACAAAAAAACTGTGTAATCTTCTCTTTACAAGCAAAGTCGTTTGATTGGATGCAGAGCATGGATTTTTCGTTCGAGAAAGAAAAAAAAATAACAGAAAAATATGAATCGTTGAAGGCCGACAAGTGACATGGGATTATCTCGGAAGCTTTATAAAAGCTTCTCGAAAACCTGGCGGGATGAAGGAGAAAAGTGTCCACTATAAATTGCATAAAATGATCGTTGCAAATTGCCGTACGAGCAACAAAGAAAAATTCAATTTTACTCGACGAAAATGAATCAAACGCGGCATCGCGAAAAATTTCCGCACAACAAACAAGCTACTGAAATGCTCAATTGGAAATTCATTACCATTACCCTACCGTGCGGGTTCAAACGAAAATACGTATCGGACGAAGCAAATTGTACGTCTGTAAAGGAAGGAGCTTACCTAATCGAAACATCACGAGATCGACGACTAAAAAGTATGCAGCTTACATATACGTATATATAAATTTTTTAAAATCGATTATCGGTCAATCGACTGATCTGACGATTGCGTTGTCATCAATTCCCCTTTTCATACTTGATAAGGGTTCGAAAGAAAGCTCACTTTAAAGCTCAATTGAACAATCTCCAGTCCAAGCGGCAATCAATATTAGTATTCGGGGTATTACTCACGATTGACAGCTCGAATTTTTATCGTTCAATTTAAAAATTCAACAGTCACGTTTAATTTTCAATAATCATTCTTACTTCGAACGATTTTTCATCAAACTAGTTTAAAATTACAACGTTCGTCATCTCGAAATCAACAACGCAATATTTCATTTCGATGTGACGTTGATATTAAAAACAACCTATATTTTCCCCAATTAAAAGTCGAAATGCGACACTGCCATCTCAAGAACCACCACGCACAGGCAAATCAATCTCGCTCAAAAAATCTACGTCAAAGCAGCTGCGATCGCGTGAATCCTATATATGCCTCCCGCGTCAATCGCGGCGCTTGCAATATATAAGGATAAACAAATAGTGTCTCGCGCGAGATGTTGTATAACTCGTATTATAGTCGCGTGCATCTATATATATCGGTGAAATTGATTGCTCTACTGCGCATTGACCTCATTCTATGCCACGGCCGTGCAATGTCGCGAGCTTTTTTTTTTTTTATAAACTCGCACCGACGGTTCTTCGAAATCATTTCGTGAATCCCTAGGGCTTCGATACTGTTGGTAAACAAAGCGTTTAAAGTGTGTGTATATCTGTGGTTTTGATGAATGCACTCCCGAGTGCAACTGACACACTGTAATGTATATGACGAAATCCTTAAAAAAACACACTTTTCTGGGGTCTAGAATGGCAAAATTTTTTTTAATGATAAGGCTTCCGGACCTTTTTCCTGCTCTTTTTGAAGGTATATAGTGTCGGAAGATGCTCGTGAACATTGGAAAAGTCCTCGGGAACTATATTTTTTCAGCATTTTTCCGAGTTTTCATAACAAACTAAAAATGTAATTATTTTGCAATTTTTTTGATAACTTGCCACCGGATAGTTATTTTTGAATGAAACTTTTTTCTGCGTAAAGGTCTTCTTTTTTGCTATCATTTTGATTGGTCAAAAATGTTTCTAGCGGTCTTAGAAACCGAGAAACCAATATTTGAAGAAATGCCATTTTTCGCCTATTTTCTGTGAGAAAAGCCCATTTGATTATAATGGGAAAATGCCGAAAAAGTAGTTCCTGCAGACTGTTCCAATGTTCACGAGCATTTTCCGACACTACATACCTTCGAAAAGAAGAGGAAAAAGGTCCGGAAGTCCTAGCATCAAAAAAATAAATTTTTGCCATTCTAGACCCCAGAAAAGTGTTTTTATTAAGGATTTCGTCATATACATGTTCACATATTTTTTTCACGCGCAGATTCTGCAGTTAACGACGACGAAGCGACCTGCAAATAATAGCTTTTTAATACACAAGTGAAAGTTGTTTGTCAAGTTGCGGGCGTGGGCGACGAGCAGTTTCCGACAACAGATTTCCTCTATTGATTTTTTACATTTCTATGTGTACTAATATAGCTGCAACTGTAACGACAGTACGTAGTAACGTATGCTGTGTTATTCGGGCAATTTTGCAATTCAGCGCACGAAATGAGAAACCAAAATATATACGTATACATAATATATGTGCTAGCGAATTGCTGAAACTGCACGTGCGTGCTTGGAATGCATCGTGTCTTTAGTAAAAAATAAAAAAATAAAAAAACCCGAATACATTGTTTTTCACGTGCATGATGGAATTTCCGAGATTCTCTGCGTGAGGAAAGTTCAAGAGCTTTGCAGCCGTTGGAAAGAAAAACAATCAAATTTTCGAGGTACAGAAAAACGAAAACTAGAACAAACTAGAGAGAGTGACAGTCTCGTGCTATATTTAGCAGAAAAGCAAGCGAAAACAATTTTCGCGCGAGACGCGGGCCACGCGAGTGTGCATGCATATAATAAAATTCAACCAAAATTCATGGCAGCAACTAAAAATAACAATTTTTTTTTTGTTTGTGTAACGCGTTATCCACGATAACAACTGTTTACGTAAATTATGCCGCTGGTGTGAGTTAATTACAAACACCAATCACCCCCCGAAAAAAAAGAGTTAATAATATCTTATCGAAATGTGCGTGTTTTTTATACAAATCCTGTACGACAAAAAAAAAAATGAGAGAGAGAAGAGAATGAAGTCGCCCACTCGACCTATACGTTAATAAAGTGTATATTATCACCGCGAGCGCTCTGCCTCAAGGACGCGGCGATCGCGTTCGTAAACATCACCGGCCTAGTGCGTATAACGTGTAACACACTAACTGCCGGCTGCTTCGCATTCTAAAAATAGACACTCACTGCTGCGCCTCATGCGAAAAGATGCTATATATCTACTCTCGCGGATACATTTTATTTCGGCTGTGAACTTGTCTCTGTACGACGTTGTTTTTTTCTTTTACTATCCAAAAGAAAAAAAAAACAAAAGAAGTGGCAGAATTCCTTTATAACGCGCGCGTGGCAGCCGTGTAGTATTAGTCACTCAAAGAAATGCGGGAAATTCATCGTTGCGATCTATTGCGTGCGGTTCATTGTATTCACCGGCGCCTTCGGATTTGCCAAATCATCTGTATATATTCTTGCTATTTTTTTTTTAATGGAAACTTTGGAATATTATGGATTTTCAAATGTGTAATGTGAGAAAGAAACGCCTCTCCCGTCGCAAGGTGCATACAATGAAATGTGCGGCTTGAAGTTTTTGTTTAAGGCGAGAAGTGCAGAAATATCGTCCGCACGTGCAGTGTGACATTTTTTTTAGTGAGTTTGATGAAAAGGTGAAGAGCGTATTTTTTTTTTAATCAAATAAATCTTTTAAAGTTTAACGACTCAAAAGAAGAATAAATCGATCATAATTGCATGTTATAACATTTAATGATAATAATATTGTGGGATTGTAGTTGTATACGTGTGTTAGAGTAAGAGTATGAGAGAGTCGGGTTGGTGGAAAACTATACAGAGCGAGGTAGCGAGAAAGCGCTGAGAGAGATAGAGGGGATTCATCTAATCACCGAAAAGCGAGAGAGGGACCCAAGCGGCCTTCAGTGTCAGTCCGAAAGGAGACCCGGCTGTGTGACAGAAAGTCCCTTAGCGTAACCAAGCCTATACTTATAGTTAAGCTTAGAATTGTATTTGGATAGGAATAATCATTTAGTTAATGATCAATTCTGTGTTAATTTAATAATTGCAACCCTTAATACCCTGGCCTTATTTAATTATCCCACAACTTGGGGGCTCAGTCCGGGATTCAGTGCCGTTAAAGGTGCGCAATTATTTTTTTTTTCCTTTTCTCCGAGTGTGTGAAAATAAAAAAAGTAATTGTAAGTGTGCTCCGTATGCGTGCGAAAACAGTGTATTCAGTCGAAAATATTTATAGAAAAATTTTCGTGACATCTGTGTGAACATCAAAGTGGGTTATGCTTGCTGCGAGATAGCGGCCGCGCGAGTTGCAGGTAGTGCAATAAAGTTATAGTGTACGCAGTAAGTAGCTTCAGAGTAGGCATGCGTTGAATTATCAGTTTTATTTCATGTATTTTCAAAAATAATTTTTATCAGTACTTGGCAAAATGTAATACTGCCTCGTGTCTTATACTTCGAACTTCATTTTCTCGCTTTTGCGCACTCTAAGTAAGATGGAATTTTTGTAATTCTTATTCTAGGTCAAGATTTAGTCAAATTGAATTAAGTCATTACACAGTAAAAATTTTTACTCATTTTCGGGACAAAAAAAGTAAAAAGGCACTTAAAATGAGAAACCGATTTCTCATTTTGAGTAACTTTTTACTCATTTTGAGTACCATTTTACTTTTTTTGTCCCGAAAATGAGTAAAAATTTTTACTTTGCACAGTAAAAAATTTTACTCATTTTTGGGACAAAAAGAGTAAAAAGTTACTCAAAATGAGTAATCGGTTTCTCATTTTGAGTAAGTTTTTACTTATTTTGAGTAACTTTTTCCTTTTTTTGTCCCGAAAATGAGTAAATTTTTTTACACCATCAACACTTAATAGAACAAAACTTCGGAAAAGTTCCCAAATACGACGATCATTCATTCTATTGTGAATGACAAAGAACACAGAATGAACGCGAGAAATACAATAGTGTTTTATTTTACGAAAAATACTCGCTATAAAATTGATGTATTTATCGTGCGGAGTTTCGATCATTAAAAAAAAAGACAGCCAAAAAATACGCGACTTCAAATGTAGGTCATTCTTTTCAGAAGATGCCTACGTGACCAAGAGCATGCAATCGAGCTTCAAGGTACACATCTGTTCTGGGGTGGACGTTTAATTAAAAACACAAACTTTCTACTCAAAATTATTCCGCCATTTTAACAAAAAACATATTTATCTTCGTCTTTCGTTTGCTCAAAAAACTTTTATAATTAGCATAATCACAATATTTTGCATCTCGAATTACATTATTCGCGCGAGTTGGAAAGTGCGAATCGCGATTATTTATTTATTCGATGCATTGTCTCTCTCGAGAGATCATATAAACGTATTTGCGTTCGAATTTGGACAACAATGGTTGACGAATAAATATTTGCCAAGAGGGATAATTGTTTGTTGTTTCTTATACGTCACAGTCAAAATAAGCCAAAATGAATCAAATTTCATTTGCGTGCGTTAAAATTGGCGAAAATACTATATAGCGTCGAAGTTGACTCATCGCATAATTTTTCATTTTTAGCGCGTAAAAGTATAATTTTGTATTCTCGTCATCAAATACTCCATGTTGAATGTGATAGTTTGCGATTTTGGGGATTTTAAAATGAAAAAAATAAGAGTTGGGAAATTTTTATCTCTCTAATACGTCATCTTGTTTCCACGTTAATCAGTGAATCGATTGGGGGCCGATTAAAAGTCTGCTGCGAGTAAAAAGATATATCGGTTCGTCGTCACAACAATGTACTTGAACTAATTTTCGGTTGACGTATAGAGATAAGAATTTTAATTGTGATTTTATATTTCTATCTTTTTGCAAAACTACTATCAATAAATTGTTGTCCTCGATCTTTATTTATATTTTTAAAGTTTGAATATTATGAATAGTTTACTAATACAACAGTAAAACTGAGCAAATGAAAAGAAAGTTTTATTTTTTGTTGTTGTAATATTTGCATTAATTTTCAAAATAAAAATAATAAAATCATAATATATTGTGAATGTTATTTTCATCTTCATGAAATCAATCATTTAACCTTCCAATAAATAGAAAAAAAAAAGATTTTCGGAAAATGGTGCAATTGTACGAACGAACAATCAACACCTAAACAATAAAAAAAAAATGTAAACTTCGAAATATCTAATTAAATATTTGAATATACGCTTCAACACGATTCACAATCAAAGCACTAGCAGCAGTCTGACTATCGAAGTTTCCAATTCTGAAGTAAACCAACTATAACTGCATCTTTTATCAGCTGAAGCAGCTGTTAAAAATCGCACATCATCACAACTTGCAGAGAGAGAAAGAGAGAGAGAGAGAGAGAGAGAGAGAGCGATAAGACTCGCTAAAAATTTAATAAAAAAAAAGAAACGTCAATGAGCTTTCATTAAACAAAGCTTATCGCAACGTCAATAAATCACTACACAGTCGAAGAAAAGAAAAATATCCAATCGTAGAGATTGCTCAATAGTCCGTATGATTGTTTATCCATTTAATTACCACACTAAAGTATAGAGATGTTTTAGCTCCCCGCGAATCGTCATTATCACTATTAACGAGAGAAAAATAAAAGGGGGAATAAGTACAGTCGAAATATCGAATGGTATATACTCGGCTCCCCCGCGAAGACGCATCACGGCTATATAATGCCTCGAGGTCAGAGCTCAAGTCAGTGAGCACGTTATCGCTGCGTGCTCCGTCGTCGTCGTAGCACACAGTGTGACTTTACAAGATAACGAAGAAGCTCCAACGTCGCGCGACCGCATGCCTCCTTATTACTCTCATGGGACATTTTCATTGACGCGGTGTGTTTACAACGGCGCGAAATTGATTTTGCGCTAGAGAATCGACGGGAATTTTTTTTTCTCGCTCAGCTGTGATTGATAAAGAGCTGTCGATAGATGAATTGTTTTTTACTAGGTTATCGGGAAAGTGATTGTTACTCTCGCGAGAATAGCGATGTGAATTATACGTTAATGTTATCTATGCGTATACTTCGAAGACGAAGATGAAAATATTTTTTTTTTACAGTGATAGTGTTTATCGTTAATTGGTTTTTTTTTTAAATGCTCGACGTTATTTTGCGCACAAAGGAGAGAAAATTCAAAATTAATTATCGTCGTATTTTTAGCGGCTGAAAAAATCGATGAAGCTAAATTGCAATCGCGAAACGTGTCTAACCTGCACGAATGTATATATTATAGGTAAAAGGTGATTCATACGATGCATTTCCTTTGTAGATTAATTGGCTGACTCTCTCTTTTGTGAGTCAAATGAGGATATCAATTCTATTGTGTGAGAACTAGAGCTACACGCACTTTGAAAAATTTTGTTCTTTTTTGGCAATTGATCGCGCGATACTTTTTTTTCAGATCGAAAAATATAGCATCAGTTTAGCTTTTTTTCTGGATTGTTTTTTTCCGAATGTTATTTTCGAATTGGTAATGTGAATTCATGAAATTTAAATAAGTTTATAAATACCATACCCTCGCGATAATCAACTCGCAATTTGCAAAGTTATTTATCAGTTAATTCAACAATTATACATTGAACAATTTGAACGATTAAATTATCAAATCAATCTAAATCACCGAAAACGTCGTAATTCCTGGGAATAAAAATAAAAGCATGTACAACACAGTTGTTTCATCAATAGTAAAATCTGCAGTATTACCGAACATGTTATTTCGCTGATATGTCATTTAAAAGAGTTTGAATTTCAAATTGGATGGCATGATCTTGCGTAACACGAGATGTGTCTCTCATTTTTTTCCCTCAGCTGTATAGTAAAGCGTCTCGCAACCGAGGTTTTATTAAAACAGTTTTATGTGTACGGAGTGCCATTAAGTTAATGGAACTATAATCTCTTGTTAGTACGGAACAAGCTAATTAGATGAAGTGTTTAAATAAATGACTTTATTACATAGCTACTGTTTCGTGTTAAAATGACAAGCACGAAAAGGATTTGTTTTTACAATCGTTGAATTTGCATAGCAGATTACCGAATTGTTTGTAAATTATTGCCGATTACTCAACGTGATTATTTATTCGCGGGGGATTTCACGTTCGCTCCGTTGTCGCGTTATCACTTGCAAAACAATAAAAGTTTCACGTCCGTAACAAAGCGGAATTTTTCTTATTCAAGATTACGTTCCTCTTTTATTGAACTCATAAAAACACTTGCATAAATTTTACTTCTTTTCAATATCCTCTCTTCTGCGCACTTTCCACCGCACAAAACCAAAGTTTTCCACACTAAGCACGATAAAGAAGAGAAAAAAAAGCATCGCGCTTTCCGCGCCGATAAACCGTTATTTTTACGCACAGTAGCTAATCTGCCAGCAGCAGAAGCTTTTTCTATCTAAATTTCACGCAGATCCTAACGCACACTAATATAAAACGTTTCCGTAACGACTATGACGTAGCAGCCATATGGTCCGATTCCCTCACTCTCGCGAAAGCTCAAGAGAAAAAAAAAGATGTAACATGCGCTTTCATGTAGGATAAAAAGATCAGAGTGCACGTTATATTACAATTTGGCACCCCGCGGAATCGTGGGCTTTGATAACGCAAGCGTGACGCGCATAGACGGCTACAGACTTTTAATCTTATCTCGCGCCTCTCTTTTGCTCTCGGCGTATAATTTCCAATTGCGGAAACTATTAATAATGCCAACTTGGCCTTTCACTCGAGACTCTTTAGCGCCGCGCGCACTCGAGACAGTGAGAAAATTTGTTGTTATTACGGATCCGAATGTTTTATCGCTTCGAACAATCAATCAGCATCTTTTGGACTTTCCCCTCTGTGTATGAAAATGCCTTGTCATCGTGCTATTGTTGACAAAATCGAGTTTATTAACATTTGAAATGTGTCCATCGTCGAGTTGTTTTTTTTTTTTTTTTTTTTTTTTGGTGAATTTGGATGCGATACACACTATATGATACGCCGCAGGCGAATTAAGTTTTCGAGACGAACCGTTATAAAAGTAGATCGGGTTATTGACTATAAGAGTATACTAAACTCTGCTGCGTCACTACTCACTTCTTCAAAAATAGAAAATACAGAATTTTCAAAGCGACTGTCTATTAATAGAATGTCGAATAATATTTGAAATTAAAAATTTGAGCTATAAGTTATGAATTTAAAGATTCCTGCTGTGACATTTTGTTGGATCGATAGCAGTCTTGCGAGTTATATACATATATATATATATATATATTTTTTATAACGCAGTTTATTTGCCTATCTATATACATTTCTGTCATGCCACTCGGCTATTCGACGAATGTGTATCGCGCGATAGCGCATTCTTTTCGAGCGTCTTATATATATATATACTCTAAAGGAACTCATGATGATGATGAGTAATGGATTTATTTCCGTTCCTGGCGATTATAAATATTCGAAGCTGCATGTCAGGTTAAAAAAGGGCAATCAAACGTATATTAATTTGTTCTACAAACAAACATCGAGCGTGGTTAAATTCAAAGTCTCGAAAAGTAAAAAAAAAATAAAAAAGAACTCACCAGCACAAGAGGCAGAGCACATGTGCACGAGAGGACTGTCGGAAGGTAGGCATGTGTTGAAGAAAGTTTTGCTCTGCGAGTACGTGCAGAAATAGATGGCTCTGGACGGAGCAACGCCGATGATGTTGGGCACGAGACCTTTGAATAATGCTCGTGGTCCCTCGTGCTCATAAATGTACCTCAGGCATTGCAATATACCCGGTTGCGTTACGGTGTGTGGTCGACCCCCTGGTGGCGGCGATACGGCGCAGTGTGACAATGTCACCAGCGAGTACCTAAAAAAAAAAAGAAATAACAAACGGTTGAGAAATGTTGGGTCATTGCCGTTGAACGATATTCCAAGTATTGAGGAAAAGATTGTTTGTTTTTGAATGATCATAAACTGCGTCGTGAGATTTGGCTGGTCTATTTTTGCGTTAAATTCGGGCAGATCGATATCTTTCGGCGAAGGGCGTTCAGGACATCGATTTAATTGCTATTTTTATTTGGTTAGGAACGGCGCAGACAGGACACTGAATGATTACACGCGAAAGCTTTTATTAGCGCGCGCGAGAGAGCTTGCGATTCTCTGGCAATACATATATATATAGTTTGTTCGGAAAATTTCTCAGAGTGGGTTTAATTATACGTTGTGAAATACTCATTTATTTTTCTAATTAATTAAAAAGTTTCGATTAGAATCATTTCATGAATTTCGAGCTTATATACGAAGTCTTGAAAGTGCAAAAAGTAATAGTAATCATTCCGTATCAGCGACATAATTCTCGACACTTTATATTCAACCTTGAACACCGAAGATATGCACTTACAAAAAAAAAAAAGAAAAAAGATTTGTGCCGAGTAACGCTGCCAAGCGCAAAAAGAAAGAATAATCGTCGAAAGGCACTTCTCGCGCGCACAGTAGAATGGAGAACGTAATTGTAACGATACATTCTTGAAGAGCAAGCATGTTGTAAAGATTCAAATGTCAAGGCGAGAATGAACGGATATACATGAATGAATTTTACCTTCTCGACTCTCCAGTGCAGAGTCGTCTTCGCTGTTGGAAACTCCTGCCCGTGACATGACTTGAACCTAATTCTTTACTGTATGGTGGCGGATAGAAGCCACCCGATGACGATTGCAAACGTGTCTTGACAACCTCGAGGGGACAGGTTACTATTGCCGCTACGGTGCCGGCAACCCTGCAATCAATATACATATTTATTTTTAATTGAACAGATATGTTGAGTTTTTTTTTAAATCGACTGTTATTTATAATTGGAGATATGGTTACTACATTATTGTAATTGCGTGCTTTATCCGTTTCTGCGGTAAAGAATATATATATAAGGTTAATTGTTTCGGAATTATCACTATTGTACATTCTTTGGATTTTTTTTTTCATTATTTTCAAAGTTTCGAGCTTGAAAGTCTTGTATTTGCTAAAACTTGCTCTGTTAGATTTTTTGCCGAACTGAGAGTCTTGTATCGTATTACGCAATACTTGTTCTCACGACGTAATACAACATTTTTAATTAACAGTGCATATTTAAATCATTCAACTACTAAAAAAATAGTTTTTTCAACACAAGCGTATACGACACGTGTTCTGAGAAAATGAACGTCAAAAATATGTTATCTTAGACATTTCAATGTTTTGTTTAACTACTAAATTAAAAGCACGTCACAGATAACAGTATCTCTCCAAAGTAGGTATAAATAAATCGAGTGCAAAAAAAAAACGTTATGAATGAAATGTTTGCCGAATAAAAGAGAAAAAACAAAGTAGTTAAACTTCTCCGAGTTGTCTTTTCTCTAATGCAAAAGAGATGGCTATTTTTGTTGCAAAACGTGTTTTTTCGGCTTATCCCGAATGTGAGTGGAGTAGAAAACATAAAACAATGTTAATCTTAATATTGTTTTCTTTTTGCTTCAGTGACCTTCAAAAGATATTACATATTGCGCGTTTGTGTTGAGTGAATAAAAAGTTATATTTCACTTTCTTTTATCGATAAATCATGTTTTGTCTAAAAATTTTATTCAATAGTTTTTGAACAACCCGTTAGTAAACGTACAATAGCTATTCACTAATAAATAATTTATAACAATTAAAAACGTCGATGGCATCGCAGTAAATTTCGCAGCTTGGAAAGTTTTTACAAAAATATATATAAGTATACGTCCATTACTCGGTTAAAGCATGCATTACGAAAGTAACCACTCCAAGTCGCGAAAGTTTTCTAAGATCAGCAATTTTCTATCGTCGTGTTTTGACTGTATATAGCAAGCGCGCATATATGTATATATGTATATACATATATAAGCAAAACTTGTTTGCGTAATGAAAACGTGTTAGCTTTTCCTTTCCAGATTTATCAATTGCAACTGCACACACAGACACATACTACAATGATGAATTGGCACGACAAAACTTTTCCGAAATTCCAACCGAATGCGTTAATCAATCGACAGGTGTTTGCTGAATACCAACAAAAAAAAAGAAAAAAAAAACAACAAAGGTAAACTTTCAGCTCGCAGTATAGTGAGACCGTTGGCTCGAGAGAAACACGCAACGTCGACCGCGCGTATATGTATATAAACAGAGAATGGTAGGCGTTATACACGTCCGACCGGCGTGAGAGTTCTATAATAAAAGGTCGACCGTGCGTTCGACGAATTTTAATGCTCGAAACTTTGTTTCCTCTGCGAAACTCTCTCGATCGATCTCGAACACCTTTCTCCCGCGTATACCTATACATATACAACTTAATTAAATCCGGTTATACATCGCGAAAATACGCGTAGAATTCGATAAGGTATTTTCCAACGGATAGCACGTGCATTTGGTCGAGCAAATACGCCCAGTACACACTCTTTCGCACTTTCATTACCTACATACATACGTGCGTCTGCGCATTATTAACGTGGCTCTCGCAGACGTAAACAAACTCACCCTCCGGCGACAAGGTGGATGATGGTATCGCGCTGCGACATTCTTCTTAATAAAGCTCGATGAGCCGACGACGACGATGACGACGAGAGCACGGTAGAGAGCGAGAGGAAGCGTTCGGCCTTCGTTCGGTGCTTCCTCTCTCACCTCCCTCCGGCTTTTAGTTTCGTTTTTTTTTCGGTTACTTGTGGCGTCGATATATGAACAAGGTCAATACTTGATATTACGAAGCCAACCGGCGAATTTTTGCGCAGTTACACCCCCCTCGAACTATGCGACACTCTTACACACACATTCGATATTTTGTGCTCCTCGCGGTCACAGTGGGAGAGAGAGAGAAAACGAGGAGAAAGAAAGAGAGGTTAGTTGCAAGTATCTCGTGCACGGAACGACGAATAATCACAATAACTTGGTTTCGCTGCGGAGAACACTTTGCAATTGCTTGGTCGGTCGACAAATTGTTGGCGAGCTCGAGTTAAAATGGAGAACCGGGATTGAGAGAGCAACTGCACAAGAAACGCAATGTGTACACCGCACCGCCGACTCAAAACAACTGACGAACTCTCCCGAACCGAGTCGGATAGTATGCGCGAGTGCCAATGCGCGCTCCGAATAACACGCATATGCACGTACATATATGTATAACGCACATGTGTGGAGGAGATGACAAACACATATGGTGAGTATATGTGTGCGAGATGTGCGCGCGTCGATTGCGCGCCGCTGCCGGAGAAATCGAATCACACGGAGTAATCGTTTCTGCGCTGTATAGTGCTGCGATTGTTTTTCTTATTTACAAATGTCATATTGCAATTTTTTCAGTGGGGTTTTTTTAAACGAATTCGATGCGAAAGCACGATATGTTTTGATAGCTCGACGAAAATAAACGCATGTGCGTTTCTTTTCGCCCTGTAAATGCGGGATAAACCCGATTTCACACTCTTCTTTTTTTCTTACTTTTGCTTCAGCGTTAGCTCACCTCGTTCGCTTTGTGTTGTTAATCGCTTCAGATTCGCGACGAAACCTGTTTTGCGAAATTCTGATTTTTTTCCCAAAAATATCTGTTGAATGTATGTTTTTGCATATGATTTTGGTAGATGAAATATTCTGGAAATGTTCCGTTAACATACATAATTATTATAATTTATGAATGTTCTCGTAACGGAGTTCGAAAAGAAATGTAGAAATGCAAATATTTAATTCACGCAAGAAAGCATTAAAAATCTTCGTTTTACTCGCTTTTTTATCGAGAATGAGCGACATGTTTGTAAACTACACATTTGCATCAAGGAGTTCGTGAAGTTATAGACGCATTTGCGAAAGCTTTATTTGTATTATTAATGTAATATTCTGTTGACGATTTCATTAACATGTCTATTAGAAGTTTATTTCTGACAAATTAAGTAAATTAAAAAAAATCACATCAGGTTATAAAAAAATTCCTATGTAATTAGTTTTTATGAAGTTTGCGGCAAAAAATTAATATAGTAGGTGCTTCTTACTTGAAAATTGAATAAAACACCCTTATTGCGCAATTTTTCTCGAAGTTTAAATATGTCTTTATCGATTGGAACAAACATCTACAGTATGTGCTCTATGTATAGTATCGTATACTCTACCATATTGAATTGCAAATGGCGGATTTTCTTCCACGCCGAAAGTATCGTTTTAGCAATCGTAAAGTAAACGTCTAATTGGGAAAAAAGTAAATAATCGTTTTATTTATCTAATAAATCATTTTGCCTCAACAGCTGCTATAAACAGTGACATAGTTCTAGGATATACGTAGTGTAAGGCGAAAGCCTTGCAGTAGTAAACATGGACATGGACAAGATTCCCCGGACGAGCGATGGTAAGAAATTGCTTTGATTATTATTACTTCAATTACCTTATTACACTCTTCGCAAGTAATCAATACTTGATTAAAAATGTGCGATAATGATTACCATATGCATTTTCTACGGAACAAGTGCGAAAAACTATCTGATTGCTTGAGCAAGAACTCGCTAGTTACAGTAGATGATGGTAGATGTGATCATCAGATGAATTTTCACTGATGTTATTATCCGTCTCTTTATTAATTATTCTTTCATATGGTTTTTCTTACAGAGATTGATGCTCACATTCGAGAAATTCAAGAAAAAAAGAAAACAATACAAACTACTACTACACTTGAAAATCAGTTTGGGCTTGATGGGAAAACTGGATATTATGATGAATATTATGACGGAGCTAACAGTAAATTTGATGGATATGTGACATCTATTGCTGCTAATGATGAACCTGATGTAAGTGTTTGAATTATTTGAATATAATGATAACAATAATATTTCTATAATATTGTAAATATCATTTGTTTTATTGAAGGATGATGATTATGAACCAACCACATTCAGTTCTAACAAAAAGGGATTCAATGCTCCAGCTGCTTTGCTCAATGACATAGCACAGGTAAGAATTAATAAATTAAAATAGATTATTTATACATCAATATTTGTTCTTATTGACTTCTATAATTTTAATATTTTTCAGAGTGAGAAGGATTATGATCCATTTGCTGACAGAAGACGACCAACAATTGCTGATAGAGAAGATGAATATAGGCAAAGGAAACGTCGCATGATTATTTCTCCAGAACGTGTTGATCCTTTTGCTGAAGGTTAGTAACGGTTTTTAAAATATATGTTTATTTAAAATTCAGGTAATTGTTTTAAAATATTTAAAAAGTCTGAATATTTCAAAATAAATTGACCGTTTTTTTTTTGATAATTCAAGTTTATACTATTTCAATCAACTTCAATAAAACTCCAAAATTAATTTCATTTTTTCGAAAAAAAATGAAAATTTATCCAAACGTTGACTTTATTTTTTTCATTTGGCTACATATGTATTAAAAATCACGTTATAATTCGAATACTTTTATTGTCTTTATAAAATTAATTCACAAAGGTGAATAAAGTTAATGTTTTTTCCATTTTTCATTTAGACCTCTGCATAAGACTATATTTGAAATAAAGCCACTAACATTTTTCAATGGTTAAACAACTTTAAAAAATATAGAATTTATTTGCTTCTACAATGATGTAGTATCATTTTTCTCTGTATTCAAATAAAAACAAAACTTTCATAATTTTCCTGCATTATAAATGTCAAGCAAAATGAAAAATCTTTATTTTCAAACGTATGTGACTTTATTTCAGAAGTTTTACGTAAGCTAGTATAAATAAATCAATGATTGTCATTGAGAATCCAATGATTGTGTGTTGTAGTAAGAAATCATTTTCACATCAAAAATACATTTTTTTTGTAATATAATAAAAATGTAGGCAGACAAAATTTACTTTCATCACTTTTAATTTTTTGTATGTATCATTCATGTTCTTAGTGTATCATATCTGCACTTGCAGTTATTAAGGGAACAACTTGGTCTATTACTATTTCTCATGCATATAAAAAAGAATAGAATGCGTGCAGTCTGTAAGCTGGCTTGAGTGGATTGTATGAATGTGTTTCTTCCAAATACGTACTAATTCCTGCATTTTTTTCCAATCTTAGTGATGGTCTGCACATTTGGAATCATCTGCTTACCCTGGATACTAAGTCGAAGGTTATACGACTTTAAGTTGTAAAAGTCCTCTTCTTGAACCTGTTTTCAATTGATGTAGATAATAATTTTCTCTGCTCAATAATATTATTGATTTTAATTGAAAGTGTGCCATCTGCTTGAAAGTTGATACAGTTCATATCTAATTTAATCTCATATAGAAAGATAAAAGGGTAATCAGATCTTTAGTCAAATTCAATTTCATAGAATGTTGAAAATTTTTATCTTATCATACAGGTTTGAAAAGTACCCCATATGAAACAGTATGAATGGTTTGAGTGCATATATTATTAATAACAAGGTCAGAATTGATTTTTAGATATCATTTACAAACTGGATGACATGAGCCGGACAGTGCTCCCTATGGCACCAATTTTCACGTACGTATATTGTATGCCAGCTACTGATGTAACTATTTTACCTGCTTTATATTCTGAGTTAGGTTTTCAACTTGCTTACGAAAAATAAAACTCGTTCAAAGCGGGTAAGAGTCCGAAGTTCAATCAGTAGCTTTATCTTAGAATATCCTACAAATATTCTGAGGGCATAACATTCGTCTCGATCAAAGTAGGAGATTTCAGTGGATTAAAAACCAAACTTTTTGTCCTTGCATTGCTCAGAAACTAACAGTTGCGCTTTGCGTGACTTTTATTTTTTGATTGCAGGTGGAAAAACACCAGATGTCGGCTCGAGGACGTACACAGAGATTATGAAAGAGCAGCTCTTGAAAGGAGAAGAATCAGAGGTAAGATTTGATCATTCGACTGTAACCTTTTATTAACAATATTCGCCTGCTAATTATTATCATATGGTTTTTAGATCCGTAAAAAATTAGCCGAGAAAGCAAAAGATGGAACTTTGAAATCAAACGGAGAACCGAAACCAGCGCCAAAGAAACGAGGTCGTTGGGATCAAACTGATGACACGCCAACTCCTAAAAAGCCAGTCATTACCAGCGCAGCGGCTACACCAACTTCTTGGGACGCAGCTGATGTAATTATTTCGTTAACACTTATAATTTATTATACGTTGAACAAATACAGTCTGATACTGAACAAACTCTATTTTATAGGCCACACCAGCAGCAGTACGTTGGGACGAAACCCCTGGTCATGGAAAGGGAGGTGAAACCCCTGGAGCCACTCCAGGTGTTAGTACTAGGATGTGGGAAGCAACTCCTGGACATGCAACGCCTGGAGCCACCACTCCTGGTCGAGAGACACCACATGATAAGGTTACTTCTTCTAGTCGTAGGAATAGGTGGGATGAAACGCCCAAGACAGAAAGAGGTAATATATTTATGTAATTTTTGAACTATGCAATTTGTACTTTTTTTCTTTTTTTTTAACCGATGTATCACTTGTGCCGCAGAAACACCTGGCCATGGTAGCGGCTGGGCCGAAACTCCTAGGACGGACAGAGTCGTGGGTGAGCTTATTCAAGAGACACCAACACCATCGGCCAGTAAGCGAAGAAGTAGGTGGGACGAGACTCCCTCGACACAGACGCCTGGATCCATGACACCGCAGACACCCGCAACGCCACTCACCACACCGCATCAGACTTCGATTCTTACACCCAGTGGTACAACACCCATCGGTCCAAAAGCTATGGGAATGGCTACACCTACACCTGGCCACCTCATGTCAATGACACCAGAACAACTGCAAGCTTACCGTTGGGAACGTGAAATCGACGAAAGAAATCGAATGCTGTCCGACGATGATTTGGACGCTATGTTCCCTCCTGGTTACAAAGTACTACAGCCTCCGGCAGGTAACGAACGATTTAGTTTATTGACGCTTCAAATTCAATAAAATATATATGTATAATACTAATGAATATGCTTTTTATATTTAGGTTACGTACCAATCAGAACACCCGGAAGAAAACTAACAGCTACTCCAACGCCCATGGCAAGCACGCCACAAGGCTTCTTCATTCAAACAGAAGACAAAAGTGCAAAAATGATTGCTGACCAGCCCAAGGGCAATCTACCGTTTATGAAACCAGAAGATACACAATACTTTGACAAACTTTTGATCGACGTGGACGAAGAATCTCTGAGTCCAGAAGAACAGAAAGAAAGAAAAATTATGAAGTTGCTGCTCAAAATTAAGAACGGCACTCCGCCAATGCGTAAAGCTGCTCTACGACAAATCACAGACAAAGCTAGAGAGTTTGGTGCTGGTCCGTTGTTCAATCAAATTTTACCACTTCTTATGTCGCCCACACTGGAAGATCAAGAGAGACATTTACTTGTAAAAGTTATTGACCGTATTTTATACAAATTAGATGACTTAGTGAGACCGTACGTACACAAAGTAAGTCGATTTTATTTTGCCTGTTTTCTACTTGATTCATGATTTAGAATCTCTTGATCTAAACTAAGTTTTATTTTAATTACAGATTCTTGTGGTTATTGAACCTCTACTTATTGACGAAGACTACTACGCGCGTGTAGAAGGCAGAGAAATCATATCAAATTTGGCCAAAGCTGCAGGTTTAGCTACCATGATCTCGACCATGAGGCCTGACATTGACAACATCGACGAGTACGTGAGAAATACAACAGCCAGAGCGTTCGCTGTCGTCGCTTCGGCTTTGGGTATCCCTTCGCTGTTGCCTTTCCTCAAAGCTGTGTGCAGAAGTAAGAAGTCTTGGCAAGCTCGACACACTGGTATCAAAATCGTTCAACAAATCGCCATATTGATGGGTTGTGCTATTCTACCGCATTTGAAGAGTTTGGTAGAAATTATTGAGCACGGTGAGTACGATAAACAGGATTTTATCGTTCATTATTCCTGTAACACTGGATTGACATTTTTTTTTATTTTTACAGGTCTTGTAGACGAACAGCAAAAAGTCCGTACAATCACTGCTTTGGCCATAGCAGCCTTGGCTGAAGCTGCTACGCCCTATGGTATTGAAAGCTTTGACTCTGTACTCAAACCATTGTGGAAGGGTATTCGTACACACAGAGGAAAGGGTTTAGCTGCTTTCTTGAAAGCTATCGGTTATTTGATTCCTCTTATGGACGCCGAGTACGCTAACTATTATACTCGTGAAGTAATGTTGATTCTGATTCGTGAGTTCCAGTCTCCAGATGAAGAAATGAAGAAGATTGTATTGAAGGTAAGATTGATGACTTTTATTCATTTTTATACATCTAACTGCTTGACGTAAACTAAGAGGTCCCTCTATTATTATAGGTAGTGAAACAATGTTGTGGAACAGACGGTGTGGAAGCTCAGTACATCAAAGATGAAATTTTACCGCACTTCTTCAAACACTTCTGGAATCATAGGATGGCTCTGGATCGGCGGAATTACCGACAGCTTGTCGATACAACTGTTGAAATTGCCAACAAAGTTGGTGCTTCAGAAATTATTAACAGAATCGTAGATGACTTGAAAGATGAAAACGAACAGTACAGAAAGATGGTTATGGAAACTATTGAGAAAATTATGGGTAACTTGGGAGCTGCTGATGTTGACTCGCGTCTTGAGGAACAGCTTATTGACGGTATTCTCTACGCTTTCCAGGAACAGACAACTGAGGTAAAGCTACTTTTCTGAAATCAATAACAATGAATATTATGTATTTGAAGTTCATTTCAAATTTTTTACGTTTTGATTCTTTCAGGATGTTGTAATGTTGAATGGTTTCGGAACTATCGTGAATACATTGGGTAAACGCGTGAAACCTTATTTGCCACAGATTTGTGGTACAATATTGTGGCGACTCAACAATAAGTCAGCTAAAGTTAGACAACAAGCTGCTGATCTCATCTCCAGAATTGCTGTCGTCATGAAAACTTGCCAAGAGGTAAATTCAACGTTCGCTAGTATTATATTCAATCTTTTATACTTATAACACATATAAAATGCTGTGATATTTTACAGGAAAAACTCATGGGACATTTGGGTGTTGTACTGTATGAATACTTGGGTGAAGAGTATCCTGAAGTACTGGGTAGTATCCTGGGAGCTTTGAAGGCTATCGTTAATGTTATTGGAATGACGAAAATGACACCTCCCATCAAAGATTTACTTCCTAGATTAACACCTATTTTGAAAAACAGACACGAAAAAGTAAGTTATATAGATCTCAATAGTAGACATTGTTCTTCTATTATATTAATAATTTTTTTTCTTTTTTTAGGTACAAGAAAATTGTATCGATTTAGTCGGTAGAATAGCAGACAGAGGACCTGAATACGTATCAGCTCGAGAATGGATGCGAATTTGTTTCGAACTTTTAGAATTGCTGAAGGCACACAAGAAAGCTATTCGACGAGCTACTGTAAATACGTTTGGTTATATCGCCAAAGCCATTGGGTAAGATAAAATTAAATAGTACAACTTTCTTTGTAATTTTTTTCATCAATGAAACAACATAACACACATTTATTATTTTTACAGTCCTCACGACGTGCTGGCTACGCTGTTGAATAATCTGAAAGTCCAAGAGCGTCAAAATCGTGTCTGTACTACTGTCGCTATCGCTATTGTCGCCGAAACTTGCAGCCCGTTCACAGTATTACCTGCGCTCATGAACGAATACAGAGTTCCAGAATTGAATGTTCAAAATGGTGTCCTCAAATCATTATCGTTCCTGTTCGAGTATATTGGAGAAATGGGTAAAGATTATATCTACGCTGTAGGCTCCTTGCTTGAAGACGCCCTCATGGATAGGTTTGTACTTGAAATTTTATTTATTTTTTGTATCATTAAAAGCGATTGCTTTGATTTTTATTCACTTATTGATATATTTGCAGAGATTTAGTGCATAGGCAAACTGCGTGTGCAGCAATCAAACACATGGCTCTTGGAGTCCACGGATTCGGCTGTGAAGATGCACTCATACATTTATTGAATTATGTTTGGCCAAACGTATTTGAGACCTCGCCACATTTAGTTCAAGCTTTTATGGACTCAGTTGATGGATTACGGGTATCATTAGGGCCAGTAAAAATTCTTCAGTACACACTACAGGTATTCATTATTTTTACTAAATTAATCGTTATACTGATAATTTTGCATTTAAATATCATTACCTACTTACATGCATTGTTTCTTTTTCAGGGATTGTTTCACCCTGCAAGAAAAGTACGTGACGTATACTGGAAAATTTACAATTCGCTTTACATTGGAGGTCAAGATGCTCTTGTTGCAGGGTATCCAAGAATCATGAATGACCCAAAGAATCAGTACATTAGATACGAATTGGATTATATTTTGTAATTTTTAATTTTGTATAAATTCTAAGATTTAGTTCTAGTAGTTAAGCTCAAAACGTATTTACGCGATGGCTTTCAATAAAATTTTAAATGCTCTAAGGAACTTTCAGAATCTTACCCATTTGATCAATGTTATTGTTTAATAACAAGTTTCAGTACGTTCATCTTCGTGAATACGTCGTATCTGACAACTAAATAGGATACTAGCAATAGTAGATTGGTTTATAACTATTTTTTTTTAGTTTTTCAACTATTTGAAAACTTATTATTGTTCATGTACAACTATTTTTTCCAGTTCATTTTTTACGTCACAACTTTTCAGATTTTCCTCTTTTGATTATTGTACAATGAATTGTGTGAAATTTTTCGAGAAGAAAAATGTTTTTGAATTAAATGCTACGTTTTTTTTAATTTTCGTTTATTATTTGTTTATTCCCGAAATTGCATAAAAGATATTTTATTTCTTTTATTTTCGCTCAGTTTAACTCCGAAATACTAGTGGAAATTGTAAAAAAATTTATTTCTAAAGTGTTACGTGACTAATATTGATTGGAAAACAAGGTAAATCTAACGTTGTAAAATTATCATTGGATTTCATTTTTCTACATGATTTTGCTTAGAGTGCTATTTTACAATCATATTTTTATAAAAAAAAAAGAAATGTACGAAATAATTGCGACAGAGCAAATCGCTAAAATAATCGCAAGAAAAAGAATTGGACAAGCAGAATGGAGCAGAAGCTTCTTTTTCTTCCTCTCCTATGGCATCGTGTTGTTAGGGGTGGGCCAAGAGGTGAATTCGCCTGGCAGTCGCAATGTGTGAGTGTGTCCTTCATAACGTCGGTTAGAGGTTTCCAGTGTTGTGTTTTGATTTCATGATTTTTAAAACGATTTTAACTGTAATATGAAAATTTGTTCAGTGTTATAAGGTAATGCACATTCATTCATATAGTTCGGTGAATTTTCAATAATCGTTGATGTGTTTAAGTAGTGCAAAATTGTTTTCAAACAAATATCGTAGATGTCATGCACGTTATTGGAAAATTACGAATTTCTTTGCTATTCATGATTCGTTTAGATTGTCAACGAACGTGATGCTTTAAAACAATTCAAGCTGCCTATATAAGTTTGTTTAAAATCCGGTGCTTAAGTAATTAGAAAAATTAAAAATGAATTTGGCTTGAAAATATTTATTCATGAAATTCACTCATTCAGAGTTGGTACTTATAATTTGCAATGAATTTCTTTTTTTCTCCATGGTATACCTTGTGTTTGAATAAACAATTAGTTACAAGACGAATATTCAATATCTTTTGAAGGTCAAAGTCAAGCAAACATTTGGAGACATTACTGTGTAGATTCTACAATTATATACACTCATCACAAAGAATAGTATTTTCAATTTGAAAGACAGAAATCATGGAGAACGAAGACGAATATCTGTACAAAATTATTTTGGATGCCGGAATCGACGTTAATTTACATACAATTCACAATCCAACAGAAGCTTTTATGATAAACATAGTGACAGAATATTTCAAAAGATTCCACTTTGATGGCGACGAAATCGCAAAGGTGAACGAAATGTATATATAGGTAGTTAATTAATCATTTGAGGCAGTAGAGTACAAGCTTTTTAAATGTAATAGGAATAAATCGTTTTTTTAGCCAACTCCTGAACAGCTAAACTGCGTTTCTTGCGAAGAGTCGGTTCTCAATGCCATCGAGGCTATTAATTTGCATGCAGCTTTGACAAAAATTTGTGAGGAAATTTTTATGAAAGATTTTACTCTTACGGATATTACAAATCCAGGTAAAGTAAGATATACAAATATTTGATTTTTCAATTTACGTCAATGTCCTTCGTAAATGTCTATAAAATAAAGGACACTTTTAGTAATATGTTTTTTTGTATGCTGTAAATTTCAGGATACAAGAAAACATTAAAAAAGATCAAAGTACTGTTCAACTTTTACTTGTATGTGAAGAACAAAAAGATTGAAAATGAACACCTGTTTGATGAGCTTGAAAGTAGACAAAAGAAAATACAAGACTTTGTTGAAAGTAAAGAAGAGTTCATAGCTAAAGCAGGATCTGTTATTCACGAGCGTGAAATGAAACTTGAACAAAAGGAAAAAGTATAATTATTCGATATTGTTCTTCGGTAAAAACAAAGATTTTATTGTTTTACGATTGTTTATCATAAAATTTTTCAGCTAAAAAGGGAAATAGAAAAGCTAAAGGTTTTAACGAAGAAAGATCAGAAAAAAAGTGATGCTTTGCAAGAAGAAATCAATGAAATCAAGTCTGAACATCAGCAAAGTTTTAAGAAAGTAAACGATTTAAAAGCTAAAGTTCACGAGGTATTGATTGATTATTTTGAAATGCCGAATGATTTATTTAATCAATAAAATGTTATTTCTAGTTGCATAAAATAACTAAAGATTTACAAAACAAAATCGTCACGTCGCCCGAGGAGTACGTCGATCGAAAAAGAGAGCTTGAAAACGCGATGAAAGAAAAAGTGGAAGAGCGGCAAATTTTGCACGATTCGATCAATGGCAAAAAAGTGCAAATAGAAAAAAATGGATTATCGGAATGTTTGGTACAAGAGTGCCACGAAAAAGCGAAAGATACTGTGGATATTGTAAAGAAATTAAAGTAAAATCATTCAACAGTTTTGTAACTTACAAAAATAACTAATCCTTGCAAAAATTTTAAAGCCATTGTGTTTTACAAATTTCAGAGAAACAACATCGAAATTGATCACGGCCAAGAAGAAGCTAAACGAGCTGAATGAAGAAATTGTCTTGATTAAGAGTCGGCCGAGTAACGGAAGAATCAGTAATTCACCTGAAGATATGGATTTGGAAGAAAATCAACGACTTCTTTCTCTATTACACAGCAAGGAAGCAGAAAAACAAAGGTAAATTTTTGTTTATTGTTTTCAAGTTGGGCTTTATTTATACCTAATTATTGTTGAAATAATGATTTAATTTGATGCAGAGAGCTTGAGTCACTGAAGAAGAAATCGAAAGAGTTACATAATGAACGGAGCAAGCGTAAGAGTGAATTGCAGAAAGTTAATGAAGAAACTGCTGTAGCTGAACGTGATTATACTATACGTCTGCAAGAGTATATGAATTTTTTTGAAAATCAACTGACTGAGGTAAATAATTTTCAATGAAAATAAACGTTGAAATTCAAATTTATCGACGAATTACTTTCAATGTTTATTTACTTGTTTTAGGAATACGTCTTCAGAAAAGATTTGAACAAATTCGTAAAGGACCGAAAATAAGGTCTTGAGTCATCATAGAAATTTGTTATTTCATTATTCATTGTTACTATTTATTTTTTACATGGAAATTACTTTTCATATGTAGTTTCATAATAAAATAGAAGATTGTTTAAACAACTATTATTTATTTCAAAATTATTCATACATTTATGAGTAACCAATCAGCTGAAGTGTTTCAAATGGGGGCCAATCATATTGCAGAGAGCAATAACCAATAGAACTTCAGTATTTCAAACTGTTCTTGTGCGCGGTTGTCGTTATGGTTTTGACCACTACGTAAACAATGCACATAAAGTTGACTTAATATCCTTGTTTTTCCAGTTCAGTAATATTTTTTTAAAACAATATTGCGTATATTGAGTATTATAAGAGGTATTCATCGTTCATTGAACTATTTAACTTAAAAAAAAAGTGCCCAAACATAAATTTTAGGTTATAAGTACTAACAAACTCAAATAGCCGTAATAATATTTATTATTATTTAGTTGAGGAATAGATTTAGAGCTCCTTGATATTATATTAATTAGCAAAAAGAATTAGTTTGCTTGAAAATGGAGCCGGAAAATCTGCAAAGTGTCTTGCAAGAAGCAGGTATTAGGGTGGATATGGCAGATCTACAGAACCCAACAGAACATTTTATGACTTATCTTATAATAGAATATCTAAATAAATTCAACATTGATGGAAATGAAATATCTAAGGTAATACAAAGTTTTTATCAAATCGATCTATTTCCACTAACAACTTTTATTATTTTAGTCGACATCTGAACAACTTGACTGCCTTTCTTGTCCTGAATCAGCATCAGATGCTATCAAAGCTATAAACGTACACTCTGCAATATCCTCATTTTGCAATGAAATTTTTCTCAAAGATTTATCTCTTAAAGATATTACCAGTCCAGGTAATTATTGAATAAAAAATTGTCCTTTAATAAGTTTCCTTCATTTATGAAATAACATTTTTATTGCACTACAGGCCCTAAGCGAGCACGAAGGCAAATAAAAATTTTATTCAACTTTCTTGTGTATGTTAAAAATAAATTGACTGAAAATGAGGTGACTTTTGAAGAATTTGAAAATCGACAAAAAGATATCGAAGAAATGATTGACGGTAAGAATGATATTATTGCAAAGATAGGGAGCACAATTCATGAACGAGAAAGTAAATTGGAATTAAAGCAGAGGGTATGTTTTTTTTTGCAAATAATCAATATTGAATATTTGATAACTTCATATTCAATTACTTTTACTTAAGATACAACAAGAAATTGACGAAATCCGCCTAGAAATGGAAGCAAACAGTAAAAAATCTAAAGAACTGGAATATCAGGTGAAAGATGCCATGATGCAGCATCAGGATGCTTCTAAAAAATGTACTGAACTGAAAGCGAAAACCATACAGGTAATAGTTGTTTCCATTTTTGACACTATTATTGGCTGTTGGATCCTTGACTAAAAAACTAATTTTTATATAGATGCACAAAGTTACATCAGAATTACAATCGAAGATTGTAAAGTCTCCTGAGGAATATGCAGCCCGCTCGAAAGAGTTGACAAAAGCATTAGAAATAAAGACGGAAGAAAGACAAGTACTAAATGAATCCATTACACGGAAAAAATTACAAATAAAAAATAACGAAAGTGCACAAGAGCTGGTCAAAGATCTCAATGAAAAGTTTACAGCAAACACAAACGAGACTTTTAAAAAATTGAAGTGAGTAAAAATTTTCATTCAAAATTCAGTCAACTAATATTCTTTTAATACGATTTCTCACGTCATTTATGCTGTTATAGAGAAACTATCGGAGAAATAGAATGCATAGAAAAAGAACTCAAAGCCTTGAAAGCAGATATTGAGAAGTGGACGAATTTCGATGTGACTAATGTAACAAGCAATTTTGAAGAGAGCGATTTCAAGGGACATGAAAAATTATTGTTTGAACTGGATAATCAATATGCAGCTAAAGAAAGGTCATTCCTCGCTTTTTTGAGTTTAAAACAATTTCATTGTTACTTGATAAATCCGATTTAAGCTAGTATTATATTCAACAATTTATATTTCAGAGAGTACAATTCTCTAAAATGTCTAGTAGAGGAACTAAAACAAGATCTAAATATGAAAAAGAACATGTTGGAGGATGAGTTGAAAACAATCGCGGCATCTGAAGAAAATAACTCTTATATTGTAAATGAATACAAGAAATATTTCGAAAACGAAATTGTAGAGGTATGTACGCATTTTAGATCGCTAATCTCAAATACATACAATTTCTAATATACAATTATTATTTCAGGAACTTTCTTTACGAGATGCAGTAGTAGAAACAATTACAAAGAGCAAAAACAAAAGTTTAAATTTGTAACTTTTCAATATGAGAGTATTTTTAATTAATATTTTTGTACAATGATAAGAAGACGATATAACATGTATTGTTACTAAAAACGTGTAAATAGATTTTAAACTGACTTGTGTAACAATTTTATGCTTTTCAATGTATCTGAAGATGTCTTATTTCTGAGTATCTGAGAATACTCAAAAATATTATAAATAAACATAATTTATTCCTATATTAATGAAACTTAGTTCATTTTCCGTTTACGAAATATTAATATTCATTCATTTGACTTTGAAAATCATATGTGACGATTGGATTAAATGTGACGTTGATGCCTACATCTATATCTAACTTATATACTTTATGGACTGAATGGGTTGGTTAGCAGACGACGGCTACCGAATTTGGAAAAATGGAAACCGTGTTGTTCTCGGTAGACGACTTTCTCCGCGAACATTTTTACCCCTCGACTAGCTGCAATGTAGTAATTAGGTCACGTGTCCTTATATTTTCAAGTTGCATCTAGGAAAAGTGCGAGTTTGTCATTTATCGATTATTTCGACGGTGTAAGCGCATATGGTGATGGTCGTAATTTGATCGGGGAGAGGAAATTTATTATGACGAAAAATGAAGTTCGGGAATGTGGAGCACCAGCATTTTAAGAATTTATATCTAACATTAGTATCTAATAAATCATAAAGTCGAATCAATTCCTGTCTAATAAAATGCTCATCGGCTCAATCAACGAGGCGATCGAGTATTTTTTATTCTGCAACCATGTGAGTAAACAATATTTTTTTTTTTTACGAAAAACGTCTCCATAAACAATATAATCATAACTCTAATCCGATTTGCAGGTTGTATATGATGATGAGAATTAATTTTAAGACACTTTTACTGATATTAATTGTTGGTGGGCTGAGTTCAATATTGACACTATGGAATAACTGCAGTGGTACTTTTTTCCTCAGAAACGCAGATTGGAAGTCTCAATTTCAACACAAAGTAAGAGCTTATTCGATTATATTAAAGTAATGTTCTGATGGTTTATTAATAAGGCATGAATTTGACAGGAACGCCTGACTAGTGAACTTGGATATCAAGAAATTGATTGTCTCGTTAATGGCAAGAAGACCGTTAGTTGTCGCAAGGAGGGAGATGAGGTTTATATCCCCTTCTCTTTTATACACAAATACTTTGAGGTAAAATTTAGTTTTTATAATTTCTTATTGCTGAAGCTGAATGATTGGTGAATATTATGCAATGTTTTTTCAGATATATGGAAAAATAGTCATTAACGATGGCTTAGAAAGATTTGAATGGTACCACAGTTATTCAAAAATTAACGATAGAAAAGTGAAATATGATCCTAGAGGTGTGTTTATGACTTTTGAAAATTATAATGTTGAAGTAAGGGAAAGAGTAAAGTGTGTAAGTGGCATCGATGGTGTCCCTATATCAACGCAATGGGAAAGTCAAGGCTATTATTATCCAACGCAGATAGCACAGTTTGGGTTATCTCATTACAGCAAGAATTTAACTGAACCCGAATCTGTTAAAAAAGTTATTGAAGATGCAGACAAAATTAGACAAGAATGGATGGTACCCCAAGGCTCAGTAATGAGTCGAATTTACGATAAGCGGGTTAATAGTTATGTAATGAAATATGCTACTCCAGAAACAACTACTTCTGGAATCTCTATAAAAGTAGATCAAGTGCTAAAACTTATGCTTAAGCTTGATCTCTGTATTAAAGACAATGGTAGTATTACTGTTGAGTTACAAATGAGAGAGAAAAAAGACACATATTATTTGCATTATGTGACAAACAATCTAGTTATTCAAACACACAATAACCATGTCTATTATGGGATAGGACAAGTATATAATCATTGGCGACGCTTAACTAGAGACCTAATGATTGATTTACAAAAAGGCCTTAGTCTTATTGAAAAACCTAAAAAGAAATTGTCAAGATCAAAGCTGAAAGTTGTTAGGATTATATTGAATGGTTCAGGAATGATTGATAATGTTACTTTAGCCACGAGTGAACATATGGAGCAGTTTTATGATGCAGCTAGGTGGTTTGTTGCAAACCAAAATATTACTTCTGGTGGATGGCCAAATCCTGTGAGAAGAAAAGTTGCTAATGGAATTGCTGTTCTTGAACCAGGATGGTAAGAGTTGTATAATAGTAATGGAACTATTTCTCTCACATTTTAAAAGCATGAAATGTGCACACAAAATAATTTTTTTATTCTAGGTATTCTGGTATGGGCCAAGGACATGCAATCTCAGTTCTATCTCGGGCATATTATCATTCTGGCGATGAGAAGTACTTGCAAGCAGCTGTTAGAGGCCTGCGACCATTTAGAGTATTATCCAGTAAAGGTGGAGTGGCAGCATACTTTTTAGATAAATATGTATGGTATGAGGAGTATCCAACGACGCCTTCATCATTTATTCTTAATGGTTTTATATATTCTCTCATCGGTCTTTACGATCTGAAATGTGTAGCATCTGGTAAAGATGCTGAAGAAGCTCAAAAATTATTTGACGAAGGTATGAATTCCTTGAAAAATATGTTAACTCTATTTGACACCGGATCAGGTACCACTTATGATCTTCGACACTTCACATTGAAAACGGCCCCAAATTTAGCTCGATGGGACTATCATTCAACTCACATCAATCAACTTCTTTTATTAATAACTATTGATAATGACCCTATTTTTGTAACAACTTCAGAGCGATGGATACAATACATGGAAGGCAAAAGGGCAGCTCACAATTGACTTTTGATTTTATATAGCTAATTTTTATAGAATTATTTGGCACATGTATATATAGAAAATTCAGTCAAGTTTTTATTTCGAACGTTTTGAACAACGACACTTGCATTTCAGAGTCATTTAATTAATACGTATAAAATAGATTTGTAACAAAAAGGTTGCAATTTTTAGTGTATTATATTTTTAAAAAGTACATATTTACTATTAGTAATATTTTTAATTTTAACTACTATAATTCTTATAAGTCAATGCCTACTTTTTTACGCTAAAGAGAAGAGTACTTACGGTATTTGAGTTTGTAGATAGAATATCCGTCTTTGTTTAATACATATTTATAAGTTATTACTGAATCTTGTGATTCTCTATAGACAATACAATACTTTTGTAAATTTGGTGACCACTGTAGCTATGGGATCGGAACTTAACGCAGGTGATTGAATATCTCAATTTTTGTACTTTCCTAGGAGAATATTTCGAGCATACTATCAGTGTAAATGACAAACAAATAATAGTAATTGATATACTGACTTGTGACAGCTTTTGAAGACTGCTAGTAGGAAAAAAATTCGATTTTTTTGTAGTACCACCTGTTTTCATAAATTAAAAAAATCTAAATACGTATTGCACTGTTTAATTAGAACTTTAGGTGTATCAATTATACAGCTTATTTTTATTAGCATAATTGATTTTAATGAAAGTGCTTGCAATATGAAATAAATCTAATTAGTCCAACAGGGTAGATGTAAATATTGGTGATAATAATAAGTGTTCAGCAAGTAGTGTGTTGGAAAAGTCAGAATATTGAACAGATATGTTTAGCAAACATTCCAAAGTTTGACTGCACTAAATATTTTACTGTAGAATAATTTGCGATCAACCAATATTGTGAAAGAAAAATTTTATCTACATATATCTTTTTTTATGGAAACAAACATTCCATGTCCAGTAGGTTTTTTATTTACTTTGTATACTCAGTTGTTACGCGTGTGACTTGTGATATTAATTACGATAGTGTTCAGTTTATATATTTTTATTTTAGCAAATGTTTGTTATTTTTGTATAGTTTGTTTTACAGAAAGTTTTGTACATAGCTCAATTGAAATTACTTATGTAAAAAAGTAAGCCTACGAATGCCCTACTAATAGAGTCTTGCAAAAGATAAGCCGTTCTATTACGAGAAAAAAAGAAAAAATATTAATATTAGAAATTTATTGTAGAAAATGTCACCATTGTGTATTTTGACATAATAGTTTTATTATCATGGAATAATAATAAATCCTCTAAAAATACTTTTTAATTGTTTTTTTATTAAGCAATCCTACATTAAAGATTTCATTATTTTAGCAATCTCTTTACAGTCCATTATATTTGTTATGTACAGATCTCTTATAATAAACAGTTAACAACGTATACATGCTAGAAATAAATAAAACAACACAACGTCTTATAAGTTTTATAATTATCCAAGCTAGTTTTGCGTATTATTAAACGATTTTTCGAAAATATTGGTAAACTAAGCACTTTAATAAATAAATATTCCGTTTCCAATCCAAAGCTTAAATGAGTTTGATTAAATTTTGAAATATAATTAACTGCTTTTATGTGAGCTGCTGGAAAATTTGTCTGAATCTAATTCCGAAGAGTTATAGGACAAGTCTCCTGTACTGCAAGGAATTGTTGGGATAGTTGAGCCTTGAATAGAAAAACCGTGATAATCTTCTTGAAGTGAAGTCGTAGGTTTCAAAGGAGATGGGAGATTATCGCTACTATATTGTACATCGTCCAACAAACTATTCGGTGTACTTTTTTCAGGTATTTGAAAGTCATTACTTGCGCTATCGCCATGAGGATCCAAACTAATTAGACTTGTGTCATCATCTCCTTTTCCAATTTCCATTCCAAATAATGGAAAATCAAATGTTGGAGAAGGAGTTGAGTAATCTTTGCTTGAACCTGTATTCAAATTCTGCTGATTTATCAAGGAGTCGTCATTTGGTTGATTTTGATTTTCAGGTGCTTGAGTATAGATCTGTAGAGGAATTTCAGTTAAATAAGAAACAAAAATAACTTAATTATACAAGTACAAATCTCAGTGACTTACCTTTGGTGTAATTGGAGAAGGCAACTCCGGACACTCTTCATTATCACAATCTAAATTTGTAGGAACCTTTTGATTTTTTCTAATAATGAGGGAAGATTTTTCAATGGCAGCAATAACACTGCCTTCTATTTTTTCTCTAAACTCGTTCATGTCTTGCTTCATTTCATTCGCTTGTATTAAAATATTTTCATTTTCTGTTTTCAATTCTTGGAGAGTTGTAATATTTTCACAGATCATATGTAGATTCTGAACAACGAGATTTGTTAAGTCAAAATAAACTATTGTTATGTTATTTTAATATCCAACAATAAAAGGCGACTTACTTCGCAGATCATAAGTGCTGACTCCCAAGTGTTAGCAGGTACTCTTTCTCCAGACATATATGCATTGAAATCGCTTTTAGTCATGTTCAAAGATTCTGCAGTTAAACTCTCAATAAATGATACAGCACAGCACTGTAGAATAAACAATCATTGTATTCAAACGCAAAAATTAACAGATAATACATACAAGAAAAATCCATTTGAAGCAATGAATCTTACCAAATTAGTAAAGTAATATCCACCTTCTCCTGTCATAAGTCGATTAGCATTGCAAAACCTTGTTATGAAGTTTATGTTGCTCTTTAACCTGGCTGGATTGGCTTTAAGAACAATAAAGATCAAAGCTGGCAAAAACTCATCTGCAGATGCTGGCCCACCCACAGATTGTTGCAATAGAAGAAATATATTACTACAGCAATGGACTATGCATGCAAGTTTTTCTTGTGGAGCTTTAGCAGCATCCATATTCAACAAATCTGTATTATAAAATACAATTATTAGAGTAATTTGTAAATTATCATAAATTATTTTAAATTATAAAATGCATACCCATCATGGATGTATAAACAAGTTCTCTGACTTCAACACTAGTTTCTTGTATTTTACATTCTAAATTTTTACCACTAACCCAGTTCAGCTGTCTTATTCTTTTTTGAATATCTAAATCTTTTTCTTCATCATTGGTGTAAGGAGGACAAAACAGAAGTCTATACAGTAATGTCATTGTATACCTTTCAACATAATCAAGAAGCCTTTCTCTAATGTCACTAGGCACATCTATAAATAGAAATAAAACTTGAATAATGTTGAATTGTATATTTGATGCCCACATTTAGAACATTTCATCAACCTACCTTTGTATATAGAACTTTCTTCCATTCGTTTAGAAAAACTTTGATAAAAATTTTGAGTAACATCAGATAGTTTCTCAATTCTTTTACTCTCTTTATGTTCTACAATTTCATTGACAAAATGATTGATCTTTTTAGAAACATCTTTACCTACTACAGTTTTGTTAAACATTGAAATCAAGTCACGATTGTCTGATTCAATTTTTTGGAGTTCTGTAGCGCTGCTATTATACAACTCTCTTAACAATTGTTTTGGTTCTTGACCTTTTGTTGGTAGCTTTCTCAGTCTACTAAATGCAGTTAATTTTGACTTATTTTTATCTTGATGGCGATGTTGACTTTCTACATGACTCACATTTTCACTGTAATGATTAAAAATGCAATGACTTTTTGATTGATGAAAAAGAAATAATCATCTACAGATTTTCAAATGTTATGCTTACCTTTCACGAGTTTGCTGCAAAGCTCGTTCACGTTCATCTTGTAAAGCTTTTTGTTGTAATCTATGACAAACACTACAATATCCATTCCAAGCAACATTTCCATAATAATCACATCCGTTTTTGCACTTCAAGTCTGACTCATCAATACGATATTTCGGAGTTTTTATTGAATACATATTGACTTTTTAAAACTTTATACTTTTTTCAACAATTATTATACAGGCATTCTTCAATCTTCAAAGTTGTTTTGTCTAAAGGATCAACTTTTCATCCATAACCTAATGAAAAATCAGTCGACGTAATTGAAAAGTAGCGCATGTGCAAATTTGTCTGAGAAGACTGCTGTTCAATCCAAAATAGTACTAATAATTTGAGTTTCCAATTCTAATTTGCTGCAAACGAAAATTATTACTGTCAATGTTTTTATTATTTCCATAGTCCAGTAGTTTGACGTTTGCATACTTGCACCGTGATGTCCGTGACTAGCGAGTGGCTGCACTGTGCTTTGCAACTGCACTGCAAGAGCCAATCACATTCTCTGTTGATATTGTGGTGATTCGTGATTCTGGTGATTCAAAGAGTATAGGGTTATGTGCATTGGGAGCCTTAATTGATAACAAGCATCTTTTGCAATGGAACTTAAATTGGTGTATCGAGTTCTTTTTTATTGTTAAGTATATGATATATTTATTACATACAAATAAGTTGTTCATTGGATGTAAATTTTACTTATTCAGACATTTTTTTCTAGCATTAGTTCAGCGATAACAGTGATAATAAATACCTGATGAATATTTTTAATTACGCTTAACCCATTCTTTATTATTAATATTTATTTCATATTTTTGTAGGTATTTTTAGTCATTTATTGACTTACAAAGTAGCTTTTTGTACTGAAGATTTTCAAGATGAACATCAAGAATCAAAAAACTATCATTCTATTTCCAGTTCTTGTAACAGATTCTCTTCAAAATTTATTCAAGTAAAAACTTGTAATGAAATAAGTATAATTAATTAAAAATTAAATTTGTTATTTAACAGTTAATTCATTTGCAGTCATTGGCATCAAACCAAAAGCAAGATAATATATTGGTTTCATCATTCAGTGCCTATACTATTTTATCAGTACTGTTTCATGGAGCTGATAAGGTAACAAAAGAGCAATTGAAATCTGTTTTAAATTTGGTTGATCCTGACCAACTGCAAAATGGATTCAAACAATTATTGAAGAATTTGAGAGTATGGTTCAGTATAATCTGATATGTATAAATATTTGATTTTCTATGTTATCATTTTATTTTTGTCTCTTTTTATTCAGAGCGTTAGAGAAGCTGAGCTAGAAATAGCGAATGCTATGTTTATTAGTACTAATTTTTCACTCAAACAAGACTTCCTGTCCATAAGTAAAGATATTCATGAAACGAACATTGGAGAAATTGATCCACAAGATAGTTTCCATTCCGCTGAAAAAGTGAATTCATGGACTAAAGATAAGACAAAAGGGAAAATCAGTGATATCCTGAGTTCCAGTATGTTTTTTTTTAGTTTTATGAACATAGCTTGATGTTTCAAGAATTTTCATCATATATAATATTTTTACTCATAGGTGATATAGATGAATACACAAAGCTGATATTAGTTAATGCTTTATATTTCAAAAGTGCTTGGTTAAGGCCATTTGACCCTGAATCCACAGAAAAAAGGAAATTCCATAGCATCAATGGGGTTGAGACTTTTATTCCAACAATGCACAAAACTATTCAATTACCTCATGGTAATATTCCTAGTCTGGATGCAAGTTTTATAAAATTGAAATATAAGGTAAAAAAAATATTTTTCTGATCATGGACATCATGTTAAAGATAATATAAGTAAATATTTTTTTCCCTTTTCAGAGTGAAGACTTTGAAATGGTTATTGTATTGCCAAAACAGAAAGATGGTTTATATAATCTAGAAAATAATTTTGAATGGCATTTAATTTCTCATGCACCTTATTTTACAAAAGAAGTTGAGTTGTATCTACCAAAATTCAAACTTGAAGCCACTGTAGATTTGAAAAAACCACTACAAAAAGTAAGTTATTCATTTTAAAGAATCGTTGGAATAATTGTCATTGAGAATACTAACGTAAGTTTTAATATGTATAGTTGGGAATCACGTCAATATTCCAGGAAACGGCTAATTTTGATTACCTGGCTAATGAACCGGTGTATGTAGGCAAAATAATACAAAAACTATTTGTAGAAGTTGACGAAAAAGGTTGTGAAGCAGCTGCAGCAACAGGTAATGAATTATTTAAATAATGCTTTGCTTTGCTTTACTCCTACAGCTTTTATAATGACATTAATTTTTTAGTTGCTGAAATCAGATCGAGAAGGATGATTGTAGAGAGTGATTATTTCAAAGTTGATCATCCATTTATGTTCATCATCAATCACAAGCCAAGTAATATTCCCTTATTTATTGGTAGCATCCGAAAACTAGGAGAAGTTAAAGATGAACTATAAAAACTATATTTCATGCAATTTTTGTGCAGTGAAAATGTGATATTTTTCTTTATGAATATTTTGCAAGTTTGTTCAAATGTAATGTAAAATAGACTAGAATTTTTAATACACAAAGATTGAATCAAAATCATCGAATATGTTTACACACCCGAAGTATTAATATGGGGACATTTTTCCCTTTTTTTCACATGTCCAAATTCTCCATCCATATTTTTATGCCTTTCTGTATTCCAAAATTATCAATTTTAAATAAGCAGTGACTCCTCACTCTTTTCCCCTCTTAAATTCTAAAAAAATAGAAATAATTATCCCAGACCCCAGTAAGCCAATCATTATTCGTTTATTCGCACACGATACTTCAACCAACATTCGCGCAACGAATTTTGAACATCAGAACCGGAAATTAAAAGTAACTAAAAAAAAAAGAAAAGAACAATAGCACACTTCAAATCTGCATAAAGCAAGGTGTTGCGTGCGTGGGTGCTCGCACAAGGTATAGCACATACACGACAAACATATCTTGCAGCAGAGCCTTTCTACGCGCGCGACCTTTCCGCAAGCGCGTAGTATGTATGTATCAGTGGTGGGCAGTAACGTCGTTATTTAACGACGTTACTCGTACCGTCGTTACAAAATTTTTAGAAAGTAACGACGT
>JAWWMK010000008.1:6075540-6097763 GCA_035047105.1 Galeopsomyia nigrocyanea
AAAAAATTTGTAACGACGTTACAAGTAACGTCGTTACGTAACGGTAACGTAACTCCAGAGTTGCCCACCACTGGTATGTATGTACATAAATGGCACCGGCGATTTGCTCATTTCGCACTCGTGTTGCGCGCCACGCGGGCGTCGCTCGATTTCGTTTTTTTTTTTCATTCGTCGTCACTTTCGTTTTCTGATTTTGATTTAGAAGCGCGCGCATAGTGACCTTTCGCTTGCACTTTCTTCGAATAACTACTCTCACTATATAACGTATGGATATACATAGTGTTATGAGCCAGAGAAGAAGGTATCGAAAATGAAATATTCAATTTGTGAAACAAAATATAAAACGTGAATTTAGACTGTAACTTATCAAGTCGAATATTTTTTCATCTCCAGTGAGCTTGCAAGCTTCAACCAGTAATTTCGAAAATTTCAAATCTTCCCTAACAAAATATTCATTTCATCCGTCCAAATTGAGTTATATAAAATTCTACGAGAGCATCTCGCTGTGCCAGATAAATTGCAAGCTCTGAAATGATCTGATCGCTTTTAATTAGCGAACGCATTCGTTTACACGTATACACATTTTAATAAATTGTTTTGGCACCCAAAAGAAAAAAAAAACAACGTGCGTACGTTTTTCCTCGAACACTCGTTGAAAAAGATATAAATTTTCGTCGTGCCAAACGTACATCCAAAAATTTTCAATCGCGGAAGTCGCGAACTATATAAACAACAACAACTGCAGACAGACTCTCTCGATAAAATTTTTGGCTCTCGAGTACACCAAAATTTTTGCAAAAAAAAAAAGAGAGAGAGAAATGGGTGTGTTACGTGCGCGGCGATGTAACCTTCGTCGATGACGCGAGATTTTTCCCACCTCCTCGCGCGCAGCCCGGTTCCTCAGCGGTTGCATCGGGGCGAGAAGTAGTAAATTGCCGGCAGTGCTCTGCCGACTTCCAAGCCGCACCGCGCACTCGTCTCGCGTGTATACACCGCTGGACATAATGATTATTTCGTGTCCAAGTCGTTCGCGTCGTCGTCGTCGTGTTATTTATCCAATTGTAATTTAAAAAAAAAAAGCTCCGCTCCAAAAAAAAAAAAATTTTTTTTTTCGCGGAGATCGATTTATTACCGACGACGAAGATGGTGCAGAACGTCGGCAAGAGGAACTCGAAGGTGAGAGACAACTGCAAACCTTGAGAGTGACGATCGGTTGAGCAATTATTGTAGTATATACCGCGGAGGCATGAGATGGAAAAGGAGAGAAGGTGTATTTTGTCTCTTCGGAAGTAGGTTTTATTATGGAGTCATAGTTTATTTAGCTTCTGCGAGCGCGCGCTCGCGATGCGTCATGATGCTAATGCGCGCCGGAGAATATATTATTGTTGCGAGCCAAATGCGACCAGTGTGTATAGTCGGCAATGCCACATCTTTATTATTATTGTTTGACTTGTGTGTCTATGCTGTACGAGTTTCTTTTCTCTTCTCTTCGCTTTTTTTGGAGTGTCGTCATACAGTGAATCATCTTGTAAATAAATTAATTTCTTTTTTTTTTTGCTTGATATTTCGAACGTTAATTTGTAAAACACTTGGCGAAGTAACAATTTTATTCACTTAAGTTTTTTTTTCAGTACGTGTTTTCAATATTAAAGCGCGTGATTGCATTTAAAAGCGAGACGATTGGTAAATATAAAAATGTGCAATTTGAAATACACAGACTTTTGAAGTAATATAAATTACTGCGCATAAGACGAAGTTACCTCGGTATTTCAAAGTGTATTCTCGTGTGCGAATTTCATCTGGAACACGTGTTCATCATCTAATCCGTTCACTGAATCATCAAGCTATGTGTTTATAAAAAGCATCTCTCTAACTTCTCGCTATACGTTTAGGTGGTATGAAAGACTCCATACACAGTCAAAGCACATAATTTCCTCGCTGTATTGCAAAAGTACTAATTACCATTAAGAACAAAACCTACAATCGACAAAGTCAATCAATTGTTTAAACGCATATCTAAACACACATAATCAAGCTTTAGATCTTCGCATGCCTCGCAAAAAAAAAAGGGCGAAAAAAGCTCTCTCTCTCTCGGCGGATATTTCAGTCGGCGGCGCGTCGCACTATACTCGTTTATAGTTTGCACGTACAACTCACACATACACATGCACATGAATAACTCTCCTCTTGCTCTCGCAGTTGGTGTAGTCGTCTATTATTAGTGAGGCGCAGTCATCGCGGAGCTCGCTCGCTCGCGTCGAAGCTCGCTCTCTCTCTCTCTCCTCCGAAGCTTTTTTTTTTTTCTTCCTCGATCTCCTCAATTTTTTTTGTTTTGTTTTGTCTTTCTCCGTCCCTTTCGATTTTTCGACCACGACATTTAATGAACGAACGAGCGTCAGTGTGAAAAAAAATAATTTTTCTTTCGTTAATTCAATAAACGAGGCGGATATTCGACGACACAGACATATACGCACTCTCAAGCCAAAAAAGCAAGCATGACTCTCACGAGGCTCTCACTGTAAGTCGACTAAATATAGGGGCCTCTTTCTATCCTAAACGCTTCGCTCCTCTTTCTATCTTCTCTCGATTTTTTTATTTTTTTATTTTTATGTGATGCGAGCTTGTTCTTCTTCCGATTTGAACAATTAAAATAAAAAATTAGGCAACTTTGTAAGCACGCATGGAAATCTCCGATGAGATCTATGAAGTAAGTGAGTGTAGTGTAGTGTGGTGTTGCGTGTTCTTAGTGTGTGACAACGAGTGCCTTTTGTTATTTTTGGGGTTACGTTAATTGTTTTATACAGAGAAGGTTTTTCTTTTTTGTTTTTTTTTTTTTTTGGAGCAAAAAAAAATCACGAGGTGGTAATAGAGTGTCGCGAGTGGCCGATTCTTAGTACATACATAACGTTGTAATTGCACTACAAGGTAGGGGGATCGGATCACTCATTCAATTTACGCGGCGACTTGCGACAAACGTCGTGTTTCTCTCTCTCTCTCGCTTGGTATACTTTATTTTTGGAAAATTCAACTTCGAATGCGATGTGTGTGCGTGTAGTTATGTAGCGATTGTGCGCTGGGATTACGTTGTGCGGAAACGTTTAATCATGTTAAAATAACATTGGCGGTCTAAAATATTTAGAGATTAATTCGTTTGATATTGAAGATTTCGCTTTTGGAATACTCCGCGCGGTGATCTCAGTTCGCGCAATCGAGAATAATGTCGTTGTCGATGGAGGGAGAGCCAAGGTGATAATTAAAAATTTTAATTTTTTTCTTTTGTAATGTGAAATTTTGACATGACGTACACGTACACCACCTACACAATAATTGCCAATCGAACTTTCGATACGCTGTAGATTTTGTTATCCGTAAATATGCGCGGAGAAAAGAATGTTCTCTTCCGTCAACTCGTTGCACGAGGAAGCGAAGAAGAGGAGCAACAAATGAGAGAGAGACCCAGTTTGTTTTCTAAATCTTGGCGCGCCGCTAGTCAGATTACCCGACACGCGCCGAGCTGCTGAGTGAACCTCCTTACATAAGGGGCTACACGCCTAATGCACGATTTGTGATTGACGTTTTGATGGGTTTTTGAATGATAGTTTTAGATATTTTCTGCGAGATGACGGATCGTTTGAAAGCTTTTGTTTTTGCTCACCTTGGGTTTTGCGTATTACCGATTTTTCGTAATATTGATGACTATAAATGAGTTTAGAAAATTTTATTTTTTTGTTTTATATTATATTGAATAATGGAAAGAGCTTATACGAGTTAATTTGCAAGATTACCATCTACATTATTTAGGAATTTAATTTTTATGAATAGGTTTACCAGTCAATTTAATAAATAAAAATTACAACGAAAAAAAGGGTAACGTTCCAATTGCAAACTTTCGAAATTTCAAATTGATAATTTTGTTATAAGTTCGAGCAAATTAACTGAAGTTCCGTATAAAAACAATAGATTAAATCACGCATACAAAAAATTCGCGTATCAGCAGCGAGCGCCTCATCACGCGCGTGGAAAGGAAAATTTTAGAAAGCGGCGAAATCAATCAGCATTAGAAGCCGTGAGAGTAGTACATTAGACAGACAAGAAGCTAAAGAAAGGTTGATGCGCATTTAATCGATGAGCTTATTCGATATGTCGGCGCGAATTGAAACTTTCTTCTTGATTCGTTTTTTTTTCTTCCTTTTTCGTAGCTTGTATCACGTCAATCGCCTTTTGAATGACGAAAGCCGAGAGATACCCGATACCGATCTTGTAATTTTAATGGAAGATATACACTGAATAAAAAAAAAACATTTGGGGATTTAACATGATGATAGACAGTAGCTCGTTAGATGATTGATTGGCATGTTAAATGTTTATGCATTGTTTTATTAATTCGATTTTAATTTAGAATTAGTTTCTCGCGTTTACAATATTTTTTGGAATTTTTTTATGCCTGACCATAACCTGCTTGATCTACTTACAAAACAAGAATTGTTTTTCAAATTTATTTTCTATACGCTTTTAATACAAACAATTTAATGCAATATGACAGGCAGTAGATCATTAGACGATTGATTTGCTTGTAAAACAATTACATTATTCCAATGCTCGACTTACAATCAGTCCTTATTGTTTATAATATTTTTCTAAATTTCCATGTCTGACCATAACCGACTTGATCTACTTAAAAACATGAAATTTCCTTCAAATACATCACTTGTCACATGTTTAACAAACCAATACTAAAACATCTAAACAACGACAACGATTTGCTTTTGTTTGCAGATGAGGGATGCAGTTTTGCAAAAACGAAATAATAACGTAGCGACCTTGAAATCGAAACCATCCCTTGAAATTTATCGACCGCCCGGTCAGTACGGTAACTTGTTTCATTTTTCTATATAAAAAAAACCACTTCCAAAAATTCGAAAGAAATTTAATAATTAATCCGCATTGTATATTATTCACCTTGCAGGCGTCAGAACGGACGGAACAACGGCTAATGCAACGACAAATCCCCAATTGAATGTACACGCTAAGGAATTCACCATGAAGCACAACGACCTACACTTACACAAGTATAATCATAAATTTTATACACGAGCAATTACGATATAACGAATGGTGCTTCGCATACACACAACAATGCTATAATTAAGATTATATAGTATAACGTACATATTCGAGCGAAATGTCAATGTGGAACGCACACGTGCATTATTACACACACTTTTCATACAAACAGTTACACAACTAGAAGACACTAATCAATATTTCGTAATTCTTCAATTACTTTATCACTCGAGCTATCGTAAATATAATTCGTCCTCGGAAATCAATTTCGATCTTTCACACACACAACATCGATGAATCAAAGTCATATATCAGCCGACATATTATGCCGTAATAAATCGCATCGATCATTATACAGCTCGTAATTTTCATTTCTCTTATAGATCCCAATCGAACTCGATGGATCGCCCGTACTACCTGCAGCACAGCAAGTCCAGCGGCAACATTCATCGTTACCTGTACACTCAGCAGCAACAGCAGCAGCATCAACAGCATCACGCGCCACAGATGCACTATCCATTGCAGCATCAATTGTCACCTGGACCTCATCATCATCCGTCCAATTATCATCCGTTGATGGCTGCCGCCGCCGCTCAGATGCATCGACAACCACACGCTTTGAACACTTCCGCGTCGAGCGGCAATATTTTACACGTGAGTTTTTTTTTTTTTTTTTCGTTGTTCGACGAAAAAAAAAAAGAAGGTAATGTAAATACTTTGCTCGCGCGGGTTACACGGCAGCTTTCTTCGATGTTTGACGAGTAAATATTGATGGGGCGCGCGCGTCGATTTGTTATTTAAATCGTGTTAATGGATTAACGGTGTGAGGCTACTACTACTATTACTTACTACTGGAATATTTATATCGGATTTTTTTTTTTTTTCGTCTTTCGAGAATAATTCCACGGCATTTGAATAATCGCGTTGACGGATACTTTTTTTAGATACGCGGCTGTACATAATTACGACACTATACTTGCGAGACGCTCTTTGCGTATACTCGTAGTAGTGTTATTTGTAGCTTTTAGCCGATAAATTATCTCGAAACGTCTTCATTTTCCAATCGGATAATCTTTTTGGAGTGCTAAACAGCGTGTGAATGTTTGACAACGAGCGGATAGCCATGAAATTTCAATTGATTTATATTAAGAGTTTCGTGTAAATTTAAAATACTACTCGTGTCCTCACGAAATTGAGTGATAAATTTTTTTTTTTATTTCTAATGTATACAATTTATTATCAATGTCGGTATAGAATTCTGGTAGAGTTCACTTCAGCGTGGATACACACGAAATGAAAACTCTGACCCCGAAGCCGGGGAAGCTCACGAAATCCTTGTCCTTTGTTTCATCGTATGGCCTGAGACGCTCCAAGAGTTTCACAGCGCCCGAAATCCTGGCGAATAAGGCTATGAGTATCGCCGACGCCTCGGAACTTGGCAAGTTTCCTCCCGATGTGCAAGAGACACTGATCAAAGCGATCGACGGTATACATGCTTTTAAGCAATTTTTCTTTCCTATTTTTTCTTTACCTTCACTTTACCTTGACTATCCTCTCTCTGTTTTTTTTTTTCGATTGTAAGTTATGATAATAGTGTGTTTACTTTAATATCGGTTGATTGAATTTGTAAATATTTTTTCTATCAAGTTGAAAATACATTTATTGTTTGTTTGATGATGGACTGATTGAAAATTGAAACTAATAGCGATAAAAATAGCAACAATTTTCAACTTAAAAAGATAAGTTTTTGTTGAATGTATCTTTTCTCTTTTTTATAATTTTTTTTCTTCAATGATAAATCATTATTATATTTCTCAAACGAATATCAATAACAAGACAAGATTTTAATGTGAACGTAGGTTTTTGTGAAATTTTATCAAACAATCACTTAGAAATAAAAATCCACATATGATACACTCGATAATTTTCACGTAACATGAATCCTATTGTTAAATTCTAACAGACAACCCATACCAAAAAAAAACCCATAGTTTTTTCTTCTACAACAGTATACGACTATATAATACACCTTTGCAGATCCAAACGTTTTAAGCGCACGAGTGCTCATGGAACTCGTGCGGCACATTCTGGAGCGTGTCATCGAGAATCAGCGCTGCTCAGCTCCGGCAGCCAAGATCTGTATCACGATCATCGAGGTGAGTAAATCCCTAAATATAATCCTTTTGTTCGCGCGCGCGAGCGTCAAAAGTTGAGCGATCGATTCGAATAACAAAAAAAAAGAGATCTTATACAAACATTTTACGATGATGATTTTTTTTTTCGTTCTAGAAAGAATTAAAGGAGACGTTTCTCGAGTCTTTGCTCAATACGTGCCAACAGTGGTACCAAGAGCGTAGTCGATTCCTTCAGGACCTATCATCCTGTCATCACTTTTCAGCTTTTATGACATTCCTCAACGAAATGTACTGTCAGGTGAGATATTTGCTAATCGACACTCTTCGTATTATGTATACGTGTCTATAAAGTCAATGTTTGTTTAAACGATATGTACACGTCGATAAAGCAATTTTCGAACACACTTACCGCATTCCGACGTGAGGTTGTATTTTTAAAAATACATTTTTTTTTTGTTCGACCGCAGAATTATTAATTGATGTACTCCGCGTATATATCGCCGACATTACAACCGCGAATTTTTCGACGCGTCGTCGACCACAGGTAATATTATTGTTACGACGATTACATGATGCGTCTACACACATCAACGATGTAATTTTTGCTTTTAACGCGCGTATCGTTTTACAACCACGGGAATATACATATGACAATTGCGCAACACCCGCGCGAGGCACTCTTCGAATCTCAAAAAGTTCAATTGTTAAAGAAAAATGTCTTTATTTTGTTTTTAATTTGGTTTTTTGCAGCTGAAACGACGTCAGTTGCAGCTGAAGACTCAGCAGGAAGGCGTTCCACCCGGACGCGTTCTTCTCACGCTGCTCTACAAGTGTTGTCAAGATTGTCTTCGTCCTCCGATGATTAATTCACCCGCGGAGGTACATTTTATACAACGTCATTTCTTATAGCCTTCGGATGTGTATATAACAATCGAATGCGTTGTTATAAGAAACACAATGGCCGATGCTTATAAGTAGTTTTGCTTTTTTCGACCATCAATAATTATATACTTCTCAACGCGTGTGCAATAACATCATCGTTGAATGTATTGAACAAAAAAAAAGTGCTTTATTAAATCCGCGCGTTGAAATCCGGGATAAATGCAACGCGTGTAGTTAAAATAGCATAAAACGTGTATACTCTCAAGGTAGCTCGGAATTTTTTTTTTTTCGAAAATTGATGGTTCGCTGTGTGGAAAAAAAAGAGCGGCCAATTATCCGAGAAGCGAAAACTTTAATTCGAATTGGCAGTGGGTTAAAAAGACGCTTTCGAAAGCTTTGAAAGCAAACTGGTTATTTACGAAATAAAAAGCTTCTCGATGATCATGTAAAAACTGCGGGAATAAAGTTTTTCGTTTCCTCTTTTTTTTTGCCTGGATTGTCGCGCGACCAGTTCATTTTTCGATTTTTTTTTCTTTCGAAAGCTTGTATTGTTCGTTACGTGAGTTGGTGAACCAATGTCGAAGTAACACATATATGGCCAATTCCACAAAAAAAGTGCCTTAATTCGGTAGCGTTTTTTGAAATATTCAAACTGAGGGTACGCTCTCAATTTTAGGGTTACGCGATTCTACGGGGCATCAAAAGTTTCGTAATGCTCTTGCCCACCCTCTCCTTTCATGTGACACCCCCTTTTTTGCTTGTGACAGTGTTAAAATCACGTGGAATTTCTGGCATCGATAAAAACGAAAATCTGAGCTTTTCTGGTTTCTTGGGGTTTTTTTGGATTTTAATAAGAAACGCAAAATGATAGCGTTAATCAGACTTCAGAATCGATTTCTCCGGCTCAAAATACGCCGGAAACCATGTTTTATTTTTTTTCTACTCGAAATTTCGACCCTTATAGAGCTCTGAAAACACACAAAATTGATTGAACGTGCCAGATTTGCCATTTTATTAGTTATTTTTACTTTTTATGCATTGTTGTAGTTTAAAAAGCTCTACAAGCGTCGGAATTTCGCGTAGAAAAAAAAACAAAATATGGTTTTCGATGTATTTCGAGGCGTAGAATTCGATTGTAAAGTCAGATTAACGCTATCTTTTTTCATTTTTTGTCTAATTCCAAAAAACTATGGAATTTCGTGTATTATTTTTTGACCGTTTTGAGACTTCTAAGTCCAAAAAAAAGGTGTCACAAGATTACGCGGCGTGGGGCACTAGTGTTTTTAGATTCTATTAGTGTTGTAGATTGAGAAAATATAATAATTTCGAGCGTAACCCCGAGTTTTTAATTTGCCAAGACCCGAACGAAGTTATGGCAGTTTTTTTTGTGGAATTGGCCATATATAAAAGCTCTAGCCTCACATTCTTCGGGGCGAAATTTTCATATAATTAACTTTTTTTTGCAATTAGCGAAGATTAATTTGTTCACACTTATTCCAGGCAAACTGTCTCTTCTTCATATTAACGTGCATCGGCAAGGACTTAGCCACCGAGTTACCAGGACAACTTCAACAATTATTAGGCAGCGTACGCGATACCTTCCTAAAGGAAGACACAGCACCACCAGCAGTACGTAAAACACTGCTTCAACTGATCGAGTTGCACGCTGCACACTGGCAATTACCTGCACCGGCAGTTGTCTATTACTATCCGGGCTCGTCGAAATGACGAAAACCCGGTTAAGCAAAAACAGCAACAACAACAGATAACAACAAAATCGTGCCTCTGTACTTTGAATATCTCTCGTAAAAACGCGATCTCGTGTGTCAGATCGATGTTACGATAAGTGAAAAAAAAGCGACAACTCTGAGTTTTTCGCGTAGAGTCTAATCTACTCTGATTTGAATTCGAAGGCAACGCTTTTTTTTTTCGTTGTACACTTTCGTTCGCGCACGAGATCGCGTTTTTTTTTCTTTTTCGCGGATAGATATTTTACTTACGTTTTTCCTTTTTTTTTTGTTGTTCAATGTGAACCACACGCGTGCGCAAAGCGATGGAATTTTTATATTGGAGCATTTACATGGAATATACAAACGGTGTGGTACATTATTATATACGGATGAAAGAAGTTGTATAACGGATTCAGGCAGAGATTTTTCTCTGCGCGCGGTCTTTTAAACTTTTTGATCGGTTGTGCGGAAATTTTTGTATACGTTATAAATTTTTCATCTATATAGCCTCTACGTAACTTCTGATGAAATCTAGTCTGAACTTATATATGTGAAAACAAATTGCTGCTATATGTATAGTCAATTACGACGACGAGCAATGTGTATTTTAGATTTTTCTTCTTTTTTTTTCTACCTAGTTAGTTTGATGAATATTATTGCATTCGGCGATATTTAACTGAATTCTTTGTATAACGATTATGCACCTTTATTATATCATATATATACTTAGTTTGCATTGTTTTTAATATATACGCGACGAAATGTCGTGTGCCACATATTTTTTCGTTGTTGTTTTAACTTCCTATCTCGTTCATTTGTAAATCGCATTTATGATTTGACAAACACTTAGAATCTAATTTTTTTTTTTAAACACACACACGCTGAAACACAATTTCATTAACCATTTTTATCGATTAAAAAAAATTTTGATTTTTTTTTAATTACCCTGAAAGTTATAAAATATACAATGATTAACCATTGTAACAGAAGTTTCGTTCGTTTATTACCAATCCCGTCACAACAACAATTTGATATATAAAAAAACTACATATCGTAGTCTAATCGTCAATAGTTCTCTCTCTTGTGCGAATTATAGAAAACAACTTCATCACGCATCATACTCGATCGATCAAACGCACGATCTTGGCAATCGTTTACCTTTGAACTGCAGTCATACATATAGGCAGTCAAGCTAGCAATACGCGTGTTGCGCGTGCGAGTATATGGGATGCAAAGTGCCTCCTTAGAAAGGAGAACGTCGTTCCGAAGGCTAAATCGATATAGAAGAAAAAAGAAGAAGTAGAAAAAAAAAAACCACGATGATCACGCTGACCTTAAGAGAAGCCTCCTCTCTCGCACACCTTTTGACGTAAGCTCCCGCTCCTATAATACGATATTGCAGTCTATGAATGAATCGGCGCTTCGCTGCACACGCGCGATCTTTTTCTCACTTCGCGGAATTTCATTGTACAAAATGTTGCCTTCTTTTTTTTTTTAATTTCGATGAGGTGTTGACTCACAATTTATTCGGTGATGGTTAATTGGTATTTTTTGTTTTTCATCGCGTGACGAATCGATTGGGACTTTTTTTTCGAATCTTATTAGGTCTGTATAATGGATTTTAAAAATGTGCTCGATATAATGACATCACGATGATACAATGTTGCGCTGATATAACAATGATAGTGTAGAAGTGATCGTTACGGTTCACGCTGCGTTTAGCAAGGAAACGATGTTACTCTCGTTTTGATATTTTGCACCTGATTTATAGAAAGAAAAAAAAAACGACTATCCGTTCGATTAATTATTGTCGAGCTACTCGACGTATTTACGCGCACGATGCTATCTTAATAATTTCGAAATTATGAAAACTGTTGCAGAATGAATCATTCTAATACATATTTGGAGAGAAAAAAAAGCACATTTTAACGACTACATTACATAAATAAGATATTACGCGTAATACATCTACTTAGATGAAATAGTTGAATAAAAATAGATTTTATTGCTCGCACTCTCTCGTGCGCGATACACTCGCTTGCGTAACGAGAAAAAAAAAATCGCCGTATAATTTTTTGGCATTATTTACTCCGTATTTTTTTCAAAAATCGAATATTGCGCAATCAGAGGAAAATTAAAATTTTTTACGATGTATTCAGTGCGCGCGTAATTATAAACAAAAAAATCAAGGCTCGTAACGTATCCGGCGGATAATACAAATATAATATAATTCGTATCTGTCTCGCGAAATATCACGTCCGTTTGCATTTTGACGATAAAATATATACAAGTGTCGGAGAATAACCAATACGCGCTCCAAGTCACGTCTCTCTTTTTTTTTCACGTGCTTCGTCATTTTGTATCTCGTTGTCTCTCGGCGAGAGATCCGCGGACGATAACTTAAGCGAGAGAAAGACAATGAACTCCAAATCACTCGTTGAAATAAAAAAAAAATTGGAAAAACCAAGTGCGGAACTTTGTCCGACAGACGTTGCTGGAATAATATTAAGATTTTTGCGGCGAGGTTGAATAAATTTCGCGTTGCATTATATATCCGTCACCGGTAATTGAAACAAACGTCGTACTATTCCTTATATAGTTTGAAAGAGACTCGCGCTAGGAAAGAATTATACATATCATTTCATCTCGAAAGAGAGATAGAACAAGGAAAACGAGCAACAAATCATCAGGGACGTACACGTACATACATACCTTCAATACTCTATGGTCTTTTCCATAAAGTAATTCTCGTTATAAAGCACGCGTGCATGCGTTCACGTATCGTATATATAAATCCAAGGGTACACACGTTTATATATAAACACACGAAAGACATGTAGGATAAGGGTATAAACATTACACACACACACAAAGAGACGACAAGGTGTTCGACTATGTTAGGAAGACTATGGTTGTCTGCGTTAGGCTAATTGCAGCCAAGCGAATCGTAATCAGATGTATATATATTTTTACAACGAGGGCACACTTCGAAGAGAGAAAAGAATGACTATATAAACTCGCGGACAAACACAATTGCAATTGTCGTCGTCTAAACGATGTGTGTTTCTCGTTTTCTTCGGAGCAAGGGAAATAATCAAATGCGCTCGTCTCGGGCAAGGGCAGTTCGTGCTAAGGTTGCCTAATTGCTCGATTGCCCTGGAAACCTTGATTTCTGCCGCGAGTCGCGCGCGAAAGCATATACTGACTCAGCTGTGTGTATATAGCGCACAGCACTATCGTGTGGAAATTGCTAGCGCGCGAGGATGATTTATTGAGTAACTTTTTCTTTTCTTTTTTTTTTTAATTATACATATGCATAAGCGAGTTTTTTTTTTTCGGGAGATAATGAACGAGCGAGCAACACTTTTGTTTCTGTAATCGCTTTGTCGAAAGCGATCTTGGAGGTTTTTCACGTCTACGCGTTGTTGATGGGTCGGGTAACCGGTAAAGTGTATGCGCAAGCTCTACTTTTTGAGTTATAGTGGTTGTGGAAGGATCGTGTTTGTATTTCAGAAATATTGCGATGGTTCGTTATAGTAATCGCTATACTATTTTGACATAGATACGTTTTGCAAAAGTATTTTTTTTTTACCGCTGACCTTAGAATTAGCAGAGTTTAGTGAGACCGCAAGTAAAACGCCGATACAGTAAAAGACCTTCTGTTTGTTTTGTTTGTCTTACTTACTTTATTCCATTATTACATCAGTCATACAATGCCGAATGCAGGCATGCAAGTAAATCAAGTTCGATGGTATGTTATTATGCTTTTTTTTATGGATGAAATAACTCAACGTTTTTAAAAACAATGAATTTTTGAAAATAATATCAATAGCATTCTTATAGCTCATTCTATGCATATCTCAGTATGGTATCAATTATAATTCTTTACAAACAATATTATTATCCATATTATCTCAACTAAGTATATATACATATCACTACACTTTTCTTGCAAACTTTTCTAATCACATACACTCTAACGTGTATCAAACCAAAAATTTAAAAAAATTCGGTCGAACTAATAATTTGTCCAGTTCGCGATCAGTTACGCGAAATATGCATAGCAAACCCACGCTCGGACACACTGAGAGAAAATATAGCACTCACATGACCAGCTTGTAATCCACGTGGCTATGGCTCGACTCACATGACTTACATTGCAGCATTTTACTAAGGCGATCGAGAAGAAATAGCAAAAAAAAAAAAAAGAACGATAACTGTAGAAATAGCACCTGCGTTATATTAAAAGTCGTTTCTTCACCACATATACTCGTCCGATAAGACACGGAGAGCCAAAAAAAGAAGAAAAAAAATTTTCGAATTATTGAAGATATTGCAAAGCATGTGGATGCGACTGTATCTCGTGTATATATATACGTGGTAAAAATCGCCTGGAGGCTTGTAATAACGGTCCTCTCTCCGAGCTCCGTTATTATTTACACACGACCAAGCCGGCCGGCGATCAATGCTCTCTTCTTCTCGCACAATTCTGTTATGTACACGAAAAGAGTGTGACTTTTTTTAGGAATTGAAGCTAATGCCGTATATACCTTTCGTTTTCATTTGTCTATATGTAACGACTCGACAGCAGTTGCCCTTTTTTGTATCGCTGTTTGGACGCATAAATTGCCATCGCGAATGTTTGTTTGATTTTAAAACAATGTAATTGCGGAACTGGCACTCTTATTTAACCTCGTGAATTATTTTTTAACGGTTATTTTTTTTCTTCTTCTCCCTTTTCCGATACATGTTGTACGTTTCTTTTTTTTTGCGGTTGAGATATATATATTTGCGTGCGTGGGGTACGCGTTGGTGATAAATGACATTGCCGAAGCGACGATCATTTGTAATTCTCAACAATTAAAATTATAAATTACGAAATTTTGACAAACACGTACTGCGACTGGCAACGAGCATTCGCCACCTCTCGAGATATACAGTTATTAATTTTTAATTGCCAACGTGTTATTCCTTCTTCTTGTTTCTTTTTTTTTTTTTTCATAACAATTCAATTTATTTTTTCACTCCAAGCTGCTCATTTTTTTTAACGTGTGTATGTGTGTATCTCGCTCGCTATACTACTACTCAACGGAATGGAACGTTTGTTGGCGCAATAAGATGCGTCACTTAAGGACGATTCGTGTGCGAGTGGTGTGCGGCATTAAACGAGTGAAAATGAAATGTCTCGCGTACGGAGAAGAGTCACTCTTTTTTTTCTTCTTCTTCTTCTTCTTCTTCTTCTTCTTTCCCTCCTCCTCCCCGCGACGATGCGCTGCTTCTTACGGACTTTCGTAATTGGAATTCGCGTTTTTTTTTCTTCTTTCTTTCTTCTTTTTTCCCGTGCCGCGCGCGCTAAGATGCGTCTCTCTCTCGGTATATTATAGAAATCGTGAGAAATTATCGCCACGACGCGAATAGAGGGGCTGGGCTTTTCCATGGATTTGGGAATGCATTCACGGCTTGGATTGTATGGCATTATATTTTACTTTCGATTTCTTGCTGCTACTACTGTTACGTTGTATTACGTTACACCTTGAAATCTCGCGATTCTCTCTTTTTTTCTTCTTCTTCTTTCAATAATCGTCGAACTAACTGCTGAACAACACGGTCGTAAAATATTTAATTAGATTATTAAAATTCAACGATCACGTTATTTGGTTTTACTTTTCGCGTAAACGAAACGAGACCGCGAGAGTATGAGCTTCGCGAGTCTCGTTATAAAACCTACTATTGAGGCATTATTATTAGTCGCGGATAAAGAAAATGAGCTTCATCTCTGCTACGTTACATAGTTGCCTCGGACGTATCGTGTTCGCAAGAATGTTTAATTACATTTTATTTCCCATCGGTTGCGCGATGAATATTTCTTGCTTTTTTTTTATTTTAAATAATACAATGTGCAAACCGCAAAAATGCGTTTTTCTTGGTCAAATAACTCAATTTTCGATTGCGCAAACAAAAAAAAAAGAAGAGAGAGAGAGAAAAAAAAAGAATGTATATTGTGGTATTCGCTGCTTTATTACCTTGTCTGGTATGGAGCGCGTTGGAGTTAACAATGCAGTAAAAGGGTTGATTCATCGCGTGGAGAAGAAGAACGAGAAGTCTTATTGAATTTTTATTCCGTGTGGTTTGTAACAGGAGAAAAATTGATTTTTTTTTTGTTGCAACTCTCCGAGTGTAAGTACAATGCGAGGGACTTGACGCAATCGTCGATGCAGTCGACATGAACAATATGCTTGATTAAAATGCTGCAGTGTATATCGTGGAGTTTTATGTCTTTCAATTAATTGAGAAACATTAGTTTTGAAAGTAACAAGTCAGCCGTACAAATAGACGGCGTGTGAGCATTTTGCATGCTGTATAATGTATATTCCTCGATAAACTGCGAGAAAGTCATAATATTTTTCCAAGACACACCTTAGATATATCGATACACCGAATTTTATTCAGTATTAGAGAACTTTAACGCTCGATACCGACTAATAAGAATAGCAAAAAAAGAGGCATATATCCTATATCATTTTCACTCCAGATCGAAACTTCACTTTCGATTCCGATCGCTCTGCGTCACAAAACTAAAAAAAAACCTTTCCTGAGATACATATGCACAAGTCGATCGAAATCCGCTTGAATAATCAAGTAATTTTTTTCTACAAAGCGCAATATTTCCGTCGAAAATGAAAATAAAAAAAATTTGCAAACTTACATCATAATCCACGTCAAAAAAAAAAAATTCGTCTCTTTTTTTTTCTGTTCCCAAGCCGAGGAATGCGGACCAACACGGTATGCATAAAAAGTAACTACATTATATATATGTAACGCCAAGAATATATTACGCTCAAGTGTAAAGAGTAAAGTAAAAAAAAAAAAAATGAGCTGCTCGCGCGCGAGAGAATTGAAAGCGAAGAAAAAAAATGGAAAGGCACGTGCCGAGCGTCACACTCGCACATACATATATATACGATATAATAAACATCTTTCCGCGCTCGTGCGCCCACGATTTCACCCCGCGCGAGCAGAAACTGTATTAAGGTCGATTGGATTCTTACGAAAAAATAAGTTTAAAAAAGAAAGAAAAAATAAAAGATCCAGAAGCAAGGTCGGTCAAAAAAAAAAAAAAAGATATCGTTTTGGAAAAGCTCTGCCCTTGACGGAGTAATATTGTATAGTAACTCCATGCCTTGCTGCGCGGAGAGTATTCGAGAAATAATATATTTCGTAGTTGTAAAAGGCGCTGTACCTAATTATCCGACATTGCACTCGCGTGTGCGTGCGCGTGAATTACGAAGTGCGGAAGTCGACGTCGTCGTCGTCGTCGCCGTCCTCGTCGTTGTTGCTGTTGCCTGTCGGGCGTTGGGACTTGTGATGCAACGATTGCGCGTCTTATGTGACTGATTGTGGTTTTTAAAGTGCTTTTTTACGAGCTTGTTTGAAGACTGAGGAAAGGATTATAAATTGGATTCTATTCAGTTGATACTAGCTTGACAGCGAATGGCTATTACTGCTGTTGTTTTTTTTTAAATTTAGTTGGAATTTTTACAATTGTTTTATAGATGGTTCTTTATCAGTCAAGCATATGGGGGCGATGTACTGATTTTTGTGTGTATTAATTTTAGTAAAAATAGTTTTTTTTTCAAACCGTACATCACATTAAATTGATCTTCATTTGATAAAATATCGAATGCTACAAAACAATGAAACATTATTTGATTGTCAAGTAGATCTTGATAAAAATAATTATCGTGAATAATCGATTCGAATAAAGTTGCATGCAGTTACTACAAGAACGAGTATTGTGAGCGTGATGTAAATAAATTATCTACTAATACCATTCCGTATATTTATCTAGACCGTTGTCCAATACGTATAAAATCAATTATAGCGCAGTATTGTTCGTGAAGTCTCGTTCAGTGCCATGGAAGTATTTCTAGTAAAAATTATTTTTGCAAGTGTTCTTCTGATAATAATTGTTAAAAACACATGTCACTGTAAAAGGTCTTCAATAGACATGCTCATTGCGAAAATGGAGCTAGAAGAAATGTCACAAATCATTATGTTGAATAACGATAACTTTGCGAGTAAGTGTAGGAATAAAATTATCAAGAAAATCTCTATTTCTACGTTTACTTCCATCATTTTCGATAATGACAGTTTTCAAGGGAGACGCGTTAATGAATCATCAATTTTGTCAACTTCTATATATTCAAGAGATTCGACAATTTACGCACTACTTGAAGAAGAAAATGTATTACACACAAAAGGGTTGTCGGGAAGAATTACGGAAGCTATATCCTCTATATCTCAATTATTTACACATTCCATAAGACCAAAATTTTTATTTTTCATTTGTTCTAATGATTCAACATTAAACGTGGAACAATTAATTGGCGCAGTTTTGGAATTTGCATGGAAAGAAAAATTTTTAGATTTTACTGTTATACGGATTTTTGAGGACTTTCAAGCTGTCAAATGTGACATTAATGTTTATTATTATAACCCATTTCATCATTTAGTGTACACAGAATGTTTTACTTCAGATACAAACATTTTCGTTGATAAAATCGTTGATGTCAACGGATATTCTCTGAAACTTCCATTTATTGACATTGTACCTTTGATGTCAAAAGCCAATGGAAATTATTTTGGAATCGGTTATAAAATTATAGAATTTTCAGCTAAAGTTCATAACTTTACTTTGGATATCACAGAAAATTATAAAATTCATCTCCAAAACAATCGCAGTTTAATGAAAAAGTGGAACATATTTACTGCTCGTCAGAAGTTAGAAGAACAAGAGTTAGATATAATACCTTTCCAATTTTTTCTGGAATATCTTCTTTTGGAACCAAGTGAAAACGAAGAAATCAGTAAAGCAGTGAACTTTGACGATGCCTTACTGATCACGCCTATTTTGCATAATACAAATGCAAATATTGATTTGATGCAGGTGATTGTATTAACCATTGGAATTACTGTACTTATACTGATATATAATTTTGGTAAACGTATGAATGCACGTGACGATCGACTTTCAGTATCTATAATACTGAGAATTTTATTAGGTCAGCCTATTGCAAAACAATTTCCAAAATTATCAGAAAGGTCTTTGATATTATTTTTCATCATTTTATCCATGAAATATTTTTCAAATTTTTACGCGGAATTGATAAGAACTGAATTAATTAAGAACGAATTATCAATTCAATCTTACAAAGATATAGATCAATTGAACATGAAAATACAAGTAAGTAGAGGTTTAATTGAATTAGTTCGTACGCACATCAAGTCAGTATATTTGCCTTTGAAGATAAAAGAAATTAATAATATACAGGATTGCGTTCAGTCGATTTTGAATGGAAAAAAAATACTTTGCTTTACCACACAAATGAGAATAGAAAAGTTTTTCCAGTCCTATAAGAAGTTTGGCGACAAAAGTAATGTGAGAATTTACAGATTGACTTTTCACAGTCCACAAAAAGTTTACCTTTTTCGAAAAGGATTTCCTTTCATGCAGAAATTCGACAAAGCATTCCAAATGATCTTTGAGTCTGGACTGATAAAGGCATGGATGAACGATCAAGAAGGATTTAAAAATTTCTCATTCGATAGTATTAATGCAGATGAAGATAGCCATTTGAAGGTTTATCAACTAATGTTCGTAATAATAATTGGTTCTAGCGCATCGATAATTATTCTATTCTTTGAAATCGTATATCAAATGTACAAAAATCGGGATGTATTCAAATAAGCAGCAATTGTAAATCTTATTGATATCATTATATCAGAATCAGTATTCATTTATTTTTTAATCCGATGAGAGAAGGAAGTGAATCACATTAAAATTACAATTTATCGGAGGGAAACATCATGATTCATGAATCGAAAATATTTCCCTGCTTACAAGTATTAAGTCATGAATCCTGACGCGAAATTCCCAAAAATAATTACGTTTCACGAATTTTTCATAAGCTATTCGTTATGAAGCTTTCTACCACGATCCCGTGAGTCTAAAAAATAAACCATAATTATCAGAGAAAAGCATATATTCTCGTTATTTTATTTTATCAGATAACTCGTCTCCTCGATTAATTCTCTCGGAATAATTGTTCTTTATGTACTTCATTTCGTCATATCCAGGAAAACGCGATTGCGATAGAGCTTGATATCAGGGGAATTGCATCGTCGACCTTGCTACCGCGCGCGCAGCCTTTATATTCATGATTTTTGGCGAACACAATTTTTTTTTTATTTTTATTTTTACAAACTCATTGCAAGGCAGGACTCGGAGTGTAATGACGTTTCCCTGCGATTGCTCCTGCAGTGACCTACTTGTGTGCTTCAATCTTAATTGGAACGAAGCCGCGCGTTTACGATCGCAACTCAGGGACTTCGTTATAAACGTTTCGCGCGCGCGTGCAACGTGAGAATGTTTTGAACGTGGGTGTGGCGCGCACTTCCCATATACTATATACGTGCACAAAATTATTACACAGATATATATATAAACTAAACTGTCGGCTGTCTAATATTTGTAACGAGATAAAATTACCTTTGTAGATTTTTATTTTTAACTAAAAAGTAGACATAGTTTCTTGAGGGACTTTGTACATTCACTTCGCTGCTTTGATCTTCCGTAATAACGGTTATTGAGGCATTAATGCAGCTTATAATGTGTTGCATATTATTTAATACTCAGTGCTAAAATGATTGGACATTTACTAATCCTTTCACTATGAAAATGCACGAGTAATATAAAAAAATATTTCTCAACAGAATTTTCACTATTTAGTTTTGATTGACTTTATAAAAGAAATAGCCTATAACAAGAGTTTATTCGATAAATGATCTGATAAAATTCTCACGATTACCGATGAACACAATACTATACAACGTAACGACCATCACAAAGAGATGTTTACATTTTTAATGTAGTTATGCAGTAAGAAATAAAGAATTCTATCTCACAACAAAAATTGCTTTATTTATTAATTCAATTAAGTTTACCGGTAATTCCGTGCGTTTACCGATCAACGCAATCGTTACGTAAGTCAAATGCAATTCAATTATTCTAAACGCGCATGCGAGCATATTAATCATATCGCCATGGGCGAGATTTCTCATACGAACAAACGGGTCAATTATAATTTTGTTGATTTCTGATACATGTTTAAAGTCCAATGGAAAAAGAAAAGAAAAAAAAATGCAGTGACTTTTAAAACTTTCCCAAGCCGTCTTTTTTTATTCCATTCTTGAACTATTTCATTTTTCTCAGCCTTGTACTTATTCGCATAAACAAATCGAGAAGCGTAAATCATAGCAAAGTGGACAAAAAATATATTGTGTCAAGAATTGAAAAAGAATGTAAAAAAAACAAAAGGAAACAAATACGATAAATAATTCCGAGAATGCCGTAACGACAAAAAAAACGTGATTTTATAATTTTTCAGGGAGAATGTCATAATTAAATCATAAAATAAACAAGCTTGCGATAATCTACAGCTTCCGCATTGTAGGTATATATTTGCTCGACAGAACGTCTCATTTTAATTAATTCACAAATCTATCAAGTTATTCAACAACAACCTACTCAAAATGGGATCAAACACCATTGATAAAAAAAAAAATCTTACGGAAGAGCGACGCCGACACCTTTGAAAATTCGAAGAAATAAAATTAATGATTCGACAGTGAGCCACGCGACCTTGCGTCTCGCTTTGTAACCTCGCGCCTATTGAAGCGAACACTATTACCACGCCGACTAATTGCTTTCCAAAGCTGATCGCATTTCAATAGCTCGCGCGCGCGACGGAGGGCAGGTGTATCATTAAAAATCTTCATTAACGAGATGACAGTTTTTGTAACGCTTCATGCCCGATTCAAGTCACTTCCGGTCTTTATTTTATTTTTTTCAAATTGCTATATCGTGATTTGCAAATATATTGACAAAGAAAATATAGACAATTTTGCGGATGCTATATTGGATGGAAACTTTATATTAATACTCTCGCAGTGATAAATACGGGCGAATCTAAATAAATTGAAAGTTGCGCAAATAAACAATCCTATTTCGAGAAAGTTGAGCTATAAGCATATATATACAAGAATAATAAATTCGTAATATGTGTGTCGATAAGTCGATTTCGTATGCGCGCATTTTATGAAATTTTAGAAAATCATGACGCGACTAAAAATTATCATGCATAACCGATAACGTCAATGTAATACGTCTACAAACGAAGATGAAGAAGTAGCAGAGTAGTACAGAGTGAAAGGAAAAGAAGTGAAAATGCATATTATGGTCGAAGAGGTATAATAATCATAAAGGAGGAGAGCGCGTTGACAGTGTGTCGCGCGGGACATTCCGGATGTGGCTTTGACCTGACTGCATACATCTCTTTGTAAAACATATATA
>JAWWMK010000008.1:6100321-6130832 GCA_035047105.1 Galeopsomyia nigrocyanea
TATACATATATATATAAAGACACGCACGAGTCAGTCAACTCCTTTTCTGTCTCTCTCTCTCTTCCGTGGAGCTTGCGGGCAAATGCTAAAGAGCATTACGCACACGAGTTGCGATCTGCCCCGAGGGTATTTTACTCGCGACACCGAACCGGATTCTCTTCACTTCGCGAGTTTCCTTTATGCTTCTCTCGCGCGCGCAGTGTCTCAGAGTCAAGGTCAATTCTTTACTACCGTGTCACAGTCGCCGTGGGCGTTTGGAATAGAAAAATATGCTTTCCGTACACCTGTATAAACACCTGCGTGTCGATTTGCTTTATTTTTTTTTTCGCGATTCTATTTTTTTACGATTTTGCCAATTGTTTCCGAATGGATGGAAATACCGATGACGATCGCGATATATATGCCACGGGATTTATGGAAAAGTAATTATTATTTGCAAAGGAACAATTGCGTCGGATTCTGCGTGAGTAATGATATTCGCGATCGACGAAGTATATTTTTCAGATGGGAAAATTGTGTAGTTATATCGACAAGGCCTGCTTTGTCATTTAAAATGATTTATTTTTTCAACGGGGAAGGCTGCGAAGCTTTGACGTTCAAGGCAATCTCATTAGATCCGCGATTGTCAAAGATTAATCGATTTTGTAAATCGACATCGGATTTTGAATTTTCCAATGCGATCGGCCGCGGCGATGCGTTTTACGAAAGATAAATATAAAAAAAAACAAGCCAATTGGGTTGCATTGGAAAGCTTTTTTTGTTTCAAGTGTGCTACTTAATAGGTCAAGCATCTAATTCCATAGATACGCAAATACAATGCGAGATAATCGATGTCCGATTTCGAGTATCGCAGCCATGCGGTAAATTTAAAAATGATTTTGTAACTGAATTTAGAAATGAAATGGCAATGGAATGGAAATCGTAAAAACAGCTGTAAGTATGCATCAACGATAAAGCTGAATAGCTTATAAGTAGAATGAGCTTGTAATAGCTACCTTCTTGCAATCTTCAAATCTGGATTATACGATGCAAGCATAAATGTAAGGCGGTATAAGCGTTTGATTATTGCTATATTCTATGCGTATTCTTTGAAAGGTTCTCATCCGATGCTACCGATACAATTGTATTGAGTTTGTAGATAATTTCTCAATATATAAACTGAAATTGTAAAATGAGTTCGTAAATAGGCGTTATGTTATACGTTACAAAGTGAATTACGCAGTTTTTAATGTGATTGCGGGATATTGCGATAATTAATTCGAATAGATTTGATTGATTTGAAATCATTCACACAGAAACTAACGAATTTGATATGGGATCGATAAAATTATAATGTTTCCATTAGTAGGTCGTAAATTAGAAATACAAAAAATTGATTTCGTAAACCATACAAATTTATTTAATTACAGGAACTGCAATATTTCAAGTTTACATTAATGTTATAAGACTTTTTTTAGAACTCTACATTTACTTCGAGTAAAGAATAAATGACGTGAAAGTAAACATATACTAGAAAAGCTATTAAAAATGTTTAATTATTCAAACTATTAGTTCTGGAAAGTTCGATAGCTAGAGTAAATTTTCAAGTACGAGATTTTAATAATTTAAAAGAAAATGTGTCAACAATTTTTTATTTACCACACACGTCCTGGAAAAACTTCGGACATAAGATCCCGATGACGGGATACCAAATTTTGAAACTCTGGATTATCGATAACTACATGCCGATGCTTTAAGATAAATTCAATAGTTTGCGATTTTAAAAACTTAGCATTACACATTGACGCCAATTCAAGTTTTACAAATACATTTTTAAATTTGATATTTCTCGACAGTTGTTTTTCGCACAAATCCTTAAGCCTTTCAATAGAATACTTTTCTGCTGCCAGAAGAAGTTTGTCTGCAAGGGTTCGAAAATTCTTAACTTTATTAGCATACATAAAACGAAGAAGTTCCTTCATTATGTTATAATTAATATCTGAAATTTCAATGACATTCTCATTTTTTTCTCTCATATTATGTTCGAACATTATCTTAAATACGGGGCTGCGACTCGTAATAATTGCTTTATGAGCTTTGATTTCGCATCCGCCTACAAGAAACGTAACGTCACTGTAATCGCCATATTCAAAGAGAGATTCAAAGTCATCGCGATAGCCTAGTGTTTGATCTATCATATCACCATCAATAATTTTGGCATCAAGTAGTGTTAACGGAACACATTTTGCTTCGAAAGTAATTTTGCATAATATTTTTAACGTATCCATTGATAGAATATTATTTATCTTATTCATAACAAAACCTCGTTCCACATATTTGGCGAATCCCCAACCTACGTTCTTCTGTTTATGACCATTAAATATCTGTTTTTCCAGTTTATATGCACATATTCTATCACTGTTATTGTCCAAAATAGAAAACTTGATATCAGCTGTAACTTTTTCTTTAGTTACACATACAATGAAGAGTGATAAATAATTATTATTCACAGAGGTGTCACCTTTTGAAAATAATTTCAACTTCCATTCCACGTCTTTATGGAAACCACTTGTCAAAAATATAGGCGATAATATGTAGTCTCCTACTTTTCGGCAGCTGGTGGAAAAATTATTAATCTCCCATTGAAAATAAGATCCAGTATTTTGCACCGAACCTACGTCACTTCTGACTATACTCATTTTGAAGTACTTTACTTAATAAATCCACAGTTTCAAGAAAATTTACTGGTAGAAACAAAGCAACTGATCAAGTAAAACTATTACTTTTTTTTGTTTATCGAAAATTTGAAATGCATTATTTTACAAATAACACTTATCAAGCTCCTTTGTGGGTGGTTTGGTGGTCGAATATTTCCAAACAAGTAGGTATAGGACGTAAACGAAAATCGTTTCCAATAAATAAGGTTAGAAATATAAAAATTATTAGGAGCGCCATCTACGGGCGTATTGGCTCGCGGCGCGGCGGCCCGACATACGAATACAATAAACACGAATAATAAATTCTATCACGCAGTTTTTAATGTAACGCAATAATGCAATTACTAGATATTATGATAAATAATGAACAATAAATTTGGCCTGGGTTGGATTAAAATTATTCTATTTCTATTTGTAGGATATCCATTAAAAATAAAAGAACTTATGCAAAATACAACATTTCCAGTCGCAAGTGTGAGTGTATTTATTAGATATTCTGTAATGGACAAGGTTAAAGTATGAAAATGTGAGCCATTCTTATAAGTTTACCTTTTGAATACAATTGCATTTCTCATTGCACGTCTTTGTCGAGACAACTTGTCGAAAATATAGGCGATGATATGTAGTCACCTACTTTCTGGTAGCAAGTGGAAAAATTGTTGATTTCCCATTCAAAATACGACCCGGTATGTTGCACCGAGCCTACGTCATTTCTGGCTGCGCACATCGATCTCGAATACTTTCTTATCGAATACACAGTTTTCGATGAATTTGATGGAAATTACTTAGCTTTCACCGTCATTATCAAAGTTCTTCTTTTAATCACCTACAAATATTGAAAAAAAAAAAAACAATTGATTAATTGAAATATATTTTATGATTTTAATTAGCACTACTCTTCGAATAATACTTACAATGTTCCTTCGTATTTTAGGCGTTAAATAATAAGGTTAGGTATTCACGAACAACTGATATCAGTAATCTCTAATGGTATATATAATGAGTAACGGTTTTATCAGTATTTTTATACAACTGCGACGAGAAAAGGCGCGAAATATAAAATTTTTAAATTAATTCATGCAAGATTTGGATTTTACCACTGTATGTTTTTGAATAAATAAAATTAAATACTTTGAATTATGTCCAGAAATTTTTTTTAATCTAATAATTACCTTGTTAGAATTCTGGACGAGAGAATAAAAATTCGTAACTAATCCGATCTGAACTAGGAGTAAAATTAAAATTGACTGAATTGGGAGCAGCGTAAAGTTCTCCACAACAAGTCTGCAAAATACGCGGTGATGATTCGGAAATATGGCGTAACGCAACGTTCATGCGCCTTTCTATCAGTAAATTATTTCGTGACAAGGACAACTATAAATTGTTTTTAGTAACATTCAATTTATTGTACAGATAAATAGATCTTAGAGTTAGTATAAGACAACATTTAATTTTCACAAACTCATCGAGCACTTTATTAATTTAAATAAAAATGATCTAAAAATTGTTAGAGATTTTTTATTGTATGTTTATATTATACTTGATTGGCAAATTTTATCGAATAAAATAATTTTCATAAATGTTAACCAAAACTATTTCAGAGTTATTGAGCCAATCCTAATAAATCGTTACTGTCAGTATTTAACAATTTTTAGCAATAAAAATAGAAAATACAATCAACTACTTCTCACGACGGCTCGGAACACTTCGCAAATAGTATCCTTGTGTAAATCAGCGAACTTTTTGAATTCCGGTTGTTCAACGATGCTATGCTTATTCGTCACGATGAATACAATGGTTTGCGATTTTAAGAAGTTAGCGTTGTACATCTTAGCCAACTCGAGCAATTCGAATACATTTTTGAATTTTATTTTTCTCGACAATTCATATTCACACAAAACTTTTAGTCCTTTAACGGAATATTTGTCAGCTGCCGCAAGAAGTTCACTCGCGTAAGTTTGAATATTATTAACTTTACTGGCGTACATAAAACGCAAGAGCTCTTTCATAATGTGATATTTAACGTCAAGAACATCAACGACATTTTCTTCTTTCTCTTTCATATGATGCTCGAACATCGCTTGAAATACCGGACTACGACTTATGATAAAAGCTTTATGCGCTTTGATTTCAATACCATCAACGCGAAAAGTCACGTCGCTGCCATTGCCAGTTTCCAATAATTTTTCGAAATCGTTGAATTGCTCCAATCTATAATCGAACGAATTACCGTCGAGATGATTTCCATCGAGTTGATTGTGCTTCGGATTCAAAATAACTTCGCACAATATCGTCAAAGTGTCGTTCACGAGTACGCGATTGTTCTGATCCATGATCAAATGTCGTTGCACGAATTTCGAATTTCCCCACGATATGAATTTTTGATTGTCGAATGTCTTTTCTTTCATACGCCAACCCCATCTTTTGCAATTTTCATCGTTCAAAACGGAAAATATCACGTCACCTATGACGTTTCCTCTGGCCAAACATTCGATGTACAGTGATAAATAATCTTTACTCTCGTTGTTTCCGCCTTTCGGATACAATCTCAATCTCCACACTATGTAACTGTGCAGGCAGGTGGTTACGAATATCGGCGATTGTAAAAAATCCCCAACTTCTTTGCAATCGACGGAAAAGTGCTTGATTTCCCATTGGAAATGTGATCCGACATGTAGTATTGAACCCACACCGTTGATCATACTCATAGTAAAAGGTATTATTCTTGTATTATTAGTCTCATCTGTACCTGTTCAAATAAGATAAAAGCGATGTATTTCGTGATATGAAATGAAAAGAGAGACAAAAAATAGTCGATAATTTAAATCTATAATCTTACATCGTTGGTTCTGAATTTTATTCAAATTATCAGTTACTCCTTTTTCAAAACTTTTCAACTGCTTTTGCGATTCGTCGTTCACTGACTTCCTCTTTGTTTTCCGAAATTTCGCGAAGTGTATAATCAAGAAGTACAAGAAACTCCCACAAAGAAAGCAGGTGAGCGTGACGGACATTTCTCTCAATTTTAAGGTTAGCAATAAAATAAATAAATAAAACATTCTCTAGACGTGCGCCATCTGCACTAATAGCAACATAACAGTCAATATTTTTAACCCCTTTCATTTATAGAAAAAACAATAAATTAGCTCCATCGATGTACCAATCCAACCCGATTCACATCTCGAAATATCCGCGACTCCCTTTTTTTTCTTCATTTTCATGTGTACATAATTGATGATTGCCAAGTGTTCGTATATTAATTAAAATTTAATCGTACGGAAAGAAGTGTAGCGTATGAACTGAAAATGTCTTATTTAAAAGTAAATTAAGGTGCGCGTTCAGAGAGAGATATGCACTACCGTTGCCCTGCTGCAGTTTTCAATATCTTTTTGAGTCATCGTTCATTTACAAACGAACAACCCACTTTCGTGCGAAATAAGAAAAAAAAGGGTATGTATACATATATACCAACGTCAAAAAAAAAAAAAAAAATTCAAGTTCCGCCCGCGCGCTCACGGAAATCGGTATATATGATCGGTATGACCCCAATTTCGTTCGAAACACTCCTATACACGTCAATTATTTTCGACAACGAATCACTTTCGTCAAACGAAATTGCATCATTATAAGTTCGTCTAACATAATCTTTATCCGAGAAAAATCCGATACGTCATCGAAACGTTGTTTCGTCTCTATTTTACGACTGGTTAGTTTACATCACGTCGTAAAATGTCGCACACGAACGACGCAGATACGATCGCTTTGGGAGATCACCCCGCGCCGATTTAAGCCGCATGCAGGAATGCGATTCGTCCGCGTAAAAAAGAAAAGGCGAAGAAATCGGTATGCGATCGGTCGCGCAAGGTGTGAACTCCACTTTCGTTCGCTTCCTCGCTCCAAGGCTCGCATTTTTTTTTGTATCTTTCTAGAATTCAGGCAAAAATCCTCAAAAAAAAAAAAAACATGTCACTATACGGTTATAGATTTCGCAATATACGCGTATACACAACTACAACGCGCGTTCAGGAATTTCGGCGACGACTGACGACGACGACGACGACGACGACGCGTATATTATAGAAGAGAGAAACACTTTCGAAGTCGGCGTAATATATAGGCCCCCCCAAGGTTGTCATGGGGCGCTGCTGCGTGGCGATGAGTTTTTTTTCAAGGTCAAACTCGAGCTGCGAGCCACTTTTTCGAGAAAGCGCTGCTAATGCAAATCCGGCCTTGCCAATCGTTTCTCTCCTCAGCTGCTGTTGCTGCTGCTGCTGCTGCTGCTGTTACCACCGCCGCCGAGTCGTCGCCCGGGTGACGGCCTTGCCACGACCGCAATTATTATCGCGGTGTGTTTCTGTGTGTTGTTGAGACATACACACGACGGAGATCTGGTCACGCGCGCTCGAGAGAATAACTATATATATATATACTCGAGAGATTTCGTACCGTTGTTTTCTTTCTTTTTTTTTTTTACATCGCCTACCTTTGTGATATCCGCTAATTGGCCGCCCGAGTAACCCGCTTTGCTTTCGGGCCTGTTTCTCGAACACAAAAAAAAAATGTACGAGTCCGTTTCTTTTATTTTTTTCAGCATTGTTCCCATGGTGTCTGTGTGCGCGTGTATGTAATTGGCCAGCTTCTGTTTGCGTGCGAAATAGCGAACCCGTTTTTTTTTTTTAGGATGGGTATATACACCACGATTTAGATCTCACGCGCAGGATTCGCGTCGAGCGCGAGGATTAAATTAGCCTCGAGGCGACGATATAGTATATACATGGTTATGGCTGCGGCGGTATGCTGCGTGTATAATATATAAGTTAAAAGGAGGATCTTGTTTAGCCCGCAAAACGGGTTGGAGCCAGCGGAAGTTTGTTCACTCCCCCCCCTGTGTTTTTTAAGTTTGCGTGACCTTGCTAAACCTCTTTTTTTTAAATTTATTTTGGTATAAAATTCTTAATTATAACGTTGAACGAGGATGCGAGTCGAAATATTATATATATTTGCATTTGGTTGCGTGCTTGGATTACATATAATTACGTCCGGCTGAAATTATTATGTGTGTTATTTAATCTATTTTGTCGACAGCTGATTCACCAGTTGACTTTTGTTATACGGTTTATAGGAGAAGAAGATGGAATTTTTTTACAATCCGGTTCGAGAAATTTTTTAAAGGATATATATTTTTTAGATATAAAAGTTGTTGGTTTCACTTTGAATTGTTCTTTTTTGAACCATAAGGAAGTTGATCTTGTAATACGGAAATATAAAATATCAAGTTGCAGTTTTTTTTAAAATGCAGGATACAATTCGTTTTGTATTTTGTTTGTTTCATTGAACGTAAAATTAAAGCGTCGATCGTCCACAATAACGTGAACTTCACATATACGAAAAATAAGCAAAACGTGTATAGATATATACACGAAGGTTCTCGCGCAAGATCAATCCACTCACCAAATTACGGTACGGCATATCCGGCATTGTATAAAATACATGCACAAAAAACGCAGAGGAGAAGAAAAGGAAAAATTAGCGTTGTATTCGCATGCACGAAGGTCGATTGTGGTCACCTTTCTACCCTCTTTTGCCGCGGTGGTTTTGCGCGCGAGTTGCGTGTATACATGCCACACACTATATACAATTGCAAACATGGAATGTGATTTATAATTTGCATTTCGAATTATATGCATATACATACTTCACCAATTGAAACAAGAGATTAAAGAATGCCAGGTGAAAACGAAATGCGATATTGCACAATTGAGTCGAGCCGAGAAAAATTAAACGTTTCTTTCGATTATCTCACAACAAGTACATATATATATACCTCTATACAACGTTGAAGGGTATGTATATATTTGACAATAATACGTGCGTTACGAAATTTTACATGTACAGAAATAAAAAATACATACGAAACGCACGTCGAAATAATGTATTTCTCGTCGATAATTTACGATACTTTCTAATATTCGCGCCAAAGTACATGAAAACATCTCTTGCTGTTTATAATAGGCACGACAACGTGTATTATGATTGACAGCGCGCGCGAGCTTCAAAAGGAAAAAATCTTATATGCGGATACATAGTTTTGGATAATAAGTATGTGCGACTGATATATTATTTATCGGGCAGAGATGTATAAAAGCGGCATTTACATAAGGTGCACACATATGACGAAATCCTTTAAAAAAAATCCACTTTTCTGGGGTCTAGAATGGCAAAAATTTTTTTAATGCTTCCGGACCTTTTTCCTGTTCTTTTTGAAGGTATATAGTGTCGGAAAATGCTCATGAACATTGGAAAAGTCCTCGGGAACTATATTTTTTCAGCATTTTCCCGATATTAATAACAAACTAAAAATGTAATTATTTTGCAATTTTTTTGATAACTTGCCACCGGATAATTATTTTTGAATGAAACTTTTTTCTGCATAAAGGTCTTCTTTTTTGCTATCATTTTGATTGATCAAAAATGTTTCTAGCGATCTTAGAAGCCTTGAAATCAATATTTGAAAAAATTCCGTTTTTCGCCTATTTTCTGTGAGAAAAGCCCATTTGATTATAATGGAAAAATGCCGAAAAAGTAGTTCCGGCAGACTTTTTCAATGTTCACGAGCATTTTCCGATACTACATACCTTCAAAAAGAAGAGGAAAAAGATCCGGAAGCCTTAGCATCAAACAAATTTTTTACCATTCTAGACCCCAGAAAAGTGTGTTTTTTTAAGGATTTCGTCATATACGTAAATTTTCGCGCAGTACATTTTGTCTCTCGCGTCGCGTATACGATATGTGCGCCTTATTTTATCCCCTCTGATCGCAATTTTCAATGCAACATTAGGCAATCTTTCGTGGATGACAAGAGGATCGATTTTTTCCCGATAATTCGCGTGAATCATATCATGTAATCGTGACTCACATACATACACGAAAGTTCGTAAAAAAGAATAAAATGACACTTAACGATTCTATAGACACACAGAAAATCATCAATCCGAAAAAAGATATACATTACAGCTCGAAGTATACTTTCACGATCGATTTAAACAAAACAAAAAATCACTCAAGGTACATCTCCTTTACAAAATAATTGAATGTTTCGTAAAAATTGAACCCTAATCAAGGTTGCATTAGGCGAATACGATTATAATAAGCCTTGTCGTACAATTAGCGGTATGTATGATCGTGCGCCTAAAAAGTTTATAAAACCCACTGACACAGGCATTCTCTCTCTCTCTCTCTCTCTCTCTCTCTCTCTCTCTCTCTCTCTTTCTCTCTCTGATACAGGATCCCATCCCAGAGTATTTCGTGACTCAGCATTTCCCATGCACGTCAGAGAGCGGCACATATATACCGGTATATATAAAACCTCTTTCTCGTCGACGAGAAGAATACATCGCGAGAGAGAGAGAGAGAGAGAGAGAGAGAAAGAGAAAAAGTGTGTTAATATTCCCGAGAGACTTTATCAGGTGACAAAAATCAAGGATCGATCCATCATCGACAGCGAAGAGAAGGAAAAAAAAATTATTGTCTTTCTTTCTTTCATCCGCTGTACATCTCTGTGAAGTTGTCTGTCGATCAATCGACGAAAAAAAAAAAAAAAAAATTCCTTCCGGAGCGGTTTTTTTTTTGGATGTGTGTATACATATACGTATGTGTGCTGCCTATAACGCTCGAGGACTTTCACCGCAAGTAGCAGCAAGCAGCAGCAGCAGCCCGCATCCTCGGCTACAATGTGGCTTTGGAGACTTGAATCGTGTGCTGTTGAGCGGCGGCGGCGGCGGCGGCGATTGCCCGATATCCCTCTCTCACCTGCGCGCGGGTTGTGTATGTGTCTGAGCAAGAGAGAAGAGAGAGAGAGAGAGAGTGGGGCGCAGAAAAAGCAATAGTAGGAGTCGTCGGTCGGGTCGAAGAGAAGTCGAGTTGCGCGCGTGTTGTTCGGCAGTCGACTGCGGGCGACGCGAGTGCGCGGCATGAGGGCAAAAAACAACAACGATCATGCCAACAGGTGGATAAATAATAAATTGCGAGAAAAAGTAATATTTTTATAATTCATTGATGTATTCTGGTTATACACAAGATAAAAAATTGTCGAGTGGTGCGCATGACGAATGCAAAAAAACGAAAAGAGAGAAAAAAAAAGTAAACCGGTGAATAATTAAGGTGCGCAGATCGAGTTGAAGACGATGTGTGCCCGGTTCACGCCGGCTTATCACGACGACGACGACGACGACGATGATGATGATGATGATGATGATGACGATGATGATGATGATGATGATGCCAAGATCGCTTACCATTGCGCTTTGCGCGCTTCTGGCGACTATCGCGACGACTGGTAAGTTCATATACAAAGTATTATATACATATGAGGAATATACAAGGATACACATTGGTGTGTTACGTATATAACTGTGAGAGAGTTTCGCATGTGCTGTGTGTTTGTTTGTGTGTTGCATCTCTATATGCAAATTCAAGGACTGACGATCTATCGACGTATACCTTCTTTTTATTTTCTTCACTTTATATACCATGGAAATTCCATTCTTTGTTTGCTCGTCTACGTATTTATTATCTATATATATAGGCGAAAATTCAGATGTTTCACGTTGACAACGAAAAATTGTAAACTACATAATATACGAGTCAAAGACAATTGTCTTCGAAGCCATTGTCGACAACAACTCTTTGCACGGGTCATTAACTTCGCGCACGCTGCATCACAGTTGATATTTTCAAATATTCCATAACTCAATAACACCACTCAATTTTTACAAACGAAGCAGGCTGTTGTTGTTGTTTCTTTTTTTTATCACGACATATTCGCGCGTTCGAGTCTCTTTCTCTCTCTCTCTCATCAATGCTTTCGTTTTCGGTGATTGATGCTACTTTCGAGAGATAGAGCGTCAATCGATTGGCTTTTAAGCCTCATGATGATGATGATAATCATTATGATTGGGCCTCTCTTATAACTGTTGTAGTGTATATATCGACCTCCCGGTAAAACACGTCCTTTCTTCGACACACATGAAAGTTTACACGGTTAATATACCATGCTCTCCGAGTGCTGTCAATTTTCAATTCGATCTTGCATGTATAGATATATAGAAATCGTGGATGGATAGAGAACAATTTTTTTTTATCGTAAATAATGCACTGCAGAAAAGTGAGAAATTGTTATGTCACTGAGTTTAAAGAATGTTCGATTGGCCAATTGAACGTTCGTTACAATCAGTTTCGATGTTTTGATGAGTATAATCATTGAAGAGAGGCTCATAAACGACGTTGCGACGATGTTTGGTAATTATTGTAGCAGACTTTTAAATTCACTAGATGAGTATATCGTAAAAAAAAAATTATCGGTTATACGTGCATACGCCTTTATGTAATAAAAAAAAAAATTATTTTTTCTTCGCTACATTTGCTGCTTTTTTATATGGAAGGTGTTCCACCTATATGCCGCGATTAAAATAGCCGATTTTATGGAGGTTCGTTAAAGACAAAAGCAATAAAATATTGCTTTGTTGCCGATAAAATGCTATTATACTGCCTAATAAAGCATCGAAAACTGTGCTTATACTTTCTTTTGACGAATGTATAAAGAGAGTAAAAATGACTTTTAATCGGGAGAAAATGATTGCAGAATTTTTTTTTTTTTGTTTCGTCAACGTAAACCTCGTAATTTGGAATGTATATATGCTTTTCATCTTCGTTCGTTAAGCGAGCGAATAATACGATGTTAATTAATTTGAATGATTTACAAATTCGTTAGAATCGTCATCGATACACACGCGCAATTACATAAAAGCTCCGGAAACAAGGTCGCCGCGTGAAACTTGTGCGCGAAAAAAAAAGAAGCGAGGAATGAGGTCATGAGATTAATAATTAATACATAAACCGTTGAATATTGAACGTTAGATATATCGCTAAATACAAAAAAAAAGGCCAATTTGTATACATCGATCTTCACACATTCCGAAATTTCTCGCGGAAACTGTAATAAGCTGTTTAACACTTCGTCGCGAAAAGCCGTTAAATTCGCGAAAAAAAAAAATGTCGTGAGCTTTTGGTTTTGAAAAAAAAAATCCCAATGAAAAATTCACGAGTAAAAAAAAAAGCCAATTAGCAATGAAAATGAAATAACACAGTGCACGGAGAACGAATCGAACGAAAAGAAGAAGAAAAAAAAAATCTTGACAGAATCTCGTCAACCGTTAAAGCGAATTGCCGAACAGGATCCGAAAAAAGACTCGCGCGCGCACGGCAGATGCGCCGACGAGGATAAAAAAGGTTCGTTCGGCACGTGAAAGTCGTTGTCGTCGTCGCTGGCTTGGTATATAAACCCGATGGCATTTCTTCGGAGAGCGAATGAGATATAAAGTCGAGCCTGAACAGCAGCACTTGAAAAGAGCTCTGAAAATCCGAAGCGCGGCTTTGACGCACGAGAGCACGCGGTTTAAGGGGAGAAAGTCACCTTGAATTTCTGAATTTTCGCGATTCCGTCTCTGTCTTTTTTTTTTTCTTCTTTTTCTTTCGAAAGCTTTGGAAATGCCGGAGACTTGTCGAGAAGTTTGGCCGAAGTGGTAGTGTTACTTTTACGGCTCAATGCAGTTCCTTTTTTTTTTCGTTGAAAGTTGTATACTTGATTTTTTTTATTGTTCGCTTTATAAGTGTTATTTATTTATCGAAGCACGAGGAAAATTTTCGAGACAATAATCGAGAGTGAAAAAAAAATCTCTTAAAAAACGTATTTTACGTTTCCGAAAGCAGAATTTTTTATATCCATGAAAAATAATAAAATCTCCCAGTCAAGATCGAGTGAATCACCAAATATGCGTTGAAAATGATAGGTGTGCTATGTGTCAAACCCGTTATTTGTATTCTCAACTACACTCTAATATCATATGATTTACTGACACACTACACTGTACACCTACGAATCATCAAAGAAAAATTAAAAAAAAAAAATTCAAATACGCGCGAATCTCAAACGAAACATCAAGAAAGTTAGCGCGCTTCCTCGTTGCGTTTGATTTACATGAAAATGCAATTTTAATCGCTGCCAAGCGTCTGGCGAACGAAAAGAAAATGAAAAGTCTCGTGCGCTATTTTGTATAATTTCACCGTACATACACGCTCTGTGCTCTGTAGGCCGCATCCCGCGGGCTTTTATGACGTTTGTTTCGACGCTTTATGCATTTCAATATGTGTGTATATTTTCACGAGAGAGACGCCGAATTCATTATGCATACGGTAAATCTTTTTTTTTCTTACTTTTACGCTCGAAGCAACTATGCGAGCGTTTCTCAAGTTTTTTTTTTCATCTTTTTTACAACTATAAGTTTCGAGGCGGGGCTGCGTGTATATGCGTTTTTTTTTTACGAGGTGATGTATGGCTAAACTCAAAATGCCGAAGGCTTTTCTCATAAGTATATTACACCTTCTTTTTTTTACGAGGATTCGTGTATAACGTTGATGAGATTTTTCCTGATTATCCGACCTTATTAATTATCGTAAATTCGAGTGTATTTTTGCTTACTTTAATTGAATCATGCTCTTAGCATATCGTCGTAATTGAAGATAAGTGTCCAACTCTTCTTTTTCATTTTCCTTAGTCGCCTAATGAAAGTTTACGTTTCCCTTGATGAAATGCTCGTACGTGCCAATCTCAATCTGATTAGAGAATATCAAATCATCGCACAAATCCACTGTACACCCGTCAAAAATCCCCGACAGAAATATAACTTCAATTAACTTGTAAGAGATTCGACGATCACGCGCGTCGCGGAGATAAAAATTTAATGGAAAAAAAAAGAAGAAAAAGAAAGCGGGAGGGTTACGTAAAAGAAAAATCTGTGACTCCATTTGTTTATTCTTCTCAGAAGGAAAAGATGCCTTATAACAAAAAGCTTTGTATATATCCTTCACGTGCTGCATGTACGCGACTTTATAAGTACACGCTATACTATACTGTATCAAACATAATTAGCATTAGAAGGAATACTTATCTCTCTGCGGTGGCGGTGGCGCAAGTGAAATTATTTCGACTCCCAGCCCACTAAAATTACCATACTCCTTACATACGAATAAATTGCTATAATTACACGCATAATACACATGTGTGGTACTCGAAGTTTACTATTAATTCGTGTGAAGTTTCGTATTGTCAGATTTTTTGTTGTTGATGCACGCGTATACATCTGTTTTCTACTAACCAGATTTCTCGCTTTGATATATTTTCAAAGAAATGAGTTTATTGTGTCTGGCTCTTTTTCTTTTTTCGACTACCAGAATTTTTGATGAAAATCAAAACCAAAGCAGTCACGCTGGTTGTAACCGGATGTTAAGGAGACTAGACGTATATGAAAAAAAAAAACGTGATCGTGTATGTGCTACTCGAGCTATGTAAATCACGACGAACTTGAAAGGTCATTTAAAAATTTTGACATGAGACTGAGACTCTCGCATCAAGTATAAGTATTCAAAAATCTATGTGAATAATAAGAAATGCCTCGATGTAAAAATAGAAGAGATTATAATTCATGAAAATTAATTGGAAACACGCGTAGAGATTAGAGTATTCTAATTAAGCGGAATTTTGTCGTAAAATCGAGAAATCATATACACTACTACCAAAGTGCTAAATTGATTAATGACGTATCTATTAGAGTTCAATTCTACCGATTCCTCCTCCTTGACATTCGACTCATTCATTATGCCTACATCCTAAGCGTATAACATAAAGGCCAGATATCCCAAAGGAAAACACTTTCGAGCGAACCTGATGATTTTCTTCTCTAAATAAGCAATTCACGTACCCGAAAAAAAAAAACAGCAAAAAAAAAAAAAAGAAAAACAAGATTCAAAGTGACAGACGTAGTTTTGCAGTCGCGTCAAAAAATGTGCGAAAGTGTCGTTCAACCCGAGCGACGTGAGATTGATGTCTATGCGTACATATACGTAATGCGCTGCGCGCTCGCCGAACAAGGCTCGATCTGGCCGCAGGCAAAGTTCCGCGTTTTGTACGAGATCTCTCTCAAGCCAAGCGAATTACGATCGCTTCATCGATTTGCTCCAGGCTTTTTTTTTTTTTTTATTCCGCGACACAATGATCGCGCGGTGAACGACCGATTCTCCAATACTCTATGACACACACGTAAGTTGGCGTTTATACACACGTAATAAGCAAAGACTGTCTAAACATTTTTTTTTTATTTCTTGGTTTATGTACACCGAGGTCGTCGTGCGGACTTTTGATTTTCGTTTCGAGATATACGTCTGAGATTTTCACGAGATTTCTTATATATTTATCTTCGTCCGGGATTTGACGGAGCGAAATTTCTTTTTCAAGGTTAAACTATTGAATAGTTTGAGGTTGGGGAATTTTAAACTAGTGCACTTGGCTCGTATGTATAAAATCTCACTCTGTGTGATTGCATTATTAAATTTTATGATCTGCGCGCGCTCTTGTATTTTTTACGCGCCTAATTAGTGCAAGGATTTTTTTTTTATTCCGTCGGAAGGAAAAGTATATATGTATAGTACACAAGGCTGAGAACCTTCCATTGTGAAATTTATCTCGGGAGTAAATCGGAAAAATTCATACGAGTTTTAGATATTAGCGATATTCAGTAGTAAAATCCGATTATGGTGAGACAATATTATTTTTTAGTAATAAGTAGTAAAATCCGATTATGGTAAGACAACGTTATTGTTTCCGAAATAAATAGCGATTTATCGTACCGTTCAAAAAAAAAATACTTTTAGTAACAATTCGCACGAAACATCGCCGAGTTTGTACGTAGGAAACATAAACTCCATTGAATTTTTAACGTTACGTCACACACGAATGCGCTTTATTATATGCGTATGACGCTCGCAATAATACTTATAAGTACGCGTAGAAAAACATGTGTATAAGATATTGTTTTTTTTAATCGAGGCAGAGTTAACGGAAAAACCAGTTTGCCGCACTATTAATTGACAGCGATAATGGGTTGTTCAACAATACTTTATTGGACACCAACTTTATTAGCTGGAATTGAAGGATATTGATTGATAATGCAATATATGAATTGCGAATCCGTCGTGCGGCAGTGATTTTCTTGGAAATATTTGAGAAATAACACTTATTAGTTTTTTCATAGTAATTATACACGTTCCTCGCAAATCTATAATTTAATTTTCCATGATTCATCGACCTTAAAGCAAAATTATTCTAATTTAATTAAGGAAATAACAAATATGAATTATCGGATAGCAAAACCGACGCGAGTCTATAATTTTCGAAAGTAAATACTTTATTTCCGTAATCTTCGAAATAATAACTCAATCGCGCGTATTTGCAATTTGCAATTTTAATGGCAAGTTGTTTTAAAAGTCCATCCCGAATCAGCTGATAAGATCGCGCAGCCGTATTGCAGGTAGCCGCAGTGCATTAAGTTTGTAATTGAAATCGACTGATTGTATACGCACATTAACACATGACGAAAACCGCGTTGAATCGCCAATTAAATCGAATGACGCATTTTTCGATGTAAACTCCCACAGCGATGTGCAAGGTGCGTACTTGCAATTCAACGTATATTACAAAACACTATATAATACCGCTTGTTTTCAAATATATTTTTCAATTACTCGCCTTAAATCTATATGTACATACAGCGTTTTTAAATCTAATTTTTTTTTCGACAAAACAATCTAAAAATTAAACAGCAGCTATTTTCCAATAGCAATAAATCACTCGGCTACTAAGGATTCAAGCTCGTTTATACAAGGTAAGGAAATGCACATCAGAAAATTTTAGTACAGCCATAAATCGTATCCGCATTAAAACTCTCAAAGCTGAAATTAACTTTGGTACTCCGTAAAAAGAAAAAGAAAAACGTTAAAGGAGCAGCCGTAAATTCGAAAGTACATGCCTGTATAGAGATCCGCGTTGTGTGTGTGTGTGTGTGTGCCGAAAAAAGGCTTCAGTTAAAACTCGTAAACGAGTCTTCAAAAAGCCATATCTCGCTTCCAACTCTAAATACAGTGTTAAAACATTTTCGCAGCGTTTTCTCGGTATAGAGAGAGCTTGACACTTATAGGTGAATTATTTTCGCCATATACGCGACGTCGTATAAATGCTTTTTTTTTTCACGTCACGCGTGAAAAAATATTCTCGAAAAAAAAAATGAATCGATATAGAGATTTCATCTCTTGAAAGAAAAGAAACGTACGCGTATGTATATGTATGTAACCTTCATGCTTCGGATGTTGCCTCTTTATTTCTCAAATAATAGTAACCTGGACGCATTTGATTCTCCGGATAAGTAGTGTGATTTCGAAAACTTGCGCGGGCGCGAAATTATTTCAAACTCGCGTCGTGTAATTAGGTGGCTCTCTCACTCTCTCGCCGCTATCCTAATTCACTCCATATATATTAACGACTCGCGTGGCTTGAACGTTGTGACGTCCTACCATAGCTTTTTTTTTTACCTTCGTGTTTTTTTTTCGGAGTATAGCGTTGCGTAAGTTTTATAATGTGTACGGCAGCGATAGTGGTCATGGTGCATGAATTATGAGTTTACGAGTGTTTTTATTTGAGTTTGGTGTTGATTGATTTGAGGATAGGAAGAAAGTGAATTTCATAGTTTTTGTATGATCGATTGGTTTGTCCGTTAAACTTTTGGTTTCTTTTTTTTTATTTTTGGAAGGTAATTTGAACGATTGAGCAGTTCGAATTGTTTCTTTAATTGTTAACAATTTTGTTGGAATTTTAAACGTAGCAGTCGTAGGAACAGTTTTGTTAAAAAGTTCATTACGAAATTGATATTGTTGTATATGGCCAATTCCACAAAAAAACTGCCATAACTTCGTTCGGGTTTTGGCAAATTAAAAACTCGGGGTTACGCTCGAAATTATTATATTTTCTCAATCTACAACACTAATAGAACCTAAAAACACTAGTGCCCCACGCCGCGTAATCTTGTGACAGTCTTTTTTTGGACTTAGAAGTCTTGAAATGGTCAAAAAATAATACACTAAATTCCATAGTTTTTTGGAATTTGAAAAAAATGAAAAAAGATAGCGTTAAACTGACTTCAGAATCGAATTCTGCGCCTCAAAATACATCGAAAACCATCTATTGTTTTTTTTCTAATCGAAATTCCGACGCTTGTAGAGCTTTTTAAACTGCAACAATGCATAAAAAGTAAAAAAAAAACCTAATAAAATGGCAAATCTGGCACGTTCAATCAATTTTGTGTGTTTTCAGAGCTCTACAAGGGTCGAAATTTCGAGTAGAAAAAAAATAAAATATGGTTTCCGGCCTATTTTGAGCCGGGGAATTTGAGTCTGAAGTCCGACAAGAAACCAGAAAAGCTCAGATTTTCGTTTTTATAGATGCCAGAACTCTCACGTGATTTTAACGCTGTCACAAGCAAAAAAGGGGGTGTCACCTGAAAGGAGAGGGTGGGCAAGAGCATTAAGAAACTTTTGATGCCCCGTAGAACCGCGTAATCCTAAAATTGAGAGCGTACCCTCAGTTTGAATATTTCAAAAAACGCTGCCGAATTAAGGCACTTTTTTTTTGTAGAATTGGCCATATATATCGAACGCGGATACGTAAAATGATCCCGGACCTGATTCATTGAAGCATTGTAAATACATGAAAATTTCCAGCTTCACTTAATTTGATTTAACAATGATGAATGTATCGTGAACTAATACGTATCGATTAATTATTTTTCGATTGTATCATAATCATATATTTACAATCATTTGATCAAAATCATTCTGTAAAAAAAAAAATGAATTCAATTAATTCCTCAAACAGAGAAAAGCCAAACATTCTAGAAAAAAGTGCCACAAAACCGTAATTCAAGTGAAATAAAAAAAAACGGTCGTAAAAACAAAGTACCAAAAATTAGTCCCAAATGAATGGTTTTAGAAGCCCAATGGCGCGCGCAGTGGTAAAAATGGGACCACAGCAGTAGCAGCAGCTGTCTCGACAACCGCAACCAGGACAGAAGGCCGATTGTATATGTATACACACATACACACAGACACCATATAGCTTTTTGCTTGCGGTAGACCTCGCGTGGCTAAAAAGATAGGGAACCCCATAAGTACACCAAGTGACGAACTGTTCAAGTCGTCGTCGCTCTCTCTCTCTCTCTCTCTCTCTCTCTTTCTCTCTCTCTCTTTCTCTCGCATCACGATTTTGTCATTATACGAGCGACAACAAAAAAAAAAAAAGAACAGACACGAAACAAAGTAACGTAATCATAGTTTTAACTCGGCCTCCACTAAAGCACCTTCAAACGCAAACTGCACGCGACAAAATTGTGTGCAGTGAAATCACTTTTTTTCTCTTTGTCTCCAAAAAGAGAACTCACAATCAGTTGAAGGACCTACCTTTTTTAATACACTTGTGCATACGAACTACACCAGTTGATTATTTTTTTATTATTACCTCGACTTGCAAATTTCTACATTCACTTTCGATAGATCGTTGCCCTTTAAAAAAAAACTGTAATGACAAAATTCCTTCAAAATAAGAAAAAAAAAGCTACTTATATTCACAAAGCGGAGTCCTGCAGAGTCGGACGTAATAACGCGAACGAACAGTTTACCTTAAGAGCGCGCGCGGGCGCTCGTAACGGCAGCCGTCATGATGTATGTATAGCGAAAGAGAGAACCCGTTCATTACACAATTAGCACCGAAAAACTTCATAATATACAACGCGATTAGCTTAAAAATGCTCCAAATACTAAAAAAAAAAAAATTCTCGTTTGGCGCAATTGAAAGAGAGAGGAGAGAGAGAAAAACCGCAAGCAAGACAGGAAACCTAGACCTTGAACTCTAACGAATGTGAATTTCGCCAGATCGCCGCAGTGATATAACTTCTCATAACGAATTCTATTAACGAAACGCTTGCGACAGACTAAGCAGTTACTCAATTAAACCTTCTTTCACACCTTGGCTACTGTGCGCCGTTTTAGAATCGTTTTCTTTTCCTACACTCTCTCTCTCTCTCTCTCTCTGTCTCGGTATATCGATTGAAAAGTCAAAGCTTTCTGTAATAAAGACATCACGTATCTGTCTGTGCTTTTTTTTTCAGGTGCCTTCAGCGGTCACGTAGAAAAGCAACGATATGACGGTTGGTACAACAATTTGGCGCATCCCGATTGGGGTTCCGTAGGCAAGTATTACGCAATATGAACTATACCTTCTTTTTTTTTTCGCTCACAAAGTAAGTTCGATTTTAACGTTGAGTAAAAAAAAAAATTTTAGACAGCAGGCTGATACGAAAAGCGCCGGCAGCTTACAACGATGGAGTTTACATGATGGCCGGTCACGACAGGCCGTCGCCTCGCAAACTCAGCGATCTGTTTATGCAGGGCGAGGATGGTCTGCCTTCTGTCAACAATAAAACTGCCCTTTTTGCTTTTTTCGGTGAGTCGTTTTTTACTTATAACATTTCGCGTCGTTCGATATCGTTTTGCAATTTGCACTAATTAACTTTTGCGGATCGGTATTTTGTTCTCGTGTGTAACCACGTATACAATAATGTACTTAATCGATGACACATCAACGTGTATATTTACACTTATGAATCATGACACTCATGGAAACCGTCTTATTTTTTGTATAAATATTAATTTTTACGAGTAAAAGATATCTTACGTAAGTATAATTATTAACCGCGCGCTCAAGTAAATAAATCCCATTGCAATTATAGCAGTAATCAACGTCAAGCTTATAAAATATAACGTTCGGATGAGCGGCTATACACGTTGTTTACGGAAACGAACTCGGATCGTTTAATTATTGTGAAATGCGCGTGGAAAATTATTGAAAACAAAAAATGACAAACAATAAATAACCTACGTCGAAAATTTGACATCGACAGGACAAATGGTAACTTCGGAGATAATAATGGGAAGCGAGAGTGGATGTCCCATCGAGTTTCATCGCATCGACGTGGAGAAGTGCGATCCTGTCTTTGATAAAGATTGTCAGGGTGATAAGTTCATACCGTTCTTGCGTGCCGACTACGATCGACAGACTGGACGAAGCCCGAATAGCCCGCGTGAACAGGTAAGCCGTTGCTTGGATTGTTATTATGTATAAAAAGTGTATTGTGTGCTCGCGACCATTTATAAGATTTTGATTTGTATGCCTTGCCGATATTATATTTATTCCCACTGCTTTGTTGCCTCAAGTTAACTCGTTGTGGATTGTTATGTATTCTCGAATATAGCGCGTATAGATGGTTAAAAAAAAATAAATCAATTTTTTATTCTTTAAATTTTATTACCGAAAACTTTATTCGAAAAAAATAAAAATAAAAATTGTTTTCGGTCAACCGAACATAACGCAGAAAGAAAAGGAAAAATAACGCGGTCGCTGAAATTTTACACGCGAAACTTTCACCCAATTGTATAAATTACAATCAACGCATATATATATCTCGCAACAATAATAACATTTCTCAGGCAGAGACTGCGCGGGCATGCAAGTCTTGGTGAACGGATGATTTGTTGGCATTGATTCGCGGGAGAGAGAGACTTTTTGCCTGCCCGCGTGTTCTTTCTCTCGGCCGAAAAGAGATCGTTCAACCGCGAGACGACAGAGTATATACATATATATTTTTTTTTCTTCATTGTCTCCCTCTCTCTCTCTCTCGCCTTGTAATATATTGCACGTTCGGTTAATCGATTGGGTTTTAACGTTTTATAAGGCTCGATAAATTCTGCGACGAAAAGTGTAGTTGCATTGTACGAAAAACAACAACAACGCGGAGAAACTAAAAATAAAAAAAAAAGAGCGAAAGTTCATAATAAACGACGCTTCAATTAACTAATTTTCCGTGTGTAAACACAGAGCCGCCGCTGCCGCGCTTTGCAATTGCGCCATTACGGCAATTTCTCCGGAAAATAGCTCGAAAAACGTCTCTAATCACTTGGAACGGTAGAGAGAGAGAAAGAGAAAAAAAAATTGTCAATCAACGAGTGCGAGAAAAGAGTTACGTACAGGTATCTGTATATACACACTACAGAGAGCCGCATTTTCCGAACGCGTCGTCGTCGTTGTGACGCACGCAACTCAAAACTCGTATATATGCTATATATATATATATATATATATATAAGAGACATAATATCGGGTGCGTCGTGCGGCGAACCACACTTCGCGGAGAGAATACGATCTGGCGCTTAGAAATCGTGGGATCTCGTTGCCAACATGAGAGAAGGTTTTATACGCGATCTGATTGATCAATGTGACGAGTCAATTTCTCTTTTTTTTTAAAGCTCTATTTTTTTTTGTTCTTCTTTTCGTCGACGGCTATTACGCTTCTTTTTGTTTAGAGCTGGTTTGCGTCATCGACGACAGATAGAAATTTCTAAATTATTTTTGCTACATTTTTCTTTTGGTAGATTTCCCATTAGTCGTCTGTCTTTGAAAATGTTTCAACTTATAGTAGCCGACAAATTTTTTCCCGGAACGTAAACGTATTATTATTTTCGTGCTGACCCAAATCTCTCGAGTACTCACTTAACTATTAGCCAAAATTTTTCTCTCGAAAAATAAATAGAACAAACAAAGCGTCAAAATAAATACGGCTATTATCCTAAAATAGCCAATCATTACCGTATAACTCCAGAAAACAAAACGCTCATTCTCGTGAAAACCGATCAATTTAACACAGCTGTTCGGAAAAGAAAGAAAGAGCTTTCTAATTACGCGATGCATGTATATAAGAATGCAGGTCGAGTTCGCAGAATAAAAAAAAAAAAAAAACACGTACAAGCAACATCGAAAAATAGCTCGTAATTACGTGAGGTTGCAGATAAACAAAGTGACCAGTTGGATCGACGCCAGCTTCATATATTCGAGCAGCGAGGCATGGGCGAACACGATGCGCTCCTTCAAGAACGGCAGCTTCCTCATGGAGCCGACCAGGCAATTTCCCGTGAGAAATACCATGCGCGCGCCCCTCTTCAACAACGCCGTGCCGAATGTCATGCGATCGCTCAGCCCCGAAAGACTGTATTGTGAGTAATTTTTATTTTTTTTTTATTTTTGAAAATTAAACGGGCAGAGCCCAATACAAGTATAAGTAATAGAAATAATACAAGTATTAATCATATAAGTGGTAAAGTAAATAAAGTAATTTAGTACTATAAAATAAGATATTTATGAGTAGAGAATACTTAGGAAAGGAACAGCTCGGTGAAGTTTATACCTGACAGACTGGATATCGTACGATATGTATATAACTCTTACAATTTGTTTCTTCATTTTTTTTTTCGAGGATGTTGCTTAGTTACGAATTTCACTCGTATATAATGATTTTTATCGAAAATATCGTAAAACGTTCGGCTACTTTATTTATTTGTTTGCGCGTTTCGTAAAAAAAAAGTGAAAACGAACGTTACAGTGTTTTTTTTTCTTTGCATTAACCTCGTTATGATCAAAGTAGGCGAGTGGAAACTGACAATTCTATGACTTGAAATACACTTCGATAAAAAAAAAAGACTTTTAATTATTCATCAATCATCTTAATACATGGAGTTTATTTTTATAATGCACACTTACGCAATCAAACCTATTAGTTGCCCGCAAGGAAACAAAAAAAAAAAGAGAAAAAGATCGGTTTCAATTAATTCGCCTACCTACACCGCAACCTTGATTGAAACAGAGTATAAAAAAAATGAAATTGAAGTGCAGAAAGAAGAGAATAAAAAAAAGCCGCAGACTGAAGTCAAATGAAAATTGTATCGAATTAAGGCAAGAGAACGCGAAAGACTTTGTAATATAATTTATATACTTCTACGCGCATTGTTGAAATAGCGTTTCACCTTACAAGGGAATAAGTTATTGTCTCCGCTGGCTCGTACTCGCACGCGAGCCAAGCTATTTCACTTGAATAAAACATCAGCGAACATAGGCTTAGTTCTTTTTTTTTTCTTTTTGTTAACATGGAATTCTTGTTGGAAAAGCCAACTTTATTCGATCGATGAGGTCAGAAAACCACTTAATTCAACAATGTTACAAACGACGCGGCTAAGAGAGCAGCTATTAACCACAAAAAAAAAGGCATAAAAAAAACTAATAATAACAAACGTGATTTTTTCCTCGCTCTCTAATCGTCATCTTTGTGTGTGATATGTTTTTCACAGTATTAGGTGATCCGAGAACAAATCAACATCCACCACTCCTCGTCTTTGGCATTTTATTCTATCGATGGCACAACGTCATCGCGGCACGTGTGCAGTACGAGCATCCCGACATGTCGGACGAGGAAATTTTCCAAAGAACTCGAAGGATCGTCGTTGGAACGTTACAGGTATGCTTCCCCCTCGATATTATAAGGATAATACGTAATTCAATTAAGATAACTGTTTGATCGAGTATTTTATAACTTTAGTTATTTTTCCGCGATAAAAAAAAATGAAATACCATTAGAGTCCATTTCAATCGATCAACACCGGAATTTTTACAACAGTATTGTAGAAAACTCCGTTCGAAATAATTATACACGCGAAATCAAGTTTATATTATACAAAGTTTGCTCACGTTTCGGTAATACCGCGCTCGCTTTATATGCAAATGGATCACATAAAGCGGTGCGTTAATTACCCGTATGTGCAGCTTTTTCTTGGCTAAGCGTTTTACGCACATATACTTGACATATATTAGTCAAACTTCGCGCTCTTTTTTTTCTCTCTCTCTCTCTCTCTCAACCTCGCTACGATATCCTCGGCTTTCCGGCGTATATACGAGAGACGTTGTTGTATATATTTTTTTTAATAGGCCGTAACGATTGCATTCCTTGTGTAACTCCTTTGTTGATTGTGTCGTTATGTCATTATTTGAAGCTATACTTTTCGAATATTAATACGCATCGTTTCGAAGGTTCTTTTTTTTTTTATTTCTGAAAAAAAATTATACTCGTATAAGTTGTATCCAACGATTCGACGACAGTTAAAAGCATGTCTGTATATATTCTCTCTTTACCCCCTTTTTTTTTCGAAATTCGCTTATTTCTAAACGCTCGCACGTCGAAACGCGCGCGTAGAAACCTATTAGCACGTTCGGCTCGTATATATCGAAGCCCAAATAATTCTTGCCATCAGCCAATAAAGCACACGTGCGCACGGCATGAATGCGAAATTTCCAACTCAGCTGGCAACTTTTAACACTCTTATCTCTCTCTCTCAAAGTTTGTCTGTGTGTAATGTTGGAGGCATTGTATATAGCCCGTAAAGAACAAAAGTCCCATAGCAATTATTTTCCATCTAACAGGTTTACTTTGCCAAGTCGCGCGCGCGCGCTCACTCAGGACTTCGAAACAGCCTCATACATAAAACTCATTCTAACGCGTCTGGCGTATGTGTGTATATACGGCTGTTGTAACGGCACGCGGCGCGATAATCGCTATACAATCGCGTTTCGCAAATTAGAACCGTCGAGTTAAATCCGAAAAAGCTTTTGTATAGATAAAAGCGATCGTATATTTATTATATACATGCAGCTGCCGAAAAAATTGCGCAAAACAAAAAAATAACCGACCTCGTTATATTCTATTTCGCTTCAAGTTCATACTATTGCTCTTTTTTTTTTTGCGCGATGGACGTAATGGTGAAGTGAGGAAACGCGAAGGTGAAAAGTGATTGATTTGGAAAGGAGAGAAAGAGAGAGTAACGCGCTCGAGCGAAATTGGAAACGACTGAATGGCTTTTGATGATTGACTGTTGGCGGGTAAGGATAATGTACACGTTGTTATTAGAAGCGTGTTATCAGGTACGCGAAAATTATAATTGAAGCAAAACTGCAAGTGTTTTGTAATATACTCGCCGGTGTAATAGTCTTTTGTTGGCGAATATTTCGTATTCGCGTGTATTAGAGCACTTTGTCTGCGCGAGAGGCTATTTAATTTTCTATTTAAATAATTTTTTTTTTTCTAATGAGGGCAAACCCACAGTCTTGTGAGTCATAATTTCATAATTAAATGCTCTAAAATTGGCACGCGAGAGAAAAATAGACACTGTCGATAGATAAAAACTGAACTGTGTATCGATTGCTATTTTTGATTCGTTTTTATCTACCGTCTAGCGAAAAAAAAAACACCAACTTCAATTACAATGAAAAAAGGTGAGACCAATTATATCCGTATAAAAATAGAATCGGACAGCGACAAAAAGTGCCACGTGTCCGCGCGTATTAAAAATGAGAAGAAAAAAAAGAAGCCAAATAACGGACCGCGAGGTCGCGACGATTTCGCGGTGGCGTAAAAAAAATATATAATGACACTCCAATTGCGATTGCAGTGTCATCTCTCGCGTATATACCTAATTCTCGGAAATCGTGTACTAAACAACTTTTTTTTTTTCTTTCTCATCTTGTTGTTTTGCAGAACATCATCGTGTACGAGTACCTGCCGGCGTTGCTGGGCGAAGAGCTGCCGATTTACGACGGTTACAAGCCAGATCTTCATCCGGGTGTTACTCACATTTTCCAAAGCGCGGCTTTCAGATTTGGACACACGATGATACCCCCGGGCATCTACAGGCGAGACGAGCAGTGCAATTATCGATTGACAAACATCGGCGAACCGGCTATTAGACTTTGCACTACTTGGTGGGACTCCAATGTAAGCTTCTTCTTCTTCTTTTTTTTTTTTATCTAGACGTCGATTAAAGTCTTTACGTGTATAGAAAGGAATACACAGATTTTCCATTAAAAAATATTTTTACACGCGACGATCACGCAACGATTATTGAATATTTGAAGTGTCGTTCAAACATTATACATCGAAAATGAAAAAAAAAATGTTTACCATTGAGATCCACAAGACGCATATTATAATGTGGGGGCTTGACTTCGACATCGAGCAGTAAAGTGGGCGTGTCGTTTAGCATATAAGTGCATATGTCATAATTTATCCCGCGCGACAGTTTTTTGTCGCTAGGCGACAAAAAAAAAACTGACCGTGACTGCGGAAACAAGAAAAATTTGAATAACTTATTCGAGATTTTTCGCGCGGTGGGATATATACATTTGAATTTTGTATTATTTTTTTTTCTCGGTCACTCATCGATCTTCGCTAATGGTGCTTATATGTGCATTTTCGTATTTTTAACGATGCTGTATACATCGTTAATTATGATAATGCGCTGATACGCACGCGCATCGACATTTTCATAGCATCGTTAAATGAATTTTTAGTGTTTGAGATAAAAAAAAAACGGCTTTGTTTTAATTCTCTCACGCGATTAAAAAAAGAATAAACCTAATAAATAACACTTGCAACGCGTTACGTAGCAGATTTATTAATATTGAGCAAAATCATCAAAACAATTTTTCCGTTTGCCATGGTATATACGAAGTTCATGAATAATCAAGCGAACTAATTGCGCGCCTCTATATGTGGTTGATTTTACTGTAGATGCATAATAATTCTTCGGTTACAACCTCATAATTCAGTAATAAATTTACGCGAGATTGCAAATTCTTTAATGGATAATTGTGCGGTTGCGAGTTACAATATTCAACAATGTAGTGGAGGAATGCACCAATTACATGAAAATGTCAACACCGTCACTCGATTGTCCATAAATCATAATTAATCTTCGTCTAAACGTTAGAAGAAATTCATCATTTTTTTTTTCGAAAAAACATTTAGGTTACACTTCACGTAATGAACCCCTTGCAATAAGAGAAAATCTAGAATACAACAATCGCAGACTCATCGCCTAAACGAAGCTTTCTAAAAAAAAACTTCATACACGAGAATCGTTCAGTTCAAGGCGGAAAAATCATCTCGAAAACAAAAAGAGAGACTCTTCACTTTTTCTCCAGTGTGCACGATCGTTCATAAGTTGCACGTCTCACGCACGAATAATAAAAAAATACATGACTACACGTTATCATCCCAACCATCGAGGATTGTTCAAAGTCGAGAAAATATATAAAGAAGTGCATATTCTCTTGCGCACGGAAATGTGGCTAGTCGATGTGGGTTATCGTCGGATTATCTTGAGCGTGGTGCGCGCGTAATAATAACGACATCAACGCTCTTGGGAAAAGTAAGTCAGCGCGGAGTTATGGCAGGAGCTGTAAACTTTACGCTACTGTACGTATGATTTGCCACCCTATAACGACGCACGCATATATATACCGCGACCTCATAGACACTCTTGCCGATATAATAGCTCAATCACGCGCGCGCGTACAGAGTGTAAAGAGAAAAAACTGGAAAGTTTTGAGAGACAGATGCCACACGACAGCTGTTGCTGCTGCATCCTACTTTCTCGATATGAAGTTTAGTGTGACTTTGTTTTTCGATTCAATGAATTTTTGCTTTTTCAATATATCGTGCGCTTCTTCTCAAAATAATTTCGTCTTCGATTACGCAATTTTGTTGTTGTTGTTGTTGTTCTACACACGATGCTTATCACACGTATAATTTGCAATTACGTAAGCAATTAGTCCTGTAATTATACGTAATTGTCGATTGCTCGTTACGAAATTATATCTAAGACGGCCTGCCACTTGCAACCAAACATGACTCTCTTCTTCTTCTGGCTGTGAATCTTTTCACGCCTATGTTAATGTCTGTATATATATACTTCGCTGTTTTGTTCCTCTCGTTAAAATCGAGTGTTTGTTTTGCCTTATAAGCTTCAGCTCTGCCGGCGCAATTGAATAATCAATTTACACGTTTGCTCGATGCCAAAGACTATAAGAGTTGATCATTGCCGTAATGGAAAATTGAATTTCCAATCGCTTGGGTGTGATTTAATAAGATTCACCTTGACTCTTCAACTCGCTCGGATAATTCGAATCAGTTTCCCAAGACACCGTTTTTTTAGGCTACTTTTTCATCCGACGAAATTATTATCATACCGTGAAAAAAAAGAACCTTAAACACACACGTATCATTAGATGCATCACCGATCATTTGCTCTTAATAACAAACACACACAATAAAAAACTAATAAGATGTGAAGAATAGTGTCGAAAGCAACCAAGAAAGAGAGAGAGAGAAAAAAACAAGAAATTTCGTGTTTCACAGGAAATCTTAGCCAACAGCACGGTGGAGGAGCTGCTGATGGGTTTGTCGTCGCAGGTGGCCGAGCGCGAGGACAATCTCCTCGGCACCGACATCCGCAACAACTTGTTCGGCCCGATGGAGTTCTCGCGACGCGACCTCGGCGCTCTCAACATAATGCGCGGCCGCGACAACGGACTCACCGACTACAACACCGCGCGAATTTTTTTCGGCCTGGAGCCACGGAAAACTTGGAACGAGATCAATCCCGAGTTGTTCAAACGAAATCCCGAGTTGCTCAGGAGTCTCATGGAGATATACACGAATAATTTGAACAACATCGACGTTTATCTCGGTGGAATGCTGGAGTCGACTACGGGACCTGGTGAACTATTCGCCGCTGTGATCAAGGATCAGTTTTTGAGGCTCAGGGACGCCGATAGATTTTGGTTCGAGAACGATAAGAATGGGTGAGTTTTTTTTTTAGCTTTTTCACGAAAATTTTATTTTATGTACGCACATTGAAAGATTGGTTACGTATATGACGAAATCCAGAAAACAATACCTATTTTCTGGGGACCAGAATTGAAAATTTTTTTTTTGCCGCTAAGGCTTCCGGACCTGTTTCCTCTTCTTTTTGAAGGTATATAGTTACGGAAAATGCTCGTGAACATTAGAAAAGTCCGCGGGAACGATATTTTTTCAGCATTTTCCCGATATTAATAACAAACTAAAAATGTAATTATTTTGCAATTTTTTTGATAACTTGCC
>JAWWMK010000008.1:6130932-6187557 GCA_035047105.1 Galeopsomyia nigrocyanea
GGAGATGGGCAAGAGAATTACGAATCTTTTGATACCTCGTAGAACAGCGTGCACCTAAAATTGAGAGAGTGCACCCAATTTGAATATTTGAAAATACTTTCTCGAATTACGGCAGTTTTTTTGTGGATTTGCTCATATGTATATACATGTATAGATATTACGAAACGATCGCTGGGCACGCGAACAGCGAGAGGAACTCACCTTATATCACCGAGAGAGATATATAATGTAGAAGGCGAAATTTACATGAGCGCCGGTACGTTTCACGGCCGCCAAGTGTGTACAGTTGATCGGTCTACGCCGATAATCAACGATTTATAATCGAGAAATTTCGCGCGTGCAATTTTCGCATTGTTACATATGTATATAATATGCGTACACTTATAGAAAGCGGAAATGAATTTTTTTTTATTATTGATGAATTACAATAAACGTTACGAACGTACTTGTTTTTTTTTATTCTTACAGTATCTTCACGAAAAGTGAAATCGAAGATATCAAACGAGTGTCGTTGTGGGATATCATAACGAACACGACGGACATCAGTCCGGATGCCATACAGCGACAAGTTTTCACTTGGAACGACGGCGATCCTTGTCCTCAGCCATATCAATTGAATTCCTCCATGTTAGAACCTTGTATGCCTCTTCAACGCTATGATTATTTTGTGGTAAGTCTTTCGACGAAAATATCAACAAAAAAAGTATATATAACTCGTGCACGGCTTTCGCGTGTAACAACCCACGTATACATCAAACCGTAAACGAAAATCGACGATTTTTCATCGTATTCCAACTTACGTCTGTTCGTATCTCGGATGAATCTCGCGAGAGAAGAAAAAAAAAGGAGAGAACGATAAGTACCTGCCGTATTCGTCAGAAACGTGGTAAAGAAAACTTTTTTTTTCTTCTTCTTCGTTTGCACATGCACATGTACATATATAGAGTTGCGCAACTTTAGGTAGGCGGAAGAGCGAGCGCACAATATATATACGCACACACGTGCGTGCGTGCGCGCGAGAGAAAACGGGATTGTGCAAAAAGTAGGAAGAAGAAGGTGCACTTGAAAGATCTTTATTATTTTTTTTCCCTTTTTTTTTGTCGGTTCTTTACTCTTCTCTGTTGATACTTTTATGCTCGTGCGACTGTCAATATATATGCGGTAATATGCATGTCTGTGTGTGTGTGTTTATGGGCGAACGGTTTTTTCGTTAAACGCTTGCAAATGAATTCGTCCAGACGACTTCGTCTTTTTTTAATTGTCGTTCGAGTTTATTTCGAGTAAACATCGCGTTTTTACCGCCAAAACTGTTTGTTTAATGCTCCGTTTGGCGAACGAGACGACGGACGAGTGAGAGCTTCTGAAAGGATATTATTTAAATGACTTTTTTTTTCGATGCAGAGAAGCTGTTTTTTTTTACCTCGATTCGAGTGAATTTTATTTTATGTAAAAATCACTCGTTTCTCTCTCCTCGCATATAACGTGAGCACGAGTATTATAAACTATATAATTTCGATCGAGAATTCCGCATAACAACCAGTTCAAATATAACATTAAATGCAATTTATCCAACAGAAATTCGTATATACCCGTTAATCAATGACTCGCCCATCACGCATATAAGTCATCAATTTTCTCTCCAATTATTTCTCCATAATATTAAATTCGATTTCTCGCAAACGTTTTATCCATATATACTTACACATTCGCAATTGATATTCTCCCCCAAAAACTCACAGGGTAGCGAACTAGTCTACATCTACGCGTGCGTGTTCCTCGGCTTCATACCGATCCTGTGCGCGGGTGCGGGTTACGGTCTGGTGAAGCTACAGAATCGTAAACGTCGTCGTCTGAAAGTTCTGCAAGAGGCGCTGCAGAAACGCAACAACGCCGACGGCAAGATCTACGTCGACAAGATGATAGTGCGCGAGTGGCTGCACGCTAATCATCGACGTATGGTGAAGGTCAAGTTCGGACCCGAACCTGCGCTCTGCGTCGTCGATCGCAAGGGCGAGATGCTGCGGACTTTCAGTTTCAAGGACGTCAATACCGTCAATATCGAGGAATCTCAGGTATGTGTGTGTGTGTGATTTTCTTTTTAATTATTTGCTGCCCGAGATCGTTAAAAAATTGAAAACGAGCCAATTTTATTTTGCGGTTTCCGTGCTCATATGTATATACATATACGCATCTCGCTTTTCGATGCTAATTAGGGGCTTTCAAATCGTCGTGAAGTGAACGAGGAAGATTTATGAAGGCGCAAATGTAATAAATTTCTATGTGTGTGTGTGTGTGCGTCTGCATATCTGCGTCGTTTTGACGGAGTCATCGCGTAGCGATAATTATCGATCGTTTCGAATTTACGATTGTTAGCTGCACGCGGAGAAGGCCTCGACATCGATGCCACCTGCTAATGGAAAAAGATCTTTAAAAAAAAATTACTTTAATCATAGACTTATTGGGAATTGCTAAATTGATCATTATCGCCTCGTGAATGTTTGTGTGTATGTGTGATTGCGAATTTTTTAAGTCGACGCATTACACACGAGAGAGAAACTCGCGAATATAAACAAAGTAGGCTGCCTGTCGTTTATTTACGCGAATCGAGATCGTTTTACATGTCTATAGGACGTGCGAATTGAGCGACGGACGAATTTAAAAAAAAAATGACTTAATTCGCAAATTGATCGGTGTAATAATTAGCTTTCGTGTCGAAAAATTCTTTTAAAAAAATTTCACGTTATTCCAAAAAAATAAGAAAAAAATAAATAAAACGCGAGAGCGAGTCACATCGCATTATCTTCACGCTGTCAATGCGAGATAAAGCGTATTACTCGTCCAAGCGCCACGCGGCCACGGCGCCTTTAAATAATTGACGTGAATGTATATTTCGCAAGATTATTTACGTCGTGGCGACATTGACGGCCGAAAAATTTCGTGAGCGTGTAAAACGCTCTCGCGAAGAGTTTATATATACACTCACACCGGTATTTAAATTGAACCCTGCCGCGTAACATTGGAATCGAGCGTCGTTATAATGATGGGGGTATCCAAATTAAACGCAATAAAACCCGTGAGAGAGAGAAAATACCGATAACTTTGGATCGCTTTATAAAACTTTCTTGCGTACATACACACCAAGTGAAATTTTTTGCGACGAATGCTCGTCGTTAAAATTCATTAAGGGGACCAGCTGAGGTTTAACAGAAAAAAATTGAAAGACTTTTTTATTGGCGTGTAGAAGTCGTCTTAATAAAGATATCGACATGAAACTTTTTTCATCTTAAAGTGCTTTGCAAAAGCTTTAATTTTGTGTTTTATAAGAGCCAAAATTTCAATTAGGGGCCCCAGAAAGTCTCCTTAACCGTAACACCTTATTTATTAAAAAATCTTACTTGGCAACGCATTTCTGAGCGTTCGAGTGAACGAAAATCATTTTGGGAGGACTCATTTTCTTCGTTAGAATCAGCTGTACGGATTAAGTGAAACGATTTTCAAACGAGCTATTATTTCATGTTTTTATAACCAGTTTTCTCAAAATTATGAAGTTTTTTTTAAATAAAATTCGAAAAATCGGTCTACCTTCTACACACTAATAAAAAAAACTTACGATTTTTCCTGTCGAACCCCAGCTGGCCCCCTTAATTAATTCTCAATTGAAATATTTTTGCTCTCTAAACAAATTTTTTTCATCAAACTATTCACAGGAACCCGAGAGTGGTCAATCGAAAGGCCTAGTTCTCCTTCGTATACCTCGCGACTACGATCTGGTATTGGAATTGGACTCATTAGGTTCTCGTCGCAAGTTCATCACGAAGCTCGAGACGTTCCTCAGCTCGCACAAGAAGCATTACACGCGATCGCAGACGAATCGCGACATATTGCTCGCAAAAGCGGAGACCAAGGAGCGCCGACAGAAGAAGCTCGAACATGTGAGTAGTATATATACATACATATATATAAATTCTCTTGACCTACGACAAAAAGCGCGCGGCAATTACGTATTCCATACGGCGCGACCATTTTACTCCGCTGATTTACGAGAATTCCCGAGTGATTACGAATCTATACACTCTATACGCGATATTTTTCTTTCTCGAACGATGCAACTTTATATTTCGGTGGAGATGTGTGGTTTTAACGAAACTGTTAATCATTTTATCGAGAATTATTATGTGCAATCAAGGATGACAAAAAAAAAATAAGAAACGTTTCACGACCTCACATACGCTCCGCGTGTAATCTTGTCTAATCGAGTGTGAACGTGACTGATATACGACGTCGCTACTCACATAAATACAATTCCGATTATATTGCAATAGCTGCGCGAGAGACAGACGTGTACAAGCTTAGGATATGAAATTTTTTTTTTTTTTTTCAAGTCGTTGTATAGTCGTATTATATACACCACAGTACTTATATCAGAGCTCCGAGCCTGACAGACGAGTTGCTTTATTATGCCTCATTTGACAAACAGTTTTGACAAAACACTATAACTCTTCGTGTATTATATCAAAAAATTGCAGCGTCACTATGTACACGAGACGCGCCTGACTAAATTTACCTCGTACTACTTGTTTCGTAATAAAGCGATGCGATGCTTTCTATACTTGACGTTGTTTTTTTTTTCAAAACTCATTATATCGCGCAATACGCGACACACTCGGAGATGTTTGCCGCTGAAATTGTTTTCCAAATATTTATTTCGACGAGCGATCGTTAAATTCCAAGTACGTAATGTAACTTCGTATATGTAAGCCCGCATCGCGCATTTCGGATAATCTAGTAAAAGATAACAAAAAAAAAAAAAAAAAAAAAAGAGTCGAATTTTTCGAAACAACAATTTCCAATATTATAATGTCGAAATATTGATCGAATGCCTCTTCAGTTCTTCCGCGAGGCGTACTCGTTGACCTTCGGCTTGCGTCCAGGCGAGAGACGACGACGCTCGGAGGACAACGACAGCGGCGAGGTGGTGACGGTGATGCGCACATCGCTGTCGAAAAGCGAATTCGCCAGTGCGCTCGGTATGAAATCCGACGCGGTGTTCGTGAAGAAGATGTTCAACATCGTCGATAAAGACGGCGACGGGCGTATCTCGTTTCAAGAGTTCCTCGACACGGTGCTGCTGTTCTCGCGCGGCAAAACCGAGGACAAGCTGCGTATTATCTTCGATATGTGCGATAACGACAGCAATGGGGTTATTGACAAGGAGGAGCTCTCGGAAATGCTTAGATCTTTGGTGGAGATCGCTAGGACAACTAGTTTGTCGGATGATCACGTTACCGAGTTGATCGAAGGCATGTTCCAGGTATGCTAATTACTTTATCAATTTTTGAAAATTGCTTATCGATAACGCGAAATATTTGATGTTATTCGCAGGGCGCGGGATTGGAGAGAAAAGACTTTTTAACGTACAACGACTTCAAGCTGATGATGAAGGAGTACAAGGGTGATTTCGTAGCGATAGGCTTGGATTGCAAGGGTGCCAAGCAAAATTTCCTCGACACTTCGACCAACGTCGCGCGTATGACGAGTTTTCACATCGATCAGCTGCCGGCGGAAGACGTGAAATCTTGGGCGCGAAAGCAATGGGACGCAGTGTCGACTTACCTCGAGGAGAATCGCCAGAACATATTCTACCTCTTAATTTTTTATGTGATCACCATCGCACTGTTCGTCGAGAGATTTATTTGTGAGTATATTTTGCGAGGCGATCAAAAATTACTTATAAGTGACGGAAAAAAAAAGAAGAAGAAGGAAACGTTTTCTTTTTTCATTATGCAAGGCTGTCGTTTGATCGGACTGATTGATATTAACCGCCGTCGCTATATATACGCGGCGGCGAAGCGAATCGCAATACAATAATAATTATTCTCAAGCGTTGCTTGACGATGATTGAGAAATAAGCTTCGTGTGCGTGTCTATTAGCTTGACCATATGATTTTCCTTTCTTTCTTTCTTTGTGTCTGATAATCCGAAAAATTATCCGTAATTTTTGATCGATCGCGCGCTGACTCATTGTTTAATTGTATAGGAAGTACATTTACTTCGTTTGACGGGCGATGTTGAGAATGCATCGCGTGTAATAAACTCGTTGTGAGAAAATTTATTAATTTTCATCTCGCGCGTGCGAGTTCGAACAATTCGATTGTGAGAAAAATAAAGAAGGAACTTTTATACGTTGGTATGATAAAAATTCTCTGACAATTAATCGAATAAACTTTCTACCCGCCAGTTAATTGCGTATATATCGACTTTCGACTTTCGTTCGTTAATGATAAAAGTGTGTCCAACAAAAAAGAAATATTCTCTTCTTTTTTTATTGGTAACCAATTAAAAATCAAAATTTACAGTTCGCAGAAGTTATCATTAATTTTTTGCTTATTATCGAAAAATCCACCACACTTATTTATCAAAAAAAAAAAATCAATCGAATTCATCTGTGTACAGATTACTCATTCATGGCGGAGCACACGGATCTGCGTCACATAATGGGTGTAGGAATAGCGATAACCCGTGGCTCGGCAGCAGCATTATCGTTCTGCTACAGTTTACTGCTGTTGACGATGTGCCGCAACATCCTGACGAAACTCAAGGAATTCTCGATACAGCAATATATCCCGTTGGACTCGCACATCCAATTTCACAAGATAGTCGCTTGCACGGCTGGCTTCTTCTCGGTGCTGCACAGCGTCGGTCACATCGTCAATTTTTATCACGTGTCCACGCAGCCTCTGACCCATCTGCGATGTCTGACCAGTGAAATTAACTTCGCCAGCGACGCCAAGCCTACGATATCTTTCTGGCTGTTCGAGACCGTTACAGGTGAGTTGCTAACGGAGGTTTTTCGGCATTTTTTTTTTCGAGCGAGCGAGTGGGAATTCCGACATTCCTCGCGAGTCCGGCGATGAGTCGAGATGTAAATTAGATATTATTTCTCTCCTTGGCGATGAGTTTTCGACGATGCGGATTTGGTTCTGTGATTTGCATTGATTGATTAATCAGAGGTTTTTCAAACTCAACCATTGATACAACTTCTAAATTTAACGATGATATTCCGCGATTAATTGACGGTACATAAATTTTTATCGCATAAAGTAACGATCAATTTTACATCTCAAAAAAAAAAAAATTACGTCCAATAGAATTAGCATAGTAATTCCAAACACACACAAACGTTCGTGTTCAATAAGCTATGCGCCTTCCTATCGCTTTTGTTTGTATTTTTAATGAAGTGTTAAAGTAAACGACCTACTTGGCGCGAATCGGAAAAAGTATGTCACTACAAAAGGCGAAAAACTTTCTCCAGCGGCTCGCGGGCGATTAACGTAATTAATAGTCGTGTCGCTTGTAACACACACAACACACATATTCTCTCTTCGTCGACTAAATCTAAATAGCGAAAAGAATTTTTTTTTTTTTTCGACGATCCTCGAAAATTCTTCCATAATTCGCGCGCTTATCGAAAAGAACAATGCAACGAAAGCATATGCGATTCGTTATATCGAGACTATATTTATTTATGGCCGCGGCGAAGAGAAGAAGAAGAAGAAGAAAAGGAAAGAGAGAGAAAAAAAAATCGTCGAAATGTAGGACGTTGACCCGACGTACACGCGCGCGAGTGGCCGATCGACGTGACCGAATTTTTTTTTTTTCGCCTGCTTTCGTTCAACTTATATGTATGTATAAGTACACGTGTACACGTTATGCGCTGACTTCAATAAACATTTTAAATTTTATACATAATTCTTTCCAAAAGTTCAAGTATGTCATATCCAAGGTTAATTACGATACGTTAATTACACTGCGTGTAACTGTTGATGTAAACCTTGTTGGTTTTAATAAATAAAAAAAAAATTATCTACACGTAATGTAAGAAAGAATGTCAAAATTCGTATATCAGCACGTGCGCAATCAATAAAATACGCCTCTTCTTTGTTTGTCATTTACAGGAATCACGGGTATACTGCTGTTCATAATAATGACGATAATCTTTGTGTTCGCGCACCCGACGATCCGCCAGAAGGCTTACAAATTCTTCTGGATAACGCACAGTTTGTACATCGCTCTGTACGCGCTCTGCCTGATTCACGGCCTGACGAGATTGACCGGCTCGCCGCGATTCTGGCTGTTCTTTATCGGACCGGCGATTATTTTTGCCTTCGACAAGGTGAGTATCTTTCACTTCATGTGTGTATGTATGTATGTATGTGTGTGCAAAACAGGAAGTTCAATGCGAATTTTGCACTCAAGGACACACGTGCCGCTGCGAAAACCTGATTGTATTACATTTTATAAAAAAAAAAACTAAAAAGATGTCCTTTGTGTGTTGCGTTATACAGGTAGTTAGTCTACGCACGAAATACATGGCACTGGATATAATCGAGACGGAGTTATTGCCATCGGACGTGATAAAAATCAAATTCTATCGTCCGCCGAATCTCAAATATTTGTCGGGTCAGTGGGTGCGTTTGGCGTGCAGTGCATTCAAATCCAACGAGTTTCACTCGTTCACTCTCACATCGGCGCCTCACGAAAATTTCCTCTCATGTCACATCAAAGCTCAAGGCCCTTGGACTTGGAAGCTGAGAAATTATTTCGATCCGTGCAATTACAATCCCGAGCAGGATCGACCGAAGATACGAATCGAGGGACCCTTCGGTGGTGGAAATCAGGATTGGTATAAATTCGAGGTGGCTGTTATGGTTGGAGGTGGTATTGGTGTTACGCCTTACGCCTCGATGCTCAATGATCTTGTTTTCGGCACTTCGACTAATAGATACTCTGGAGTTTCTTGTAAAAAGGTGAGATTAATATATACATTTTCTTTTTATTACTTTTTTTTTGCTGATGTTGTAATTATTGTCGATCAGGTGTATTTCTTGTGGATCTGTCCGTCGCACAAGCACTTCGAGTGGTTCATCGACGTGCTGAGAGACGTGGAGAGGAAGGACGTGACGAATGTCTTGGAAATTCATATTTTCATAACGCAATTCTTCCACAAGTTCGACTTGAGAACGACGATGCTCGTGAGTATAGTCTCGACTTTTTTCATATCCTGCGTCGCAGAGATTTATAAATTTTATTTGTCGAGTCTGTCATTTCTTCTTTTTTTTTCTTTTTGCAGTACATTTGCGAGAATCACTTCCACAGAGTGTCGAAAAATAGTATATTCACAGGACTGAAAGCGATCAATCATTTCGGTAGACCCGACATGTGCTCGTTCTTGAAATTCGTCCAAAAGAAGCATAGCTACGTAAGTAATATTATATATTCAATCGAATTTTTTCTTTGCACGAGCATCGTAATGAATTTGAAATTAACAAGGAAGGAAACGCGCGCCATTTGTCAGGAAAATTAACCTTGATTAGGCGTTTTTCCGAGCAGCGCATTGACTCACGTGTGCCGCGGTTCACAAAGTGAAAGTGCATTTCAAACGACTCGTTGCCTCTTATATGCACGCGCATGTGACTGATTTTTTTTTTCTTTTTTTTTTACATAATATGAAAATCGCAACGATGTAGGTCGTGCGAGCGTGTGTTAAAAAGTGGATCGAAAGTATATATGTACGCGTCGTTTAATGTCACATGACAGCTATAACCAAGGCTCCGGTCATTTGCAACTTATCTAATTCAAGAAAAATTACATGTACGCGTTTCGCACATCAGACGCTCTATACGTGCGAGAAAATTATTATGAAAAATATACGTTGATGTATTTTTACAGCTCGCGTACAGATCAAAGTCTTCTTTTTTTTTTCCGAAGAACAATGGAATGGTAGCATTTCAATTACTTCCTCGCTCGACGCTGATTTATCGATCGATTGAATATTAATTATCCTTTCTTCGATCCGAGCCAACGCGAAGCCTTCGATTATATATATCGAAAGAAGAGAAGCGGCAATCTGAAATTTATCGCACGTCGCCGTGTCAAAAAGCGTTAACGAGTTTTGTTGCTTTCCCATTTATAACGGCAATTTCACCGGAGGAATTTTAGAAAGCGCCGGCCCTCCTTGCTAATGCACCACCACTAACAGTACCACCCAATTCACACACACCAATCGATATGTATATATATTCATTGCCATTGTCATGCAAATTGAATCGTATGTGTTCTATGCAGGTGAGCAAAATCGGAGTATTCAGCTGCGGACCACGTCCATTGACGAAAAGCGTGATGTCCGCTTGCGATGAGGTGAACAAAGGTCGTCGGCTGCCTTACTTCATTCACCACTTTGAGAATTTTGGCTGATTTTAACATCTCTGAACGAGGATGATTTTTCTTCTTCTTTTTTTTTTTTGTAAATATTGTTTGTGTATGCTGTGAGAACCGAAAGAAGATGAACAACAACGAAAAGCTCGTTCGAGCGACCGTGATGATACTTTTTAATAATTATTTTCTGCTGTGTACTCGTTTGTTAGTTTAATTGAATAATACCACCATACGCGTCCGACATCGCGATTATTTAAACAAATACAAAAAAAAAGTCGCGAGTAACGAGTCTTGTAAAGAAAAAAAGTCTTAATTTCCTTTTTTTTTTGTTCGTTTTAACGCGTTTTCAATTTTTTTTTTTCTAATTATTACTTTTCTTTGAGTTTCTCGAGAGAGCCGAGTCATTTTTGCCGAAGCATTCTTATATGCCATGGCGATAAAATCAAAGTATTTCGCATATGCATAATATGAAAAATTCTATCGAGAGTGTTTTATTACCTCAGATGATATATCCTCGAGCGATTATCCCTTCGTTACGCCTATAGGCATTAAAGTAATTAATTTTATTATAGAAATATTCGATATGTTTGTTATACGTTCTTCGCTTTAATAAATTATTGCGGAATTTTTTTTTTATGATTTAAGATGATATGCTTGTATGTATGTAATGTAATAGGTAATAAATTTTTTGTCGTAAATGCATAATGTTTTTTTTTTGTTTTTTATTGTATACAATTGAATAAATTTATTTTGAAATTTTTTGCATTGTCGATGTGTTCCATTGGATAATCCTGTTTATCCATCGTCCTGTCAATTATTGACGTATTGTTCGAATGAAGAAAATAACAAAAGTTTATTGATAATACATGCTACTTACAAATATTAGTCACAGAAGTTTTCTTGTAAAAAAAAAAATACTCATCGTAAAAAATAATACAACTTTTATCGTTCAATTTCATTAGTCAATAGATTATTATCTCAAAAAGATTTTTTCAGTCGACGCAGTTTCAACTTTTTTCAATCAAACACACTATTCACAATAGAAATTTCATTCGCAAAACAAGCTTCACACACAGCGTAACATCAATCAAGCAATACATATCTAGTAAATCCGAAGCAACGCACGCACGATTCTTATCATAAATATTCATTAACCCCCCACAGCAAAAAAAAAGCGCTTAAAAATCATCAAGTACAAAAATAAATATACAAGCGTACCTGCCGTACCTAATTAAATCAACGAAAATTTCCACGACGCTCTAATATCTTCTCAAAGCCCAGCGAATTTCGAGACAGTTCCCACCTCATTACCAGCCCTCTGCGAAAAGTAACATCCACGCTTTAATCTTCGCACGAGAATTGAATCGCGGGAGTATAAGATAGAAGAAGAAGAAGAAGAATGAAGAAAACGAGGCTGCAGTAGGCAAGTTAATTGCCAGAGCCCCATTGTCGTAGAGATATACAAGAAACCCGCATCATCACGTGTATATAGTGACTTTCGCCTCTGCCGCGGAGTTAAAGTCACAAGGTGAGATTGCGAGAGAGAGAGAGAGAGAAAAGGATGCAAAGTCGCGTGCCTGGTGGTATAGGGTGACGAAAGAGCCTTCTTTTCTGCTGCACACCAGTGCGTCTGACGTCTTTCGCCACTATATATACTATATACACTAGCTAACATCTCTCTCTCTCTCTCTCGTCATTATCATTACGTTTGCGCGCAACAGAAGGACGCGACACACCAAGCAACCGACAACTGGACGTTTCTTCTTCTTTCTTTTCCTTTTTTTTTTTTTTTTTTTTGCAAAGAGGATCGTAAAGATATACTAGACATTTCCCTAAGCTGAGTTATGAGCCTTTTTTTTTTTAATGGCTCGCAGTTTCTAAGCGACGTTCTTGAGAAATACGACAAAGAGACGATTCGCTTGCTCGTTTGGACTTTTTCTTTCTTTCTTTTTTTTTTCGAAGCTTTTCGATGTGTTGTTATATATCGCATCGACGAAATAAAAAAAGCTCTTTGTTCAAAATTTCACACATCCGACACGTATATATTTCTTTTTCAAACTAAATTGCTGTTATATTTACACATTTTTCTTCGATTTTACATATATTATACATGCAAACTCGTTGGAATTTATAACCCCCCCATTCGTTTGGAAGTATTATATTATGAGTCACGGCACATAGTCGAGGGGAACAAAGGCAGTGACCCCTTCGAGAGAGAATTCTGCACAGGATTTATTAAATAAAATTACAACGCTATATTAAAAGAGAAGAGAGAGAGAATGGTGAACACAAAAAAAAATATGAACAACATTCGTTTATATTGGCTAAATGTCGTGTGTGTGTGTAGTGTCACACGGGTCGTCGCGGTGTCGCAGGAAATGGATAAGACCAGTTGCTTTTGCTCGAGTGATCCTCGTGCATCATGTCCGACGGATGTGGCACGTAGCCACGATTTACCAATCCTCGCTGATCGTCTTTGTTACCGTTGACTAACTTCGATGATACTTGACTGCAACATAGTACGTTTGTTTTTTTTTTTTTTTCCTTTGTCAATTTCTTTTTCACATCGTGATGTTAATTGAATATCTCAGAATCGTAAAATATTTCACGCGTAATAAATTTTTCCAATATCTCAGTATATTTATGTTATAACGCGCTTGAAAAAAAAGTAATAATTGGCTTTTACCTTATAAATTGTTCTCTGAAGGAATCCTCGCTCCTGGTCATTTTCCTTCGAGCGTCTTTCCTTCGCGTGTCGAAACTTTCCTCGATGATTACGTGCCTGTCGTACGGCGTGTCGTAGTCGACTTCCAAGATCGTCGAGAACGAATGCGGGAAAATCATATCTATCGCCGTGATTACGATTCCCGCTAATAGAAATGCTACTCCTGCAATATACAACAATCGCGTTTATATATTTATAAAAGTAGAATACTCAAATTGGATAACGAAAAAAAAATTGTTTTTTTTATTCTTTATTTTTGTTATGATTACGAATCGTTGAAAAAAAATGGGTAGACTCCGAGATTAAGCAATCTATGGATAAAAAACGTATAAAACGCAGCCATCGCGCGATTAGCATAATACGAAACCTTTCGCAGCATCGAAAAAGAAAAAGAAAAGTATCTCCGCGCGGAAGGACTTTATACAAACACACACACCATTAACGATATAATTTATCTATCTCTTCCATCCCAAATAGAATATGCAAATATAAAAGAGAGACTGCATCGAATTGCTGCATTTGCCGAGTCATCGTTATACAATAGACTCTCTCTCTCTCTCTCGCGCGCGTCGCGTGTACATGGGATATAGGATAGTACATGGATATTACACGCGATTATTCATGCTCTACTTATAAGCTTGCAACGCTTCGCGCTCAAAGGACTCTAGCATATATACACGTGACGTCAGTATAGTATTATAAGAAAACGCGCATCCCGCCTCCGTCGAAAGCCCAAATTACCTATATACCGTGCATTCGCGGTAAAACAATGTATGCAAGCTTACTTTAGTTTTTCCACCTGGAAATTACATACCGATAACCAAGTGTATAAGTGGATTGTTATATCCGTAACGTGGCATATAGCAGTAGCTGGAAGAAAGTTGGTAATAGGACATACGTTACAATTTGCTTCGGTAATTTTCTTTGCTTTACGTTTTTTTTTTTTCAGGAAGTCAGAGAAAGTAAATATACACGCTTTTTTTTATTATTAAGGAAAAAAATCTTATGTAGTGTATTTTACAAGGATTAGTCACGATCCGCAAAGTTATGATTGTTTACGAGGTGGGTGACTTATCAACTATGGTATTTCAGGATATACGCTGGATTACGATCTTGATTATTATCTATATCGTGTCCGAATCGATCATATAATACTAAATTCTTATTTTTTTTTGTCTTCTCTCCAAGCTATTAGATCGGAATTTTATTCTCGTCGATTATGCAGACGGATGTAAAAACATTGAATTGAAAGAATATTCACTCACCAGCTACCAGAACCAGCCAGTAGTTCCAACCGAAATTAAAGATGAGTATAGATCCGTCGATATGCGCCACCAGGGGGTCGCAAGGCAGTAAAGACCAGTAGGTGAGATTGGCGAAGAGCATGCACAATCCAGTGAATATCATGCCGTAAGCGCCGTATCTCGGTACCATCATCAGCAGCACGACTGTCATGCACCAGGACGCGAAGGATGTCCTTGATGAAAAAAAAAGCAACGACAAAAAAAACATAAATCATTGGATATATAATCGATGTCTATAACGCTCGGAGAGCTTTGACGAGCTAATTGTAATGATACTTATTGCCTTCGGCACGTTTTTTTTTTTTTTAATTTTTTTACTTCTCTCTCGTATAGCACGCGATCGGGAAATAATTTATTTTTTGCTGCTACGCGCGAGAGGCTAATGAACAGTAGGAGATAAAACAAAATGAGAAACGCTCATTGTGTCGGTGCGATGACTAAGTCGGATGTTTTTAGATGAATGGAAACAAAAAATTAGATTAATTTATTTTGTCTTTTTTTTATCGGGATAGTTTCTTACCAGAGTATGACGTCGACGTAGTAGCCAGCCTCGCGATACTTGACGCCCCAGGAAAAACCCTCCTGACGTAGGCTAAAGTACTCGGCGAGCGCGACTATTGGGAATGGCGTTCCACGATGCAACGCGTCCTTGAAGCAATCCGTCATCTCGTGAGGTTTCGTCCAGTAAAACCTCTCGTTGTACTCGACGTCGCCCATCTCCGAATTTTCAGGTAATACTGTGGGCGATTAAAATAATTATTACAGTTGCATGGATTATATTGTGTGACTTTTTTTTTTGGTAGTTTTTTTTTTACCTCTGTAGGTGATATTGATGTGCATGAGACCGATGTATCCACCAAGTTCGGCGGCCATCCTCTGCTTCGAGAAGGCAGTGTAGGAACTGACGATTGTTGCTGTACTCGTGTGCCATGTCGAACCATATTGACCAACTGTGAGAATTTCATGTCGTACATCCCGGAAAAAATTTTATGATTTTTACAAAAATTTGAGGAAATATATCTGTTATGAAATAAATTCTTCTAAACTGATTTGACGTTTCGTACTAATATAAAAGGATCATGAGGCTTGATTTCATCGATTTTTTTACAGGTCATCGCATTTCAGATTATCCGTTTACATAATACATATCCTATATCGATGATCTTAAAATTTGAATCGATTAACAAATTTCTTACAACCCATATCTGATTTATCGCGCTGATTCAGAAAGTTTTTGCATTTTTTTTATAAACTATTGTACATTTTTTTTAAATATACAACCAGTTTCCGTGCAAGAAAAACTCTCCGATCATCGCATATCGATTTCAATCCGCAGAATGAAAAATATATCTTCGACGCGCAGCGTGACATTTGAATATACAAATTAAAACGAGATTACTAATGAAATTCAAATTGAGTACTCGACACTTTTTCATAATAAATCGAGTTTCTTATTCTCAACCGCTATATGCACAAGTGACGTGTATCAGTTACACATGTCACACATAAATAGCAAAAAAATATAAATTGTGACAAATATACGTACGCTCGATTGTCATGCCAACGAAGCAAACCAACGTCACCGTCAGGAAGGTCGTCAATCTCTGCAACAGTAAATAAGTCATAGCACACATCACATATTCGTAATACACGCATGTCATCGCAATCGCGGGCTTTCGATATACTTTCAGTCGCGAGAGCGCGACTATATAGTACAGACTTCGTTGATGATCGGCTATTGTGATTTCGCACCTTTTGCGCGCTCTTTTTTTCTCAAGTAGGCCAAGGACGCAAAACACACAAGACGCCAAGTATTACAATGTCAATTTAATCGCTACAATCGCGACGCTGTGTAAGATTATTATACTTTTTTTTCTAGCGGGGGAGGCCTCATGATCGAAATTTTGGCTCACGCGAGCGACATTAAATAAGAGAGATATCGATACAATGGTTTTTATACTTATAAGCACTGCTGATTCGAGTATACAAGAATGATACGTATGCTCGATCGCTTTGATTCATACGCGATCCGTTGCGTGTGTATATAGCAAAAAAAATGCATCAACATTGATCGATACACTTTTGTTTAACGACTTCTAAGTTTTTCAAACTACAAAGAAAAAAAAAGCTCGCGCGTGTCGTTTAAAAATCGCGGACACGCCTAAACTCGTTTCGCTCTTTATTATTTTTTTTTACAAGCTACAATTATTCAAATGTCAAGTTTTTCTTACGTTCCACACTGTACAAATTAGTCAGCCGTAGTAAATATATACATAATCGATATAAACGAATAAGTAATCACTGCTCGATGGTTTTACAAAACTCGCGTGTGCGCGCGCGCGAAATTGTATTCACGCGGAGAAAGTTCAAAGGCTTTTGAACAAATAAGGAGAAAGCCGTGTGCGCGCGACTTGCAAAAAAGAATGAAAACAGTAGTTCGCGCGCAGTGCATTCAAATGACTTTAATGATAAAGGAGGATGTGTATAATGTAGAAACGAAATGGTACATAATACATATAATCCACGAATCTTTGTAGGTGTAATTTACACAAAAAAAACAGAACATTACCTCTTTGCGTATACCAGCGAATATGAGTAGAAAAGAAATGTAGACAGTGCCGAAGATGGTGAAGATCATAATTAGACTAATGTCGCAGGTGACGGGAGTACGATTGCTGTAGCTGTAGAGCGTTGGACCGCCATCGTCTCGAAATGCATCGAACCATCCTTTCATTGTCGTTTCTGAAATCACAGTTTATTCAATGATATTTTAATACTCATCGCATGATATTTATACGAGAATTATGACAATTGCGCCCTTATCCTATATTATGTACCGCCATATTTGACGTCTTTTGTGTCACGGAGAACATGACTTTTCGATCCGCCATTATTTACAATCCGCATGAGAAACTACTTGTTGCACCGACGAAATTTAAAATACACACACACACAAATACACTCGGTTATTTAGTCATCTTTATAACGGCGAATCCTTACCGTGCAAAATTTTAATCGCGCAAAAGAGGAAAAGATGCAAATGTAGTGGATTGCGATGCACAGCGCGCATGCAAAAACGAGACATCATACACGTTGTCCGTTGAAACCGCGAATAAAAGTCCCTTTCAAATGCACAACTCGTTCTCCAGCGGTAGTCGCGAAAGAGAGACAACGAGAAAAAAAAAGGTATATACCTCGATGGGAAAACAAAAAAAAACCTAAAAATCCAAAATGTGAGCGGCAGCAGCAGAAACCGGAGCTCGAGTTTATTCCATATCCTTCCTTTCGGGCGCGCACGATGGAGAAGAAAAACGATGCAACGGTGGGCGATCAAACAAAGGAATATTGTAACCCTCTCCTCACTTTATTGTATCGTCCAAAGTTTTCACGCGTTAATTATCTAAACAAACTCGCGTTGTTTTTTTATGTATATATGCTGCACTCACTAACTTTTCGGAGTTGACAGTTACTCCACGCGCATGAGTGAACTATACATGTACAGACCGTCGACTCAGTGAGAGGAAAAACTAAAATATATGTGCGTGTGGGCGCGGTGATATTCTTCGTTACACCTTTGTGTCCTGAGAGACAGAAAGAGAGAGAGCAGTGTCCGAGAGAACCGCATATTCGCCTCGAGGTGCATGTGTGTGTGTGTGTGTGTGTGTGTGTGCGTGTGTGTGTGTGTGTTGCTAACCGCGTTCTCTACCTACACGAAATATTCTTCTTTTTTTCTCTTCTTGTCAAGACAGAGGCGTGTATTATAATTTGCGTTTTTTGTTGGTTTTCTTTTCTCCGCTCGCGAAGTACGTGATCGAGATCTGATTTTTCGGCGAACGATTGACGACTTTATTTTTGCCGTTTATACATACGTTTACTGATTAATTGCAGCACGGTATGATAATTATTATTGCTCGCCGTATCGTTCAATTTAAAATTATTAAATAACTATTTCTTTTTTTCAAGATTATTATAGTCGCATATTGCAACACTTGTTTTTCCACATTAATACCTAGATAGTTAAAACCGCAAAAACCGTAATGAGCAAAAAAAAAAAAGAAGAGAATTCACATTGTATTTCAACAGAGAAAAAGAGTCTGCACACACGCATCAAGTAGATAGGCACTGTACGTGGTCAGACGCACCAACTTGATATAGATGTAAGTAGATTCATACCGGTTTCAGTGTATATATACGAGGTGGTGTCGCACCGTACTCGGCATTCATCTACTTGCAAGCGCTGCTAAAACACAAAACGTCCTTGTTAATAAACATCGTAGAGACTTCTCTCTTTTTTTTATTTTTACTTTCCATTGACGCGATAACAATATGCTTCTCGATTTACACGATTGTGATTATTTATACACAACTGACGACGAGCGTATACGGCTTATTTGTATTTTTATGCAATGATTACATAATGTTTACGTTTAATTATAGTATTATTCAATAACTGCTTTTTTATTATTATTAATGCTCGATTCATTGAAAATTTATGCGATGCATAAAGATATAATACGCTCGAGCAGGAAATAAATGTAAAGGAATAGCGCGGAACTCCTTTGTCGGATTTTCTTTTTTATGGGATGCACAACGCGGAAAGTATTTATTTATAATTACGCAACGCCAATAAACTCTTTATCCGACCTTACGCTGATAATTGTAAGTGTCGAATAATAATCTTTGGTCAATGGAAAAACGGAAATCTCTTAGCGCGTTCTAGTTCTTTTTTTTTATTTTATACTTTAAAATGATTGTGGGAACGATGGACCTTGAAAATTAGTAATTCAATTTTTTTTTCTTCATTCGCGTGCCGTGTGTATGTATGTGTCTGCGCGTGCGCGGCCGCAGCGATGATTGTGAAAGTAAGATTTTCGATGTGCGATATTGCGTCAACAAGGATACGTTAAGAATCTTTTGCGTTTTGCAGAATTTTCTATGCTGCAATTAACGTGGAAATTTTTACGTTATAAAAAAAAATTAACTACATCTACGTTTACCAAACAAAAAAAAAAGATAGTTTCTCCAATAAATCACCGATAACGCAATAAGTATCTATAGCCCGCGTTAACGCGCGACCGAATCAACACCCGTTTAGCGTCAAATCAATCGTAGATCAGCAGCATCATTTGTCAAACAAGCTCGATCCATGATTATTCACCAGCAATTAAAAAAATAGAGCCCCACTTTCATTTTTTTCTCTTCAAGCTCCAGATATAAAAAAAAGAAGCTCGCAGACGAAGTTTCACCGTTATACCCGCACACAGACATTTCTCTCTCAGCGTGATATGGTGTACATACGAAAACATACGTCGAATAATCGAAAGTGTGAGAACCAATGACATCCGAGCAATTAGCGCTCAATTCTCCTTTGTATATATGTACAACTTACCTTTCGAGTTTTTCGAGCTGTACATACCTCTACCAATAAAATACCCTAGTTTGACAGACTCGACACAAGTTTTACCTTAGCGAAGCTGCCTTATATACTATTTCTTTGAACCGTGATGTGTTTTTTTCTCATCCGTTTAGCCCCTCGACCGCAGTTACCTTTTTTTTTCGAAACGATCGAGAGAAAAGAAAACAAAACTGAGATTCCAGAAAAACCGTCTGCCATCGTCATCCCACGGCAACAAGTAGAATTTCGTAACCAAGCCAAAAAAAAGATCGATCGCACAGGTATAACACAAATCTCGCACAAACACTTGTCTCACTGGTATAGCACTCGAAGAAGAATTGAAGAAGCAAGAATCAAGAAGAAATAAAAAAAAAAATAGGTGAAAAAAGCACATACACAGACAAACAAAAAAAAAAACAAAACCAAAATTTAAAAAAATCACCGTTGTAATACGCCGCCGAAGGAGCGTTCGTATGTAATGCGTCAAGTGGTATGTTGTAATTGTTGGCTACACGGGGGTAGCATGGCTCTGTTGGCGCTGAAGCACGTGGTTTTGTGCACTTGCTTGCTGCTACAAGTTGTGCGAGTATTATAAAGTCTGGCGTGTGTCGATTTTTTTTTCTCTCTCTCTCTCTCTTTCTTTCTCTCTTGTATATATGTATATGTATTATGCTTGATACTAGCGGCGCTGGCTCGCGCTCGGCACAGCGGCGCGTGCTCGACTGGGGGCCCCAAGTAGGTTAGCGGGCCTCGAAAGTTAGCGGCCTCGGCTGGTTGCTGCTGCTGCTGCTATACGCCGCGGCAGCGCGCGCGGATTTATCGACGACGACGACGACGAGAGGAGAGACACATAAGACACTCGCAGAGAGAGAAGGGGACTCTTTTTGCCGGGGCCTCATATATGCTATATGTACTGCCACCTTACAGCTGTCGCACGACACACTGACGATTCTTCTTTTTTTTCTTCTTTTATTATTTTTTACTTTTCGAGTGAGAGGTTGTGCTGCTGAGTTATATGCTCGATACATGAACTTGCTGTGAAGCGAATAATGCGCGTGGAACTTCCTCTAAGGATATTTTTTGCGGAAGAAGAGTGACGTGCCGTTGGGAAATACGTTCAGATTAATTTTTCATTTTTTTTTTCATAAAAGTTTAGGCGAATGACACATGACACATTTATTTATGTGTAGTGGTAATTTGCTTACGTTCGAAGAATACAAATTTTATACACTTGATTTTCAATTCGATGTAAAGTGATTCTTGACGTAAAGAGTTTCTTTTTTACTCCAGAAAAATTGGAGTCAGTATCATGAATTCGATTTTAGAAAAGTAAGTTTATGTAATAAACTAAAATTCGCTCTTGGTTGAAGGAAACGGCAAGTAGTTATATTTCATCGTCCGAAATAAATTCAGAGTTACGACGCCAGATGGATACTGAAAATTCGTACAGTTGATCATAACTTTTACAAGATTATATTATATACTAGGATTAAGTCATATTGAACCAATATTATTGGTAAAGATTTAGTGCAATTCTAGTATCTATCTGTTGGGTGGCATGCATTGCATTCATGATTTGGTTTATTATTTAACAAAAAAAAAATAATTGAATTCCAATTTCAATTAAAACATATAATCAACGAAAAAGAAAAATTATTGTATCTTCAAATTGATCGACAGACTTCACGCTCGTTAGACAACATAACGCGAACGCACGCAACGCATATACAATTTCGATCTATCGGCGCGCGAGAGTCTGTCTATCTGATTAAACGCCTCGATGCAGCAACAATTGCAGTCCGATCAAATTGCAGGTGCCGCCACGATGTCATATACCACTTAAACGAATAGGAGGAGGTCAGAACCGTAATAATTTTTTTTTTTCTTATTCTTCCATAATTTCTGCTTTTTGACGTGTACGCGTAATTAATATGAAAAATCTTCGGCCTATGGTGCGGATCGAGCAATTTTCTCACGATACTTGTCTTTATCACAGACGTTTATGCAAATCACTCGCCTGGATAATTACACTGTTTGTCGAAACTTTCAGTAGAGATATATCCTTTTGGATAATTAATCGCGAGTTTGTTTGCTTCCAAAGGCTACCTCTATTTTTTTTTCTTTTACCTCGGAAGTAAATACACTTTTTTGATTGATTAATCAGTATTTTTTTTCTCCACTCGAACCCTGATATTTCTTCAACACGCAGTGGTTCCGGTTTGCCTTTCGAAATGAAAAAAAAAATCGCATCTCAAGGCAATTACAATTTATAATTTTTTTTTTTTTCGTAATGACAGCGTTCGCTCGAGCTTTATTAATATTTCATCCGCACCATTGTTCCGGTACATTTTTCAAGTGTACTAAACACCTCTCTCGCTCCAATAATCTCCACATGTGCAAATACACAGACGCGCCTTTTGTATCGCGTGAAAAATGAATGGCACGCACGTCGGAAATCGACTCTCGCACACACGCGAGTGAAAAGATACACACATCGTAATAAAAAAAAAAAAGAATCACCGCGAACAATTAGCACGTACTTGATAGTATATAAAGCTCGAAAATATTGGCGCGTTTTATGGGAATTGGGTCAAGTCGAGGCGTGTTATATCGCACGAGCTGAAGAGAGAGAGAGAGAACGTAGTGTGCGATATATATTCTCTCGCGTATATAGCAAGCATAGCGCGTCTATTTTAGGTCGGTCATGGTCTCGTGGCGGCATGCCGCCACACTACTGCTTCGTTTTTTTTTTTCTCTTTCTTTCTCTCTCTCCTTTGCTCTTGAATTTTATCTTGTCCGCGAGCGAACCGAGAGAGGACTGCGCAATATTCTCCTCTTAATGAGCTTATAGAACTGTATGGTAATCAAATGCGGCTTTATCGAGATGATGCGCTCTTTTTTTTTCTTCTTCTTTCGATGAATTTATATTACACAAGTCGTAAGCTTTTTTCTCTCTCTCTCTCTTTTTGTTCCATTGTGTTTGGATAGAGTTTCGTACGTTGATGGTGCGTGAACGAGGGTTTTCGCCAAATTCGTTCTCCATGAGCCGCCGCCATCGACGCACAGCCGTCATCGTTCTAAAAATATTATGCCGATCACTCTAAATAACCATGTGTTCTTGCTCCAGTTTTTTTCTTCTCTTTCTCACTCTTTTTTCCTTCTTCGTCGATGACACTCTTTTTTTTTTCTTCGAGGATTTGAATTAAATTTGCTAAATGCTGGTTGTAAGTCTAATTCGCTCGATTACTTTGGAAGACAAGGTCGACGATGAGTTTCAAAAGTACGGAATAAAAAAAAAGTCAATTGGTGATTAGTTTGACAGAAGAACGTCTATAATGCTAACCTCAACGTAATCCAATGGTTAGTCATGTATACATACCGGTTTTCGCTCGATTTACATACAAAGAATAGTAGAGCGTTAACCCTCAAGAAGCCGATGCAGCCAAAAATCAAGTTCAATCTCCCCGAAAAGTCGATCATAAAATCACGTAAGTATTTTACACTCACCTTCCGCGATGTATATACATATATATACAGAAGGACTCGGGAGCTTGGTGCACACAAGTTTCCTTAGATGAAAAACTCGCGGGCAGAGACGAGGCATATCTGCCCATAAGATGATGCTCGCCCCGCCACTGCTGTTGCTGCTTCGTAATTAACAGAGCAGTTAGCCGCGAATTGTACGCGCTTCAACTCCACTTGACTCTCTCTCTCGCCTTGCTTGCGCTTTTTGATCGAGTGTGTATATGTGTGTGTATATATGCTCTGTATACGCGCGTATATAGCCGTATTCGCCAGGCGGAAGCTGCGCCACAGACGCGCGCTTTTTCACGCGCAGTCCTTTGCCGTCGTTCGTTCCGAGTGTGCCTTAGAAGACTCTCTCTCGCTTAAAAGCTTGATTTTTGTATGGGAAATTGTCGATCGATTTTTATCGTTGACGTTCGATTTGTTTGCAGTTTGAGTGCTACTACAGGAATTTAGGCAAGCTTTTTGTCTATGATGCATTTGTGTTGGTTGTTTAGAAATGTTTTGTGATGTGTTTTTGTTAGAAAGTAGTTTCGATGTTGTGATGGGATTTTAATTTGACACAATGCGAAATTTAGTTTTATAATAATGGCATGAAGTGAGCATGAATTTCTTGTAGATTTTAATCGTTTTTTTTCGAAAGCATCGGTGTTTTTTTTTAAAGGGTCATTCAATCAAGACGTGTCGATGGACTTGTAAGAATACTTTGTGATCAAAAAAATCAATAAAAGTAAAAGTTTATTTCTAGATGACACTCAATTAATTAATTAAAATTTTCTATTAATTAAACATTGTTTACTGTACACTGAAAAAAAAGGCTTCTTGTATCAAGAGGAATTTAATTTTGAAAAAAATCCAGATTTCTCTTGTAAGAATATTTTACTCTTGCATCAAGAGGATTCCTCTTGCATCAAAAATATTTCTTCTTGGACCAAAAGGATCCTCTTGCTACAACAGGAAATAATTTTGCGGCTATTTTAAGTGGAAAATCTTCTTATAACAAGAGGATTTTTTTTTCAATGTACTATCGCACGATATAGTCTGTGAATAACAATAATCACAAGTGGTATAAAAAAATAATTGAATCAACTGTTTGAAAATTTTTGATAAATTCATGCGGAAACTTTGTTCAGGCGAAAACCTGCAAATAAAGACCCGCGAGTGAAATTTTGATGTAACATTTCTTTGATCAGCATAATGAGATAAAATCATCAGAATTATGATGGTTATTAATCATCTAGCGATGCATTTCAAAGAAAGTGCACGGGTAATGAAAACACGCGAAGAAACATCTAATTGAAGTTGGGTTAAAGCCCAACAGCTGTCTTCAAAACGAAATCGAGTATGTACGTCTTGCACCTCTTGGCTTCTAACGCTTTTCAGTATGTAATGTTTATCTTGAAATGTTTTATGTGCACTGCATTATTTTGATATTTGCTTTGACAAAGAGACTTTTTTATTCTCTTGCGAAGTCAAAACATCTATTTTTATTAAAAACGAAGTCCGTCGAATTGATTGAAAACGTTAAATTATAAATTTTATTGGCTGTTTCATTCAATTGTAATCAAAATAATCGATTTTTGTTTCCTTCGAACGCGAGTCATTAATGTCACCTGCTTTCAATTTATAGAGCTTTCACGGACAACTGATTTATACGGCGTATCTGTTTTTGGGGTGAGCGCGACTTTTTTTTAATGACTTGTTGAAAAAACTTACTAATCACGATGTGTTTCATCGAAACATTAAAAAAAAATCACCTATTTGCTAGAATTACGAATTTCAAGAATGTCTCGAAATAACTTGTGTTCATTAAATACTGATCAAATTTTTTTTTTTTACACATTTGCATTTTCAATTTAATTTCGCAAAAGTATCTTTCCTATTATAATTCTTCATCGATGGGAGAATTGTTGATTCAAACGAATTGCAATGTAAATGAATTGCCTTAACTAATGAACGTTGCTTATAAATTTTTGAAATCCAAATAACAATATTAACGTGTAATAAAGTGATAAATTTTCGTTCTGTTTATTATTGTTTTTTTTTTGTTATGGCGACTATTTTATATTTCTTTTGATTTTTGTCAAAGCAGTCTTCTAAAGTGAATCTTTTAAATCTGGTTGATCACAGGACGTAGCAGCCTTTACAAAAAAAATCTTCAAAACTCAACAAAATGCACTTGGAACCCAGCAGTACCACTTCAATGGTCAATCAACTCATCACGATAATCTTCAATAACCATCAGAGCCGCTCAATCGCACATCCAGTCTGAAAGCTCAGTGCTTGCGGCGGCGGCGGCGGGAAAATTCAAAAAAAAAAAAAAATAAAAATCAGCGTGCGTGTGCGAGTAAAATCGCACTGATTTCCGAGCTTTTTGGTGGGTTGTCGGTCTATTTCGGTCGCAAGCTATTTCGGCGCGAGTGATGCCACACTTCAGCAGCGCCAACGCCGCCGGCACCACCAGCGAGCTCATCCGGCTCTGGCGCAGTCGCCTCAAAGCATCGCCCGCCAAACATCACGACAACCCTCTACCACCACCACTACCAACTACACTTCCACCACCACCACCAACGCCACCACCAACCGAAGGTATGTGCAATCACTTTTCATTTTTGCATGCCAATCGATTCTTCTTCTTCTTCTTTTTTTTTTATTTTCATTTCGCCGGCTGTCTGATGCGCTTCGACGGTATACACACACAACGGACGAGGCAAAGCGTGGAATAGTGAATAGGAGAGTGAGAGAGAACGCGAGACGCACCGTAAATGGTCAGGTTGCCCGATTTTTACACTTAGAATGCAGCGCGTTGCGCGAAATCGCCGGCAAACACCGTTTTCGTAGTTTTTTTTTTCAATTTACATTCGCGATACTAATCATTCGTGTTTGGCTATTTTGTTTACACATCGACACACCTGACGATTGTTTGGCCGGCTGTGAGAAAAATAAAAGATACACTCCGTATTTATATACCTATGTAACGAGTCAGTCGGTCGACTTTTGATTTGGGTTTGAGATTAATCGACGATTTATATAGTGGAAGTCGAGGTGAACACGTTTTCTAGATTTAAGCTGCTAAAATTAAGTCGAATCTTGCAAATTTTTTTCTCTCAGCTAAAAACAGTTTTCAACCAGAGCGTTCCGTCACGTACGAATTTAGTTTTTTTTTTACTTTGTTTATCATCGTAAACAAAACGACAAGGCTTTATTATGCACGTACGCATGCGAAATTTGTTTTAAATAATATAGCGCGTTCGCGCGTCATTGCCGCTATTTGTAGATGCAAATGAAAAAATTTGGTTTGTCTAAACATCACATCGACGTGGTAATTTACGTCTAACGAGATTTTCAAATTCGGTGCAATATTTTGCAATAATCGAATTAGTAAGTTTTTTTTTTCGACGCCAGCTGTCAAAAAAATCTGCCAAACGCGAGAAACATTCGAATAGAGATATCGCAATTCGGGAATAAACAGCTGTTGATGCGCTCGAGCGTATAAATTAATCGAGAATTGAAACGTTGAATAAATTTTCGCTCTCTCACGTGTTTACATCGGTCCGGCCAATTTTATTATATCTCTCGTGTTACTCATCGGCTGCGAGATGCGTTCGCCAAAGCGGAAGCGAAATCACGATCAAAAACTTACTCTAGCCTTTGTTTAAGATAAACTTATATATCTATACGTATACTTTCCAAAATGCAAGAGGTGAAAGAACAGAGAGTTTCGTCATCGACCCTATATAAAATCGAGATTTTGCAATGTTTATATGGGCGGGAAATTCGCATTGTTTCGCGCTCTTATGATAATAATTATATTATTATACGAATATAATCTCGCGTCCATATATCTTTCCGCCTTCTGCAATTATTATATATACGAGGCAGCTGTCTTTATAATGTGCATTAAGGTCGCTATATATGATTTAGTTATCTTTGGCTGGCGAATGGCAATTGCTTTGTTGATTACGATTTTGCGCTTTGGAATATTACGTTATTCTCGACGTTTATTTATTTAAGTAGTTATTGGGGCGACTTCCTTCATTTTTGGATTTTATAGTGTTGTACTTTCGATTAATAATAAATCGATGATAGATGTGCTTTTGATTTATAAATTCGCAATGAATTTCTATTTTCTTTTAATCCAACAAATCGATTCGAATCTAAACAGTTTTTGAACGTCAATTATTCGACATTTCAAGCTATTACCAACAAAATATGAAATAATTTCATTCAACACTTTACCTACGTAATTAACCGAAGAAAAAAAAAACATAAATTCACCATCAGCACACCCATGACAGTGTCTCAGAGTTCCGATCGATAACGCGGAAAAGCATTAAAAGTAGCCGTCTCGTCGCGATTGACCCGAAAAGATAAAAAAGAAAAAAAAAAAGAATTACCACACGCACCACGGCAATAAAATATCCGTCGATCCGCCTATTACGGCAAATCCTTTTGAAGGCGTTTTCGCGTGCAGAGAGAGGTGCAATAACTTTTACTCGAAAAGCCCACGTGTTCTCCGAGTTCTCTTTTCTCTCTCTCTCTCTCTCTCTGCCAGTAGCCATTTCGGTACCACGCACCGGCTCTGCATCGCGCCGCGGGGAAACCCGAAAATACTGCAACTCGCGCTTTCTTCGGCCAAAAACCGGAGAGAGAGAGAGAAAAGGAACAGATGGTTCGAAACCGCGCGCGCGTTTGCTATTTTTCGCGGGGGGAGGTAATATAGGAAACACTGGAATGCAACGTTTGGTTGTATCGCTGAAAACAACAATGATTAGTGGTATATAATGGAGGTCGCCTTACATGGTTATACCTTATGGCGAATTATTCGCGGAGATTTTTAATACTTCGAAAGTAAAGTTCGCTCGGTTTTTTTTTTTACGTAATGGGACCTTTAATGAGCGATCTTTTTTTGTGGAATTATCTCGCTTTTACAACCCAAGATGCGAAGGTATACCGCTATACTTGTAATTATCTTTAATTTCATGGAATGCATAAAAATATCAAACGATAAAAGTTGTTTAAAAAACGCGAAAAAGACATTGTATATACTAATACACCGACACGAGGAAGTATCAGTTTCTCGCCAAATGATTTATTAGTTCACACGCCGCGAGAAACAAAATAGATCGTCTATCGACGTAAGTCAAAGAAATAAAAAAAAAAACCACGCGCGAAGAAACGGAATTTTTTTTTTTGGCGAGCGCGAACAAATAAATAAATCTCGATCTGCGCGCGCTCATGAAAAGCTATCGATAAAAGCTCGTCCGTTGTTTATACTACCTATTTCCGACACGAATGTATAACGAAAGTCGAGCTTTCGTTTGCGCGGGTATGTGTGTGTGTGTGTGCAGAAAGTATAAAAGCTCCCTACTTCTCTCTTTCTCTTTCGTTTTTGCGCTTTGAGAGAGAGAGAGAGAAGAGTATAACGTATTAAAATTATTTATAGAAAGAGTCCGCAGCCTCTACGAGAGTGAGAGAGCGAACTACTAACTGGTCGCTCAAGCACTCGTGAGTTTCACGCGATACAGTGACCAACGTCCTTTCTTCTATATTCCATCCATTTGATTCTTCTGTCGCGCCCGAAAATAAAAAAAAGATATTTTCCCACGCGTGTACTCTTTGTGTTGACGAGATTGTTGTCCTATCTTTGTTCTCGTTATGAGTGACTTTATCAGTGTTTGGTTTAGCTATTTCGTTTATTTCGTTATTAGCGTTTTTTACAGCAGTAAGTAGAATGATGGGTGCAAAAAAAAAAAAACTTTTTTTTTTCTTCCTCTTGAGAGATTCGTTTGATGAAATATTAAAATTGTTGATTTGGTTGACTACTAACTCTGCTTGGTTTTTAATAATCGAATGAACAAGAATTTTCTAAGTAGTTGTAGATCAAAATACAAAAAGTTTTCTTGAATACATTCGAAAACTTTTTAACGACAAACCTTCAGATAATTATATTATACAATTCTAAAGTAACAAAAAACAAATTCTTCCGTACACGCATAACAAAAAGCGAATGAAAATAAAGTTAGCGCGAACTATCTTGCTATCTCAGCGAATTTTTCCAAACTATCAATGACGCACAATTATCTCCTTCTACACACACACACACACACACACGCGAGTCTATAAACAACCCATCTGTTTCCCGAAACAAAAATGGAAGACGAAGAAAAAAAAAACAATCATCAACTGGCAGCCGAATCACTAACAGCTCGCTCCGCGTTCAAGTCTCGTTAACGCGAGCAAAACGACGACGCCGGACGCGACGGAAGTTCAAGACTCAATGCCGCGATTTTTTAATCTTTAAATAGGACGCTCTCTGCCTCGTTTAGGTGGAACATCCTTTTTTTTTTTATTTCTCTCTTTCACCGTCGTCATATGTATACGCTGTGTGTGACGTCAGTGCGCGGAGAACTAGGTAATTTTCCATCGAAAATTTTTCGCGACGCGACATCGTCCACAAAGTGCCAGCTTAATTGAGCCGACGACGAGAGTTAATTAATAACGACGATGCAGCGAAAAATAGATCACGATAGAGAGATATAGAGATTGCGGAACTGCATATACGAGATTTTTTCGTAATACGAAAACAATAAATTCGAAGATATTACGACGACAAAGTAAAAATTATTAGCTGCCAGATTGTTTTACCGCGCTAGGAAAACTATATATTCCATTGTGCTGATCGCGCGGCAGGAAAGTTAAATTTACCAACTATACTCACGCGTAACGAATACTAATGTGTATAGGCGCTAATTCTAGGCGTGTAGTATGTATATCTATCGTTATCCTAAATACTAGAAATATACTTTGACTTTACGCGCGGGCAAAGGCTATTGAACTGTTATTGTATAGGAAGACATGAATCAACACACACACACGCTCGTAAATACTGGTTCGATTATAACGATCGTTCGAACAAATATTTCGAACCTATATACAATCGGAATTATTAACAAATTCGTGAAAAAAAGAAAAAAAAATTACGTAACGAATAAAACAAGAGGAGCCGTTGGTGGCTCGGGATGCACACATTGCAAAAGTCTAGTGTATAAGAACCGAAAGGTGATAGTATTTACGACTTGAAGCACACAAGAGAGAGAGAAAGATATGTCTTGCGGCTTGAGGTGTATCTTCGCTTTGCCTCGAGAGAGGCAAGCCTGACCCGCTTTCCAATTTCTCTCGTCGATGAGCCGGCAACACATATTATATACGTGCACACATACCTTCTTCTATTGCAGGCAAAAGAAGAAGAAAAAATTTGAGCATTCAATCACGATGACATTTCTATACCGGCGATTATGCAACTTTTTTTTTTCTTAATTGTGTTGACTTTTTAATTGATGATAATACTGTGAGATGTAAAAATCTTTTATCTCGAAGAATTAAGAGCGCGGTTTTCATGTAGGTGTATACGTGTATGCTTTTGGAATATTTTTAACTTTTGTCGAAATTTTGCACACGCGAGTAGCGTAGTTTTAAGAATACTTTAATTAGAAACTTACTTTTGCGCGTTTTACTGTTGTTGGCTCGGGGCCATTCGATACAAACATCGACCCTATCAACGCAGCGAGTATCGAGAAGAATGACACGTGTACTATCACAACTGAATGGCATTTTTATGAGGATTCTATTAATAAATTTTAAACAATAATACAATTCGTTTTATTTCAATTTTTTATCGCAAACTTTGTCAATTAGGTACTGTCGATAAAATAACGTTGGAAAAATATATATTGAAATTAACATTTTCGTTTTACTTCCTCACATAAACGGATTGTCAGATTTGTTCTAAAAAAAGTGAATAAACTGCACGTAACTTATCCGTCGAGTCAGTCTAACGAAACAATCAATCAAACCATCATTTATTTTTAATCGATCAATAAAAAATAATCACTATAACCGTGCGGTTCGCCAAAACCCACATAAACGTGTCCCAGTTACATGGCACATCTCAAGCGCGAGTCGAGTGTGAAAAGCTGCATGTAAAATCAAAAATCGTTCGGTTTAGCCGGAACTTCACTACTCTATCTCTCTCCTTCGAGAGAGTGCTAGATAGGTTTACGGCAACGGGACCAAAAATAATCTAGACGAGAGCGCGAGGCGCAAAGTTGAACAGAGAAATGACGCAACGCGCGCAACACCTTCGATCGAGCGAGAGAGAGAGTAAAGTGAGAGAAAAAGTGAGACGATCGAGGCGACGGCGGAAAAACATTCGAAGCAAAAGGAAAACAAGTGTAAAAAAAATCATAGCAATATCGCGTGCTTCTTTACCTTGATGCTTCCGTGATGTTTTATATTGATCTTGATGCTATATTCGAGGTGATTTTAATTGTCTGTTTATTCACATAATATTTTTAGATACCGAATTTCTTCTTTTTTTTTTCCTCGTTCGTTCAATTGGATTCTATAGTACAATGTAATTATTTCAGTTTTTAAGTTTAAAAGTTTTCCATTTATTGAAATTATAGGTAATTGACCCTCAAATTTTCTCAGGGCTTAAAATAACACTCTATCCGTCAAGCAATCTCACAAAAATACATCCGTCTCGCGTCATTCACACACACACACATACACACACATAAAAGCCTCACATACATCTTCTTTTTAAAATAAAATCTTTCCGTTAAAACAGTCTCCAACGACTACTCCATCCCAGGAAATTCAATACTATATACCGCTCGTTCGTTTTTTTTTATTTCTTCTTCTCTTCTCTCTTTTTTTTAATTATCTCTGCCAACTGGTCTATAATACGCGGTAGACTGTTGGTCGGGATCTGATCGAGCGTAGTAGGCGACCAGCAGACTCCTCCGATCGCCAAAAGAAAAATCAAGTGGTGGTTGCAGTATAGTGGCCAAGTCAACACACACAACCGGTTGTTATAGCGTTGCCGATCGCATCTGCCGGAAGACTTTTTCCTTGTGTATATATATATATATGTATACGCGACGACTGATGTTGTTGTTGTTGTGTACATCCTTTGTGCAGCAAGTATCGTCTTTTTAGTTGCGCAATGGCTTATAAGGATCGCTCGCTTCTTCTTTTTCTTCTTTTTCTTCGACGGATTACGACGTGTATTCGAACGGGTATTATGTCGCGTTTCGTAGTAGTATGAGAGAGAGAGAGAAAAAAGAAGGATCTTATAGAGAAGGTTACAATGACTTTTACGGGTGTGTAGCGCGTGATTTTTTTTTCTTTGCCGTACGTAGTTCTATGAATGAAGAGAGCAAGAGAGAGAATCGATGAGAAGCGTGTGTGGAAAGGCCGATGAGTCGCGTCTTCTTTTCTTTTGATGGATTTATTTTTAGGAGGCTGAGCGCATCGCTCGCAATGCTTTATCTTATGTTTGTCAGCGAGACTTAAAGTTTTGATATACAGTCGTAAGAAGAAGCTTTAATGTAAATGCGTTCCAAGTCGATTACTTTATTATACCTGCACATTAGCGAAATATTGCCTAATAAAGTCAGAAAGTACTGATTACAATCAACAATTATATATCTGCCAGGTGCTGTATAAACTAAAAATAAAAAGCAATAAATATGATCAACCCGATTTGGAGCGCTATTGAATCTCGTGTGCGTATGTGTGTTTGGTTTGAGGCAAGTCTCGTGAACACATCTGATTTCGGCACTATAAAGAGCTGATCTAATTACTCGCGGCGGGGTGAGATCGAAGTCCGTTCAATCACGCCTCTTCTGCTTGCATCTCTCTCTCCCAAAGTAGATCACGTAGAGGGGCTGCCAAAAAACTAAATCAAAGTAGCAAGGGGATTAATCGATCGAATCGCGATCGATTGGCTTTCTTTCGCTCAGTCTTGTGAACTCCGTCGTGTGTGCATCTCGTGTGGACATCGACGATCTAATTGGCGATAGTTTCTTTTTTTCTGTACTCGATTGTTGAAGATTTTTTTTTTTTTAATTTTTTTTTTGTTTCTTTTGTTTTTTGTGTTATTTGTAGTTTTTTTTTTCTTCTTCAATTTTTCAACATGCATTACTACTGGCCAAGAGATTTCGTGCCGACACCGCGATATGGACATTTGAATGGTAATTCAGAATTGAAAATTGAAACGATTGACTTTTATTTTAATAACTCAATATTGTTGGTTGAATAAATAAAAATTTTTTTAATTATCATAAAGTATGCTCTTTAAAATGAGCCAACGCTATTTTTTCAAATATTCATTTATTCTCGCAAAATGCTCAGATGAACGTTTACAAAATATATTTCGAAATAGACTTTGCCTTAGGATTTATAATTAAAATGAGACAAAATTGATTTTTTTTATGTTGAGAAGAATTTTCTCAGTACTTAGTACTAAGAAAGCAATCCGATTTCACCCTCAGCATATTGAAATCTAGAGGCTACTACTGCTACTATAGCAGCATTCTTTTCAATATTAATTTTATGTTTATGTATCAAACTAAAATATTCAAATACTAGCGTATTAACTTGGATTCATTACGCAATTTATTTACTTAAAAATGAAGTGAATTAACTTTATAGCAAAACTTACAAACGAGTACATTTTTAGACGAAATAATTTTAAAGTATTACCCCTCATACACTAAAATCATACGAACTACGCATACTAAGAGTCAAAATTAATCATATTTAAATTAAAAATTCAAATAAAGACATAACAAGGATTTTTATTCAAATTTCAGGCGTCCTGTCGCAACAATCAAAAATGTCGGAGGCACAAGGTGAGTTTTTACAAACTCGTCGTATTGTACATTACAAATCTCTCTCCCAAATAAATCAGAACACGACAACTCCACGCGAAAGTACAAAGTATCTTTTTAGATCTTTTACAAAAACATTGTTTTTTTTTTCTCATCACCAGACTCATCGCGCGTGTTGGAGCGCAGACAAAGTAGCGACACCGGAATCACAAGACAAAAAAGCGAGATTGACGATGAAAAGAACAACTCGGAGCAGAGAGACGCTCCATCAACTCCAAAATCAGGTATATAAATTCGATTACAGAATTCATTTCCATTGTTAATCAACGAACATCACCGAGTACTCAAAATAAAACATAGCCATCTCGAATGACAAATTACTCTCTTCTATTAATAAAACGACGTGCGCGCGCGCATAATCTAAAAACACTACACGAAACAATAGAATCCGCACAGACGCATGCAACCGCACCGTTGTTCATCTCCGCATATATCTACACACACGAAACAAAGTAGCGAACAAGGAAGACCCACTCTCTCTCTCTTTCTCTTTCTGTTCGTCTAAAGTATAGTAGTAGTGTATGTATAGTAGTAGTCACTCGCCGCCTCTGCTGCAAAAATAACCAGTCCGCAAATAAAAGCGGGTTAGCGACACTTTGGTGTGCAGCAGCAGCAGCAGCAGCTACTCTATACGACAAAGCCCCATTTTTGAGCTGTCTCCGGCTAAAAGACGCGCCTTCTTTGTCGCGCTTCGCTCGCTCGCGAATAAAGAAACATCCACTCGAATATAAGTGCTGAGTCATCATGTGCGTTATATTTGCAGAAAGCCAGCAGCATGAGAAAACGGAGCTGCCAGCAGCAACTTTGGCGTCGGCGCAACAACGAGAGCAGCAGCAGCAGCAGCAGCAGCAGAGATCATCAGTGGGTGAGTGCAACAATTTGCTACCAGTGTTAGTTGAGCGTCTGCGTTCGGCCCTCGAGCTTTCGTGCTCGGCGAGTCCGAGCTGCAGCGAGGACAACAATCAACTGCCAAGTCTCGAGGATTCTGGTGTCGACTCCGAGGAGGATCTGCGACTTTGGACTACACTCAACGAGCAGCAACAGCAACAGCAGCAGCAAACAACTTTACACAAACCCAAGCTAGATCTTAAGTTTCTCGAAGACATATTATTGGCGGACATACACACGGCACTCGCGAGATTGCAAGACACTCTCAAGCGAGTGGACGTTAATACTCTGACGCGTTACAACGCGAGCTTGGACTCGTCGAACAAGCTCTACTTGCTGAGGCTCATCTCCAATCTTTTGGCCAAACTCAAGGTTCCCGAGGAGGTCAAACAGCAGTCGAGCATCGAAGCGGAAAACATAAGCGGCAAGTTTTCCAATAGCTTTCGAAGACGCAAAAACGATCGTCACACGATCAGCGTGTCGGCCGACGAGATTGCTCGCGCGAGACTCTGGCTGGACGACAGCTCGTGCGAGTCGTCGCCCAAGATCGTCCTCGAGAAGAGTCACGCGGACAGTAGTGCGGTCGAAAGGATCGTCGAGGGTGCACCCAGTAGTAACGAGCAGACGCAAAAGCAACTTGTTGAGGCAACTTCTATGAATAATAATACGTTCAACGACAAGTGCATGAAAGACGCGATCAATCAGCAGCAGTCGTTGCAGAGTAAAAAGGACAGCGTCGCGAGGAGATTCGACGGTCTGTGCAAAGACGATATCGGATTGAACGAAAATAAGGAGAGGAGATCGTCGGTGTTTTATCCGAGGCACAACAAATTCACGGCCAAGAAGTCTAAGATCAAACGAGCCAATACCATCGACATACCGAATTATCTGCAACTGAAGAGCGACAGTCCGGAGCAAGTTCAAAACGGTTGTTTTGCACTCAGACGGCCGATCGACGTGAGCGATCGGATCAACGTCAACGGCGCGAAGAAGGTCGTACCGCTGTTCGAGCCGAAAACCGACAACGATCGCAAATTTTTAGCGTTGATCAACAAGAACAACAGCAGCAACAACAACAGCAACAACACGAACACCAACGCCAATAACGTCGGCGGCCCATTCAAGAGTTTCAGTTATCGAAATCCAGCCTCGGTCGCCGACAAAAATTGGCAGAATCGTTTCTCCAGCATCAAGACGAACTTCGACAAACAGTCGCTCGACAGCAGCGACGGCGAGACAGCGCAATCAAAACGTAAAACCGGCATCGTCGACGTGCGCAAAAAATTCGAAACACCACGCGACGACGCGGATGGTATGGTGGTGCGCGTAGCACTACCACACGGTCCGGCGAAACAACAGCAGAGCAGCTTCACTCACGCGCCAACCTCGCCGTTCCAGAAGATCGAGAAACCGGTGGTGCTTCCAGCGGCGAAGATGGAATCGTTACCACCGCAGCCGCCTTTTCTAAAACCAGGTTACGCGCCGAAGCAAAGCGCGCTGCAGGCCAAGCTAAAAATGTTTGACCAAGAGGCCAAAAATAAGCCCGAGGAGCCATTAAAGAAGATCACCGCTGCACCCGCGCCGCCACCACCAGCAACGGCAACGCAACAACAGCCGGTAGAGAATGGTCATCTAAACTACTACTCGTTTTGCAAGCAATTCGCGCCGTTCGCGAGTGGCAAGCAGGATGGGAAATCGAGCGTCGACGCGACGAAGAGCAAACTGTTGACGAATCTTACGAAGGAACCCGACAAGATCACTACGACGAAGAAGGATAAACCAAAGGAGGCGAACAAAGGTTTCTTGGCGAAACATGACAATGCGGACAATCGGTATGACTTTTCCAAGCAGTACTCTTATCACAAACCTTACGACGCTTACGCGGAGAATTACCGGCAATTGGATAAGAAACCGCAGTTTAATAATTCACGTGGATTGTACAACCAGTCAGCAGCGACGCAAAGCAACAACGATTATCCAAAGCCGGAGAAGAGATTCGAAGCACCGATCACTCAGAACGTCGCGGTACAGACGACAATCGAGTCGACTGATAGAAGACCATCGGAACCGGAACTCATCAACTCGATCGCTGATCATCCAGTGCCGATGCCGAGAAAACAACGCAACCACGTTTCCGTACAGACCACCAGTCCGAGCCTCGTTCCTCCAGCGATATACAGCAAGAGTCCTAATCCGATATCACCGATACCATCATCGCAAACTGCGACGAGTCCGAGTATCGTTTCACCGATACCTTATCCGCAACCCACTTACAAACCAAGCTACGAGCAGCCCTCGAACTACTACAATCCCAGTTACCTGTCGGATCAGAATTATTACACGACTGACAACAGTGTTGTCTATCCATCGTATCTTCATCAGCAACCTGAATCTCAACAACCTCCTCTCCGACCGGTGATCAACGATTCTCAAATTCTTCATCGGCCGATTATAAACGATTCTCACCGACCAACCGAAGCTCAATCGTCCACTCATCTACCGATTTCTCAGAAACTCTACAACGAATTCAGCAAGTTGCCAGATCCTCAACCACCTCGCGATTACATCAAAACCGATGCCATACCTTTCGTGCCTTACGACGACAAAGTCGACACGTTCAAACCGATCATCAACGTCTACGAGGAGAAGCCATTGTCGGACGTTGCCGAGGAGCACATTGAGAATCAAGAGTTGAGCTCCGACGGAATCGTAACTCGTTACACCAGTGCCATAGCCACAGTGTCGTCGATGCCAGAGAGTCCAGAACCAACGACCTACGAACCCGTAGTGCCGCGTATCAAGGAGGCGCAACCGCGACACTTTGCCGAGACGACCACAATCCCCGTACCCACTACCGAACGAAAAACTACCACACCCGTCGACGAGATCCAACGTCACAATATGCTCCAACAGAGTCTCATTCGGCGTATGCAGAACGAGCAACAGCAGCAGCAGCAAATGGTTGATAAAATACCAACCAGAAGATTCTCTCAGGAGATTCCAATTAGGAAAGAGAATCTATCGCCCAGTCCGACTCAAGTTGGCAGAGTATGCGCTTTGAAAGCTCTGAACGAGAGTCACAAAGCTCAAGAGAAGATTCATATGTTCGAGGAGAAGAGGCTCAGCAGTAAACAGGTGTTTCGACCGGTGAACGTACCGTCGAAGTTGAATCCACCGGCGCCCACGACAATACAAAACGAACGATCGCCCATCGACTCGAGCGACGAGTACCTGATGTCATGCGCCAACAAACCAACCAGAAATATCGTTCTGTCCAAGTCCGAGTCGTGGCATCAATTGGCATTGGCCAGCAAGGGAGGACTTCAATTACCGCAAGCTACTCAACAGAAACCACCAAAACCCAAATCACCGATGAGGTTCACCAAGCAGTTCGAGGCTTCGGCAGCGACGGACAATATGCGCAAAATGGAGGAGAAAGTTCAGAAGTACTTTCAGAGCGGTGGTGGTCCAGTTCAGGGTGGCGAGGCCAAACAGACGAAATCGAAGAGTCGACGTCACTTGCAGTCGAAGAAAACGAGCAACAGCTTGATGAGGAGCCACACGATGCCGCATCTCTACGACGATCGTCTGTTCGACGACGCTGTCGACGTTGATCAAGCCTTCGACAGTATCTTCAAGGAGGCGACTCGCACCGACAATCGACAATGAAGATCGTTTCTCTCTCTCTCTCTCTCTCTCTCGCGCGAGGATCAATTTCCTATGCGAGTTTGCTGCTGTGTGCGAAATATTTGACGCGGGAGGATAAACATCTAAGATATATATATACTACTTGACAATGCACTTAACAATGTGATATAGCTCGTGTATGCTACTTTGTATCCGAGAGACTATACATATAAATATATTTATATATTTTTGTTTGTTCGTTGAAGGACGACCCGCTCGCATCGCTCTGTTGGAGATGTATATTTATGTGAAAACGATCGATGTTGTACAATAGATTTGTCCGTCGATGAGGATGAAAAAAAACGAACATTTTTAAAAACTTTTTTTTTTGTATAGAGAGAGAATTTGGGCGAGATGAAGATTATTGTGAATGCGTGTGTGTGGGAAAGAGAGCATTTTTTTTTTTTCAATGTCGTGTCTGATGTGTGTTTCCAAAGCCCTGGACTTTTGAGACGGACGTTGCGTTGTACTAAAGGGATCGTCCAATATAAGCAGTGAGTTTTTGTCTTTCTTGTCAATTTTATTTTTTTTTTCTTCATTATTTTCTTCTTTTTTTTTATTGTTAACGAGGTTGTGAGTGTTTTGCCACGGTACAATCGTATGGTTGAAGTATACGGAAGAAGGTACTAAACTAATTTTTTTTTTCTTACAGGATCATTGTTATGTGTTTTTTTTTTTCGTCATTGTGGTTGGGGAATTTCATTCGATATCGTCTGTCTTGTATAATCGGGATATATATCACATGAATTCATTGGTTTTCCGGTTTTCAGATATCTCAGTAATATTAATAATTTGGTTTGCAAAACAAAATCGTATGATTTCGATACTTCGACCGTTACATTGTATTTAAAGTTTGCTATAGAATTTTGTTCCACAAAGAATGATCATGCTAAAGATAGCTGCTATACTAAAGGCCGTTTTTTTTTCATTTGCTTTTACCAATCCTGATACTAAAACGCGCGTAACTCGAAGATGATGAATTTTAATTGACTCGCCGTCGCAATAAATAGATACACAATCGCATTTGAACACTCGTTTTTTTTTCTTTGATTTTTCTTGTGTTAGGAGAATTTTATTTTAGAATTGGTGTGGTGTAATTAAAATTTTTTTTCTGAAGTTTATGTATTAATACTTGATGTAGACCAATTTTTTGTAGTTTAGTAGATTATCGTAAAAGCATATTTTCATCAATTGTTACTGTTTCTGTTATTGAAAAGAGTTTTTACCAATCATCAAAAAAGTTGAAATCATTAGTCTTCAACAGAAACAGTTATTAGTTCAAACATTTTGAGAATCAAGTAGCATTTACAATTTTTACAGTATTTTTTTTATTTGTTTTCTTTACTATCGCAACGAAAACAGTTTCAACACAACAGGAAACACACGTCGGAAACGCAAAATAAATAAAATTCTTAGAAATAATAAAACTCCTATTCCAATACCCGCCCCCCTGCTTTATAATGTAATTGCTAACTTTGGAGCTCTAGAAATTATTTTTAAAAGCTACTGTCCCGAGCAAAATAATAATGCAAGGTGTAACGCCAAATTTTAAACTCCAATAATTGACCAGTTAAGTTATGTAATGCTCAATAGAATCTAACCATATAGGGGAAACGTTAAAACTGGAGTTGGAATGACATTAGTAAAAAAAACAATTTAGTACAATAAGTGATACTAATCAGCATTCCATACAATTATACATCAATGCATATATATCATTGTTCATATTATATATTATATCAACTTTAAAAACGATCATTGCACAATTCATTCAAAGTTTATTTTCTGATTATTGCGTTTCATCATTTATAATGTGTTAATTTTTTTATTATAGTTGTTAGAGGAGTGAAAAAAATGAAGTAAATTATATAAGCTGCAGACAAGTTTTAGTGGTTTGTAAGCGAGAAAATTTACTTCTGACAAAATTAGTGACTAAGATTATGTAAAACATATAAATATTTTTTTTTATAATGTAGCGGAGTGCAATGGTTAGATCAGTTATGTTAACTCTCAAAAGCCATCATTGCATGATTACCATGGGTTTAATAATTAGCCTAGTTTTTACCCTTATTTAAAAAAATTACAAGTGTCATAAAAACTAAAACGATTCGTCCTTTTTCAGCTCCAATAAAAAAGCCTATGTCGCCGTTTGCCAAATTTAGACAATTGGATCGGCAGAACAGCGCGCCTTGTTCTCCTAGGTAAGTTTTCAATAAATTACTAATCACTTTCAAATAAATCACTTTACTAAAGTATTAAAAATTCAATGATTATTCGCACCATTTAAAAATAGTAGTAGGCGTGCTATAAAAAAGATTTTGCACTTTTCGTCGTCTAACACCTTGAAAAACTAGCACAAACGCATAAAAATGACATTCCAATCTAAAAAAAACTCGATCTCTCTCTCTACAGCACTCCAAAGACCCCGGGCAAGGAGTTTCAGTTTAAATTTACTGATCCAACGGTGCAGAACAATGCAGCATTGATAAAGGAGCGATTGTTATCGTGGTGCCGCGCCAAAACCAAAGAGTATGAGGTAATCAGCCTTTATTTACGATAATTAGTGACTTTTGAAAAAGCAATAAATTGTTACTACGTTGTGATAGTAATGGTCTAAACGAACCATTTCCATTATTTACAGAACGTGCAATTGGATAATTTTTCAACAAGTTGGAACGACGGCATGGCGTTCTGTGCTTTGGTTCATCACTTTAGACCAGAAGCCTTCGATTACAAAAGTCTTCGACCCGAAGATCGTAAAAGAAACTTTGAATTGGCATTTACGAAAGCAGAGTGAGTTAAATATATACTCGTCGTTCAACGAGTTAAAATAATTAAATTTTACAAAAAATCACATTGACTTGGATTTTTAAATTTAGCTTTGCGAGAAAAAAAAACATTTGAAAAAGAGGAAATTGATTGACATTCGATGTTTACCTATGTGTTTCAGTGAATTGGCAGGTATCGCACCGCTGCTCGATGTCGAAGACATGGTGATGATGAAGCGTCCAGATTGGAAATGCGTGTTTACATACGTCCAGTCTATTTACCGTCGATTCAAGGACGAAGATTAACAACTCCGAATTCAGTCCGTGTATATTGTTACGTTATGTTTATTTGAAAAAGCTACGATCTACTTTTGTTGTTTTGTCGCCTAAAAAGAAAGAAAAGGGCGTTTGGTGTTGACGTCGCTAACACTGCAAATCGCTGATCACTCGCAATATAGCTTAACTCTGTTAATCGCTCATCGGCACACAGGCGGATGTTTATTCAACGAGTGCTTTCACATATACACACACACGACAACAGAAATCCTGTGTATTTTATACTCCCGGCGTCTTTGTATCGCAAAGATATATGTTTATATGTTTATACAGGAATCTCGCTGCGTTTTGATGTTTTTTTTTATGAGTTAATATATGACATTGTTTGAAAAAGAGAAGCTTTTAAAAAGAAACAAATCGTGATTGTTATTTTTTTTTGATAAAAATCCTTTATTTTTCATCTCGATCTTGTAGAATTATCGCTGTACTCATGTTTAAGTTAATTAATTGGAAAACTCACCACAAAACATTGTAACTGGTTAAAATGAAAAATATAAATACATGTATTTAATTGAGCACTAGATAATTCGTAATATACTAATTATGAGTGAAGTAGGAACAAACACAAAATTACGATTGAACGTTCTAATATCAACAAAAAGACAATTTGATTAATAACTAAAGTGAAAGAATATTTAAAGCCTACGCAATCTCACAACTTGAAAAAGAAAGTCACCAAATTGTGCTAGTCAGTTTTTGTGTCCTTATAAAATTTATCTCAACAGCACTGGTAAGAAAAACTAAGCACTGTACTAGTCATGTCTATAGTATATACAAAATTAAAATAGAATATGTATTAAAGGTGACTATCATCTAATGAATTGTTGATATCACTTCTGTCTTCGCCAATCATTTCCTGAAAACAAACAAATGTTATGAATCTACAGCATTAATCGGTAGAAACTTGAATTTATGGTGATATTTACTTGCAAGACTTCAACAAGAGCTCTGGACTCATCAAGCATTTCTTTGTAAACCTTGAGTTGATCGGACAAGATTTGATTCTCCTCCAAGGCATCATGCAGTGCTATTCGTCTCCTTTCTGCAAGAACTTTCCAATAATCTTCACTCGGGCCAGCTGTAACATTCAAAATAATATTAACATTGAGTCCAGATTGAGAAATTGATATGAATTATTCAAAATCAATTTATTTTACCTTCAGAAGTCAAATCTTCACCCGATATTTTAATTTTTTTCCTTTCTTCAGTTTGTACAGCTTGGTTTTTGAAAATCCTTCCATCTTTTTTAGCATCTTTTTGTACTTTTTTAGCATCAGTCTTTGTTTTATCCGTAACTTTTTTAGAGGTACTTGATTTGGCAGCTGCTGGTTTATCAACAGTCTTTTTCACGTCTACTTTGGATTTATCAGACATTTGACTGTAACAATTATCAAGAGTAAATAATTATGATGCAGAAATTAATAGGTGATGTGAGAAGTAGTGATGACATAGTTGTAAATAAAAACTCACTCCTTCATGGCACCTTTAGCAGGAGGTGTAGAGCGAAGCCGCCTTCCAGCACCAACCAAATTTTCCTTGTCTGTCGCCGCTGGTTGCAGAGTGTGCAGTGGTTGATGAGTAGTTTTCTTGGCTTTACCCTTGACGTCCTTGACGTCCTTCAAGTTCTTCAAGTTCTATAAACAATCAGAGTTTTCAAAAAATTAGTTAACAAACATCTTTTCAATTATTCAATTAGTACAAACATGAATCTCAGTAGAAATATGAATAAAAAAACTCTAATTCATGCGGAAACTAAGTGGAAAAGAATTATTTCACAAGAGTTGCTCGGAAATGATTCGGACGAATTCAAGAGTCCTTTGTTTTGAAAAGGAAAATTCCGTAAACATATCACTAACCTGCGAAACGGTTGTTTGGACAGCGACGACTGTTGTAGCTCCGCCGGGTTTCATGATCCCGTTGTGTAGTCAAGAGTCGAAAATTGTTGTATCCTCTCTTCACAAATCACAACGATTCTGAACATAAGTTGAGTCAATGCTATCTTACAAAGAAACCGGACATTTAATCTTGAATCTTGATACTTTTAACGGTCAAATTCAAACTCAGTCGACTTTCTCAGTGCTCACTTTGACCTCTCTCCGTGGATCACCGTGGATTTTCATGAGCATCTGTCTCTGTCTACGCGTTTTACCCGCGCTTCGGGTGTTTCACGGCGGCGCATGCGCTCTAAACTTGATGGCTCGACTAGTCGACTCGAGAGTGTCGAGTGTCGACTTCCGATTTTGTACCGCCAAATTTTAATATTATTTCAGAAAAAATGTTGGTTTTTTTTAAGACTGCGTCTAAATCTACACAATGGATTTATTTCAAAATAAAAAGACTTTTTCTACATGTAAGATTATCTTAGGCTTTCTTGGCACTGAAGGTAGAGGAAATGAAAGTTTTTAGTGAACTAAATTATGTATTTTGCGATAAAGAGACAATAATTAGAATTTTTAATGTTTTTTTGTGTAGATATAAGAAAAATCAAAGTAACAAAACCAGGGGGGCAGAGGGGGAGATTGAAAAATTTGTTGATTAATTTATCATCCTCTTAAATTATGAACATAATTAACTTGATTTGGAATGAGGAATCCGCTAAAATAACCATTTTTAAAAATTTTTGTGTAGATTTAGTCTCAGTGTTTTTTTTTTATCTTGCTTCATTGTGTGCGTTGTGATAGCAAAAATAAATGAGAGTATTTGGAAAGAGCTTTTTTGCATTTATACGTTCGAACTGAGTGTCGTGTTTTTAGAGATAGTAAATAATGCAAAAACGTTTTTTTTTGTAATATTAAGCTTCCATAATTTCATTAAAGGCCCCCACCCTTCCATAGATATACAAACCAATGTAATAAATAACCAATTTTGCTTCATTGATTAGCCGAGAATGCTCCAATATCCTACAAAAAATAATATCAGTCGATAGTTAATACTGATAAAAGTACTCGGAATCAATCCAGGCTCTTTCACTTTAACTGTTTTTTTAAAATAAATTTGTGAAAATGCACTTCTGAATGTAAACATAACCTCCAAGCTGACACAACTAAACAATTGAAGAGCAGTTCAATGTTTATTTGTCACATTGTATTTTAAAAATTTATTTTGAAAAAACAGAATGAAAGAGCCTGGATTAATTCAGAGCACTTTTATCAGTAGTAACTATTGACTGATATTATTTTTTTTAGGATTGGAGCATTATTCACGGCTAATCAATAGAGCAAAATTGGTCATTTATTACATTGGTTTGTATATCTATGGAAAGTTGGAACGGGAGATGGGGGGGGGGGAGGGGGGGGGGACACTTCATAATTAACTGCCCCACCGCCACGTGCCGATGCAACTGCAATATGATTAGCTGAGAAATGGAGCTAAGATGGCAACAGGTAGACTGTTTAATGAGCGACGATGAAAATGTCATGACGATTGTTTATTAGTGTAATAAATGGCACGTGAGCATTTCAAAGTGATTTGATTTGACTATTAGTGTAAACTATCAAAATGTCAAATTTTTTTTTTTTTGAATGGATGATTGCATAAGCTGTAAATGCAACCAAATATCCCAATATGACGACAAAAAGTGTAAAAATGAATGTTTATCTAATGGATACACAACTATTGGAATCTTTCATGGATTTTATAACTTTATATAACTATTTCATGAATTGATTTTAATTGCAATGGAATACTTGACCTTAAAAATATGAATGTTTTACAAATAATCGGCTTATCTGCCTTTCTAGCATCCAGCCGTATAATGTGCATGCTAAGATTTTTCTAATACATCGACGTTTAGCAATAACTATCTATATATTTTTCGAGAGTTTATTGATGATAAATCCACACTGAAAAAAATAGTACTCTTATAACAAGAGGATAGTAATCTTGAAAAAAAATCCTCTTGTAACAAGAGGAATCCTCTTGTAAAAAGAAGCTATCCTCTTGTAACAAGAAGATTACTCTTGTTAGAAGAGGATTCCTTTTGAAGCTATTTTGAGAAGAAAATCTTCTTACAACTAGAGGAATCTTCTTGTTACATGAGGATTTTTTTCTCAGTGGAATTATCCAATTATAGAGAGAATTATAGTTACATAATGGAATAATACGCACCCCTCCATAGTGAAAAGTATAGTTTTAAACAACGACGGAAACATATAAAGAGCAAATACTTCGATAGGAAAAGATAGTTTGATCAAGCCAGATTTCTCTTGTCAGTTATTCTCTACAGTTCGTTATAATAATGAAGGTGTATATACTGATTTTGTGCATCATTGCTCTGATAATTATTGACGGTGAGTTCTTATAACACTTGTAAATATACTTGTTGATCAAATATCAAATTTATTCCAAATTACACGTACGGTAGCACATAAGATCTATTCTCCTTATTTTGCAAAAAGGCGTTCAATTGTTATATTGTAATAGTATAGTTAGCCACTGATTGTGTTTCTGAAAATAAAATGAATTTTTCTTTTATTCTGAAAGATACCGCACTATTTTTGATTATTTATTCATTTGATTGTAAACTACTAATTTAAAAGATATTGTTGATGTAAAGAAAATATTTATTTCTGCTTTTCTTCTGGAGTACTAATATATGAAATGTTGGAAGATCTCCAATAAAATTTAATTTTTTTTTCTGCAATAGGAACAAACGCTCAATATTGCGACAATGCAAGATGCAACAATGAATGCATAACACTCGATAGAATGTCCGGAGGAAGTTGTGGACGCGTCCCATACCACGGGGAAAACTGCATTTGTCACTGAAACCGTTTAAAAAAAACAGTCATGTATCGATGATACTGTTTGAAATATAAATTGTCCGAATTTTACATATTTAATACATCCTATGTTTTTTCCCCAAACTGCATTTGGCATATTACTCGTAATAAAATACTAACGACATCATAAAGATCTACAGTAGCAGCGATGATAGGCTTTATGGTTTTTTTTTCTGCATAGTCAGCACTTTCGAAAAAGTGATTACAACGAAATATTCTGACACCTTTTGATTTCAAGCGAAAAGTATATATCCTGTCAAGTAAATGTATTTTTTTTAGGTGTTCTTGAATATTAACAATTAGTTTTCAATTTGTTCAGGTACTAACAGTTTTTTTCTCAATATAGTGTTGCCAAGATTATCGCTTCAAAATTACGTCACCGGACATACCAATACAACCGTTTCAAATCTCTTTTATTGTCCACACTACTTTCTAATTTAAATTCGGAGCGTAACTACTTTCAAATTTGTAAATAACATTTTCAAAGTCTAATATAGATCTGTCCTCGCCCACAGATCGTAAAACAGCGAAATTAAATTCTCGTAGCAGATAATTATACTTTAAATCGCATTCTGGAGCATGGAATGAAAACGTGACGTGTTCGCTAGCATATATCTCACTAGCGAAGTATTCGTTAATTGCAGTTCGGTCGTCAACTTCATCATCGTCGAGTTTTTACAACGTACAATTTGCAACGCAACAAAAAAAAATATATATATGCCAACGTTGCAAATTCGCACGCCATCTGTCAGAAATTTTCCGAATAAATCGGAAAATATCGGAAAAGCAAATAAACCCCCCTACTTTGAGCTTTCTCACATACCTACAACAACGACCGTTCTCTCGAATATATTATATCAATCACGTCGATACCCAACTGACGCAATCGCGATACGAATCGTCGTCGATGGCACAAACGTCACGTATATCCCATGTTGTGTCCACGTAAAAAAAAATGAAGAAATTCAAAAGCACGCGCGTCGTGACTGGCCACTAGCACGTGATTGGTCGATGTTAACCTCAGCTGATTCCCCTACTCCCGCGAACTGGCCGCGAGGCGCGGCGCCCTCGCGTCGAAGTTTTCGTACGAAAAACCGCCAGAAGACGTGCGTTCGTTCGCCGACACGGACACTTGTTGAGCTTGCTTTTCCGTTTTTTCTTCTTCTTTTTTTTTCTTCAAAGGAACCAAGATGACTGAACCGTAAGTATCTTTTTGTCGTTCGTTCGATCTAACGTATAGAATTGAAGCCGGAAACGTTTGTTTCGTTTTGTCTATGTATCATTCTCGTTGGCGAGAAAAAGAAAAAATCGTTGAGTCACGCGTCACGTTGTCATTTTCCTCGCGCGGAATATTCCAGAGAGTGCACTTTATATACAAAACGAATATCCACAATTTCATTGTTGCAGAGTGGCCGATATCGCCCTTATCGGTTTGGCCGTGATGGGTCAAAATTTGATTCTCAACATGAACGATCACGGTTTCGTCGTGTGCGCTTACAATCGCACCACCGACAAGGTCACCGCGTTCCTCAAGAACGAGGCCAAAGGCACCAAGGTTGTCGGTGCTTACAGCCTCGAGGAAATGGTCAGTAAACTCAAGAAGCCAAGGCGTGTTATGCTCCTTGTCAAAGGTACGTTATATAGACCGATCAAAGCATGTTCGAATCGAGTATACAGCTCTAATTGGATGGATGTACTCATTGGCTGTTTGTTTGTTTTTCCATAGCTGGATCGGCAGTAGACGCTTTCATCGATAAGCTCGTGCCTCTGCTGTCGCCGGGAGATATTATCATCGATGGCGGTAATTCAGAGTATCAAGACACAGAGAGGCGAACCAAGGACTTGGATTCCAAGGGCATCCTATTCGTTGGCAGTGGAGTCAGCGGTGGAGAGGAAGGTGCAAGATATGGACCTTCGCTCATGCCTGGAGGCAATCCCAAAGCCTGGCCTCACATCAAACCCATTTTCCAGGTGATTGTTTTTTCATTCATTCAAGGTTTCAGTTGTTTTTTCATACATGTGACTTACTCAATTGCTGTGCTTTCACTTTTGTAGGCTATCTGTGCTAAGGCTGACGGAGAGCCCTGCTGCGATTGGGTGGGAGAAACTGGAGCAGGACACTTTGTCAAGATGGTTCACAATGGCATTGAGTACGGAGATATGCAGCTCATCTGCGAGGCTTATCATCTCATGCGCGATGGCATTGGTTTGGGCAACGGAGAGATGAGCAATGTGTTAACAGACTGGAATAAGGGAGAGCTGGACTCTTTCCTCATTGAAATCACCAGTAATATTCTCAAGTACAAAGATGACAAAGGATATCTGTTGGAGAGAATTAGAGACACAGCAGGTCAAAAGGGTACAGGAAAGTGGACTGCTATTGCAGCTTTGGATTACGGTGTTCCTGTCACTCTAATTGGAGAATCAGTATTCGCCAGATGTCTTTCAGCCCTCAAGACTGAGAGGATAGAAGCCAGTTCTGTCCTTGTTGGACCCAATTCCAAATACCAAGGTGATAAGAAGCAATTGTTGGAACATCTTAGGAAGGCACTCTATGCTTCCAAGATCATTTCCTACGCTCAGGGTTTCATGCTGCTGAGGGAAGCTGCTAAAGTTCACAATTGGAATTTGAACTATGGTGGTATTGCGCTCATGTGGAGAGGAGGCTGCATCATTAGAAGGTAAATTGAAATGCGTTATCTACTTGAAAATTATTAGATTTTCAAATACTTTTACTTTTAAAAAAAGCTCGGTTACGAATTGCATCCACATTTCGAAAATTTTTCCTCTCGATGATCTGACGATTTTCCATCGAAATTTTCCAGTGTATTCCTGGGGAATATCAAGCAAGCCTTCGACAAGAACCCCAAGCTGACGAATCTGCTGCTGGACGATTTTTTCGCCAAAGCGATGCGCGATTGTCAAGCGAGTATACGCGTAGCCGTATCAACAGCTGTGAACCTTGGTATCCCAACGCCAGCAATGTCAACGGCATTGGCTTTTTACGACGGCTATCGGGCAGGTCGTTTGCCAGCGAATCTCCTTCAAGCGCAACGTGACTACTTTGGCGCTCACACCTACGAGGTACTCGGTCAGGAAGGCAAATTCGTACACACCAATTGGACTGGCCACGGTGGCAACGTGTCCGCGTCGACTTACGACGCTTGATAAGAAACTTCGGATTATTTGTTGGTTGTTTATTTTACTTTCATACACGCATTCCGCTCTCTACAAACGCTGGCGTGATTGAGAGATACATTATACGTCTGCCACTCTATATGACAGAATTTTCGTCGTCGTACATCTTAATAATCTTCCTCCTATACGGATGCGCGCATTTACTACGGATGTTGTTGTTACTATTATGTAATTATTAGTTATCTGTTTTTTTTATAAGGAATTATATTTATTAGATTCGTATTGAAGTTAACAGTGTGTTTCATTCATTTCCGCCTTCGAAGCGCGTTGAAGATAAGCGAAACCGACGATGATTATGCCAATTTATGCGCAAGCAGCGAACTTCTTTTTCTTTTTGTCGATGCTAGAGTTTCAACTGATTTCCATAAAGAACGATTTTGTTTTCACGACTTCTGTGAACCTTCGTCCTTCGTCGTGAATGGTAATTTGCTTCAGTTTCAATTTGGAACACAGTCATTTCGAAGTTGTTTTTAGAAAATCTGTATACTTAAAATTACGAATAGCGAAAATAATTCTGGCACTTTTTTATGAAAAAAAATACTTGAAATTTTCTTGATAAAGCACGATATTGACTTGTTAAATAACGTCACGCTTGAATAGTTCATCAACTTGAAAACATTCGTATTTTTACAAGCGATCCGCTCGCAATTTTCTATCATTTCTGTAATTGCAATCGTTGCTCGTTTCATACTATTCACTCTTACGCAATCGACGCTTTATATCGTCATAAACATTCATCTCGAGTTCACTTATCCGCACCCACGCGTCATAAAATTCTACCTTGCGAACCGTACAAGTGAAGAAAAAAAAACAATATAAATTACTCGTGGTATAGTTTACAAAACGTCAGCAAAAAAAAAAGTAGAAGCAGACAAATAAAAGGAGCAACCGACAAAGGAATGCCCAAGGACGTACGATAATTGCGCTCGCGTGTGTGTGTGTGTCTCGAAAGAAAGTCGTTCCTCCGCTAACGTCGTCGTTTCTTCGATTTCGTTGAGCGACCGCCCGGAAAATTACTCTCCGTCGTGCATTTTCCACTCGCCGTTTATCTCTAACGAGCGTGCGCGTACGCTCTCGACGTTTCTCTTTTTCATTGTTATAATGTACTGCGACCGCTCGGTCGCTCGATTTTCTAAAGGACGCTTTTCATTTTGCGGATCGTTAACCGCGACTACATCAAACATTGCAACGGGCTAAATGTGTTTACTTGCGCCAGTTAGAGCTTTTCGTGTTTCTATTTGTTGCTTCCTCCTCCCCCTCTACACTTTTTTTTTACTAAAATTGCGTATGGTAATTTAACGTCATGTAAGTTTACATTTTAATTTAAGTGGTTTATTGAAAAATCGTTGCTGATTGCTATCTCGAAGTTAAACACACAAATAGAAAGTTAACCGAAATTAGCGGAATTGCTCTTTTCTAAAACAAAAAGAAAATTATAATAATTATTTTAATGCACTAACAAACTACATTATTTACTCTGTACAGTCACGCTCGAAGAAATGCAAATTGACGAGGTGCAATATCTTAAGAGACTCACAAATTTTTCTAACAATAACGAATTTATCATCCGTAAACGTAAGAAAAAAAAAACTCAAACCATCGGCGTGCCAAAAAAAAACTCGTAGTCTCTCCCTCCCATAAACCATCCAGTTTATCAACTTGGTTTCCGTAACAATCGCACTTCATCAAAAAAAAAAAAAAAAAACATGCAAAACGTTACGTAAGAAAAGGAAGGAGAGAGAGAGACACGTGTGCGTTTGCTTGCGTAGAGGCGAGACAGTTTTCTCGGACGCTCCTCGCGGCAGGCAACGGTATATGCATTTAACGAGCAAAGGCATGAGAATAGACCAACTCGTTCTCTCTCTTCGCTGACCAGTTCACAGAATTATGTTAATTCCATTCTCACTGCGCACGCGAGAGAGAAACCGGTCGTTGGCCTTTTTCGTGTGGGATATGGGGACGTATATATACGATGCAACGTATGTATAATCTTAGTTATATTTGGTGAATGAAAAAAAGAATGTTTTTTTTTTCAAACCTGCGAAAAAAAAAAAAATTTGGCGATGTATCGTACCGGACGCGCTAATGTATTTCTCGCGTTGATCGGTAAATCAATCGAACGCTACGTTACATTAGCAGATAGCTAATTTTGGATATGGACAACTATATAATCGAGACTATATACTAAATCGAAAGAATCTTTTTTTTTTTTTTTACGAAGTCTATAAATATGCCGATATCGCGCTTGTAATTTTTCTCAAACACGATCATAATTTTTTTAGAAAGTTTCGCAACTTGAACTTTTTGCTCCTACGTATATATACATACATATATATATCGCGTTCACCGCAGGTTTGAAATTATCGGCGAACCTCTCACACACACATATACACCACAGTTTTGCACGCTTGCGCATAGTATATTATGTATGTGCCGTTGTGGTTTGCACACGATGTAATTACACCTGCGACGATAATTACAAACGATATATATACATACGTTGTAACGTATACATTTATGTTCGCCTTTTTTTTTAATAAATCGATATTATCCTTAGTATTTTTGGAATTCACTCTTTCTCCCTCATTTTTTGATTCCACGGATAATTTGAGATACGAAAAAAAAACAAGAATATTTATGATTTTCTTTGATGCGAGCGTGCGTGGTGTTTTCGAAACGTGTGGAGTCGCAACAAATTACGCTTTTTGGCACCGGCATGTAGGTAGCAGATCACACGAAGAGAGAGAGAGAGAGAAGGAGTGGCTCTCTCGCGCCACAACCGAGTAAAGGTATAACGGTGCACGAGAGACAGTCAGTCAGTCAGTCGTCGCCGCGACGCCGCCGGGGCGCGCAACCTTTTTTACTGGCATACATATAGATATATACATCTATCTATATTCATATTATATATACATGCGTGTATATGTGCGTTTGTGCGCTTTTTTTGTATTAGTATATTCGCAACCCTCCGATCAGTGGCGACGACGAGCGTGAGAATTGTACATATACATTACGTATAATTGACGACAGAGGTTTGTGTAACTCACGATATGTAGTTTTTTTTGTATACATATATAGGAGAACGTCGTTAAAGTTATATTAATTTTTGGATGGATCTTTTTCTATAGTCAAAAATAGATTCGAGTATTAAAGCGTTGCGAGTAGAATTTGCATTGCATACATATAGATTTTGAATGAGAGAGAGAGAGAGAAAAAAAATGTATATTCCAGTTTTAGCGTTTACGACACGGCCGTTCGCCAAATAACTTTCATGAATCATAAATGCCATTCGTTTTCCTAATGCTACTTTACTAGAGCGTGAAACGCTGACAATATTATTTTCTTTTTTTTTCGCCATTCACCTTTCTATCCACTATATAAGTCCGATCGAAAAAAAAGGCACTTATGGTTGTTAGAGAGAAAGAGGGGAGAGAGAGAGAGAGAGCTTGAATAATTAAATTATTAAAATTGAATTTAGATACAGACCTTATTTGACAATTTTGTTTATATAAACAAAGAAAGATTTGAACTTTTGAAAGAGCTTTTTACTTATGTAACAACGAATCGCATGCAAATGGTTATACGGTATGAATAATTTTTATAAGCAGCACTCTAGAAATTGCCATGTCTCGATATAATTAGTTTGAAATCATTTACAATGAAAATGCAAAGGAGGTCAATAGTGTAATTTGTTTAGTCGAATGGAAAAAAAATTTCACGCGCAAATATATTATAATTTTTTTTTTTACACGTTCAATATAACGAATTTCACCACGATTATTAAGTTATATTTCTCGCAGTCGTATAAGAAGCGTATTGATGAAAAATTGATTGCAACATATATAGAATTAAGCGATGCCCCCTCGAACAAAAAACCATTAGTAAGAATTCTATTGGTCAACCCCTGCGGCGCGCGAAAGAGAGAGAGAGAGAGAAAAAAAACAAATTATCCACCTCCCCAATACGAAAAAAAAAGAAAAAAAAATTTTTTTTTTGTTCTCGCAACAGCACCACGCGCACAGGGCAGACGAGCAGAGAAGGGTGAACGCTCCACCGCAGTGTCTGCGCCCTTCGTCTGGCCTTCCTACCACACGCATACAGAGGTATCTACCTCGTAGGTGTGTGAGTCGAAGACATATATACATATTACATACACAAATATCAGAGATTACGTGTGTATATATCTATATATCTATATATATATACATCGAAGCCGGTCGCGCACACAGCAGCAGCAGCGAGGCGGCAGTCGGCGGCGGCGCTCAGTTTCGGAGTCGACGACTCTCCCTCTGCCTCGCTCGACTCTGCCCGCTCTGCCGTTGAGCAGCAGCAGCTAAAATGGCTGACCATCGAGGCGGCGGCGACTCTTATTACGGCAGCGATCCTCGTTCCAAGAACGACGATCCGCCGAATTCTCGACTATTCGTCATCTGTCACAAGAGTCTCGAGGAGGATGACCTCAAAAAGGCATTCGAGAAGTTCGGCAAAATCGAGGATATCTGGGTGGTCAAGGACCGCACCACGGGCGACAATAAAGGTATGTGTCGTCGTATACTTGCGTACCTATGCATATAATTATATGTGCGCGCGTGCGTGTGTACATACGTGAGATGATTAGCTTTTTTTTACATTTTCCCTTTTACTTTTTATCAACCGCAGGAGTTACGTATATCAAGTACTCCAAAACGTCGGAAGCGGCGGTCGCCCTCGAGGAGATGAACGGCAAGATGCTCGGCTCCGTTGGACGACCCATCAAAGTCATGATCGCCTCCAAGTAAGTTTATAACTGTGTATTTGTGACTCATTTCTAATGATATGCGCGCGAGGAGGCAGAGAGAGTATGCGAAAAGCAAAAAAAAAAAAAAAGAAACTAGTCCTGACCATATTTTGCGTGTGCCAACTTGTATAGTCGAGATCAAGGATCGGTGAGGGAGACGAACGAGGAGGAACGTTGGGTGCGACTGTTCTGCGTGCTGCCGAAATCTATGACCGACACGGAACTTCAGCAGGAGTTCGCCAAATTTGGATCCATCGAGTACGTGACAGTCGTCAAAGATAGAAGTACCAATGAATCCAAGGGTTTTGGCTATGTCAAGTTCAAGAAGGTGTCCAGTGCTGCAAAAGCCTTTGAGGAGTGTGATCGAAAGTACAAAGCAGTGTTCGCTGAGCCAAAGAAGCCCAAAGCGGATCCCGAGCAGAAATACAGCAATGGCATGTCAATGGGTTATGACAACTCCAACAATTCCAATTATGGTAACAACTACCATAAGAATAACGTTGGTCTGGAAATAGCCGGCAACTATCCAAATCCCGAGGGTTTTACCAAGCTACAGGTCATCGCCCACCCAGCCTTAAATCAAGATCAGCTGTGGAAGCTGTTCGACATTGTGCCTGGTTTGGATTACTGTCATCTCAAGACCGATGCTAGATACAGGATGCCAAGGGGACACGCCACCGTAGTTTACAATACTCCCAGTGCTGCTGCTTACGCCAGAGAGAAGTTACATGGCTTTGAATATCCACTTGGCCACAGGATGATAGTCAAACCTGATATGTCCGGACCTCTGTTACCTCACAAACCACTCTTGAAGCAGGGCATTCCTAATAACAATAACATCACTACTCCCGGTGGTGTTGTTGCTGCTAGGACTGATCTGGCACATCTGGCTGAAACAATTGCACAGGCAACATCACTTATCCAAGCGGCTGGCTTGACAGCACCTTGTAAGATGAGATTTAACTTGGTTTTATCCGTTGGCAGTTGACATGTGAATTAACATGTGGATGTTTTTTTACAGCATTAGATCACTCGTTACATAAACTACCTCCAGTACAAGCTATGGCCAACATCGATGCGGAAGTCGCGAAGCGATGTTTCATCGTGTGTGGCCCACCAGTGCCTCCTATTTATGCCATGAAAGATGCTTTCTGCAGATTCGGTAATCTCATTGACGTTTACATGCTTCCTGGAAAAAACTGTGGTTATGCCAAGTACGCCAGTGTTGAAAGTGCCAATAAAGCCATTGAGGTAATCTATTTTTTTGAATATGGTTACTGACAAAGCATTTTTCAACAATCGTGATGATCGTTCTTTCTTTGTAGACTCTTCATGGTCAAGAAATCTGTGGCTCTCGTCTAAAGGTTCTAGAAGCCGAGGAACGCAATGTCGGCGACGATCGAAGAAAACGATTGAGAATGGACGAGGACGAGCACTAATTTACTTAAGAGAAATCGTAAGTATAGCAAGCACGACGCAATCGAGATTATTTCCTCACGAGACATTATTCAAATCTGTCGCTGTCGTCATCGTCATTGTTCTTGTGTCTTTCTCGTTTTCTCTCTTTCTCACATTGACCATCCATTCATTGGGGATAATGTAATATTTGTATTTGTCTTCACAGACCGACTGGTAACTCACACTATGCAGGACGCACGCCACGAATTGAGACGAAATTTTATAAAGACTCACTTTATTGACCACATCGGGCCTGCAACAGAATGGAAAACTACCACGACCATCCTTACTTTTAACTGTTGTCTTACGTTCGCCACATCTCAATATTTACTGAAAAAAAAAACAATTGATATATTATCAACTCTAACGAAAAAAAAATACTTTTCTTTGTCACACTTACGACACCGGACATCACGGTAAATACGTATTATTTCTTGAAGCGTGTGCCTGTGCTTTCGAATTTTTCGCGTTGCGATACGATTTATTGGATGAACCGTTACAATTACGTACAAAGTATGTAATGTAATTGAGGCGTTTTTTTACTAAAAAAGAATAGTTTCAGAAAATACAAAAAAAAGAAGGTGAGATGTTTGATGAAAAGAGCGTGAAGAGATGTGTGTTTACGCTATTTTCATGTTTTTAGTTTCGTATTTAAAAGCTAATATGAATAATAATAATGATCATATAATAAAAAAAACTAATACTAATAATCACAGAAGCGCGGACGATTGTGAAAGTATTTTGATAATTTTTATAAAATCCATATTGTATATACATACATGAATATATATTTGTGTGAATTTTCATGAGTATACACGTACATCATATA
>JAWWMK010000008.1:6198506-6229312 GCA_035047105.1 Galeopsomyia nigrocyanea
CTACCGGATGCTGAATCGACGAAATCAATTACGATTTTGAACTTCGCGGGTCGCGAATTAGATTCCGTGCAGTGTACCATTTTCGTGAAGGTGAACTATTTTTTGTAATTACAGTCTTTTGATAAGAGGGGATTACCTTTAATTCTTCACCGGTCTTTTAAATAAGTAGGGTATTTAGTTTTCATTATATTATAATTATCAAGCCGCAATTACGATAATCTTAAACAAAATAATAAATGCATTTACGTCAATACTTTCACCTTATATTTTGCGCTATTTCAAAGTTTCAATTTGCTAATTGTAATTGTTGTCAATGCTGACAATTACATACATTTGGAAAGGCTCCGTTCCGAATTGAAGTCCTTTTTCTGAAATTTAAAATTTAAGCAAAATTTAAGCTGTTAAGTTGGCAATGCCAATTAAGTTGGCAATGCCAATATGCCAAAGTTTTTTTTTAAGTTGCCTACACTTCTCCGTTCTACTTTACCGAATTACCGCCATCTTGGCTTCTTCTCTCGTCGGTGATCCGCGAGTTCGGAGCCGCGTATTAGTTTTTGGAGCATCATAAATATTATTGTTGATTAATTCATCGATACTCGCAGGTTTTTTGCAACATGGGTATGCCGTAAGGAGTATTGCATCGGTTTTACGTAAAAGGTACATCAATTTTACGGTACTTATGAGAATTTTGTATCTTTTAGAAACGATCTCTAACCCCAACGAGAACGCATGCAATCGCAACGTAAACGTTAGTTTTCGGTGTAAATAAGTAATTGAAAAGAATGCATCATAATGCGAGACAGCTTCTTACAACATATAATATATTAAATACAGTCTGTAGATTATCAACTTGTTTTTTTTTCATCATTTATTGAAAATGTAAATGAATTGGCGGAAGCATCCATACCGCGCATTGACGACATTTGGCTACGTGTTCGTTGGATAGATCTTACACGCAGTTAAATACGAAATTTTTCAAATTCAAAAAACAACTATTGAAATTTGTTTATATATTTTTTCAAACTATCGCGATTTAGAAATATATTTAATAAATCTTCTCTCTCAGACAAAAAACAAACGGAATTGTTACTTATGTTTGTACGACACTTAACTTAGAGCTGCAGAAACAGGAATCCACCATAAAAAAGAAAATCCCTTGGTTTAGTTTTAATTTTATTGAAAACAAATCACGAGCATTGGTTTTTCTTCTAGGTTCTTAGACATTTATCAACAAAATGTCTATACCTCCATACCTACTGGGCCCAAATCCTTGGGCCCAGATGATGGCTCAACAGCAGGCCCATGCTCAGCTGGCAGCTGCTCAAGCAGCTCACGCTCAAGCTGCAGCTGCACAGGCTCAAGCGGCGCATCAGGCACACATGGCTCAAGCCATGGGAACAATACCACCTTTGCCTCAAGCGCCAAAGCAGCCTGATATTTTGTCTGAAGACAAGCTACAGGAAAAAGGTAAACTGAGTGATTTTTTTTTCATGATTACCAGTATCAAATTTATTTGAATATTAATTTTTTTTTGTTTTTTGCAGCCCAAAAATGGCAACAGCTGGAGTCAAAACGTTTTGCTGAAAAGCGCAAGTTTGGCTTCGTCGATGCTCAAAAGGAAGACATGCCACCAGAGCATATACGTAAAATTATCAGAGACCACGGAGACATGAGTAGCCGTAAATACAGACATGATAAGCGTGTCTACTTGGGGTAAGACTTTTATTTCTTTCTTTCAAACTTGTGCCTTAATTTTTGCTAAAATTATTAAATAGAAAATGTTATTCCTCTACAGAGCTCTCAAATACATGCCTCATGCCGTAATGAAACTACTAGAAAATATGCCTATGCCTTGGGAGCAGATCAGGGATGTTAAAGTACTCTACCACATCACTGGTGCAATCACATTTGTAAATGAAATTCCATGGGTTGTTGAACCAATCTACATTGCACAATGGGGGTAAAAAGCGTAACATACTACTTTATTATACTCGAATTTTTGGTCTCATTAATATGATATCACGATTTAATTTTTTCAGGACCATGTGGGTTATGATGAGAAGAGAAAAACGTGATCGTAGGCACTTCAAGAGAATGAGGTTCCCACCATTTGATGACGAAGAACCTCCTCTAGATTATGCTGATAACGTTTTAGATGTAGAACCATTAGAAGCTATTCAAGTTGATATGGATTCTGAAGAAGATGCTGCAGTAGCTGCTTGGTTCTATGAACATAAGCCACTTGTAGGAACAAAGTAAGTTGGATAATTTTTATCCTGCATTAGTTTAAGCGTTATGACCTTTTTTAATATATGAGCATTTTCAATAATTAAATAAAAATACATTGAAATTTAATAGTGCGGTCGAATATTAGATAAACTCTTGGCTAATGAAGCATGTATCATTTTTAGATATGTGAATGGGGCTACATATAGGAAATGGAATCTAGCTTTGCCTATGATGGCGGCACTGTATCGTCTTGCCAACCCCTTACTAACAGATTTAGTTGATCACAATTACTTTTACCTGTTTGACCCTAAATCATTTTTCACTGCAAAAGCACTGAATATGGCCATTCCTGGAGGTCCAAAGTTCGAACCTCTGGTTAAAGATTTCAGTGCTGCTGACGAAGACTGGAACGAATTCAATGACATCAACAAAATTATCATTAGACAGCCGATTCGTACTGAGTACAGAATAGCATTCCCGTATTTGTACAACAATATGCCGCATTACGTGCATTTGTCATGGTGAGTTGAAACTTTTGTGTTTTATTATTCTTCGAGAAATAAACCACACTTTGTTTTAAGATTTTATTACAAGTGCATAAAATCTTACTAGCAGTGTGGTAAAGCAAATTGGTATTAGTTATCCGTATCCTTTGTTAAGGCGAAAAGGAAACCGCTGATCCTACCTACAATTTCAGTCATTGAAGTAAAACGACAATTTTTAATTAAACTCAAAAATAATTAGTATATTTATTTTAGGTATCATGCTCCCAATGTGGTTTACATTAAAACAGAAGATCCAGATCTACCAGCCTTCTACTTTGATCCCTTAATTAATCCTATTTCTCATCGAAATTCGTTAAAGGTTTGTATTCTTGAACATTTCTGTCATTTTTTGTATAAATTATAAATTCTTGAATAACGCTAGTATTTTATTTCAGACGCAAGAACCTGTCATTGAAGATGAAGAAGACTTCATACTACCGGAAGATGTTCAACCCTTCTTGCCTGAAAGACCACTCTATACCGACAACACAGCTAACGGTATTGCTTTACTATGGGCACCAAGACCATTCAACACCCGGTCTGGAAGAACAAGACGAGCCATCGATATTCCACTTGTCAAGCCATGGTACAGGGAGCATTGTCCACCAGGCCAACCAGTGAAAGTCCGTGTCAGTTACCAGAAGCTGTTGAAGTACTACGTTTTGAATGCTTTGAAGCACAGACATCCAAAGCCACAGAAGAAACGATACTTGTTCCGATCGTTTAAATCAACCAAGTTCTTCCAAACAACCACGCTTGACTGGGTTGAGGCTGGATTGCAAGTCTGTCGCCAGGGTTACAATATGTTGAACTTGCTCATTCACAGAAAGAATTTGAATTATCTTCATTTGGATTATAACTTCAATTTGAAGCCTAGCAAAACTTTGACGACTAAGGAGAGAAAGAAGTCACGTTTCGGAAATGGTTAGTATAAATTCTGTATTATTTGCTTTCTGGGAGTTGTCTGAATATTGATACTTTATTGAATAAAGTATTGATCTGTCACAGCTCCGAGATCAAAGGTCCTATTTGCCCTGCATTAGTGTCGTAATATCAAATGGAGTTTCCAAAAAGACAACATCTTTATGTTGATTAAATACCATTAGTCAAAGAATACAACTATCAAAGATGTTTCAGATTTAATTGTATTTTTCAGCTTTCCACTTGTGTCGTGAAATCCTCCGATTGACAAAATTGATCATTGACTCTCATGTTCAATACCGTCTGAACAATGTGGACGCCTTCCAGCTTGCTGATGGCTTACAGTACATTTTTGCTCACGTCGGGCAGCTGACTGGAATGTACCGATACAAGTATAAGTTGATGAGACAAATTAGAATGTGTAAAGACTTGAAGCATTTAATTTACTATCGTTTCAATACCGTAAGTTCCGCTGCAACTCATTCGGCCTTTAATTATCTGTATAATCAAACTTGAATCGTAGAAATTTATTTATTATATTTTTCATAGGGTCCAGTCGGCAAAGGTCCTGGCTGCGGTTTCTGGGCGCCTGGTTGGCGAGTATGGCTCTTCTTCATGCGAGGAATCACGCCATTACTTGAACGATGGCTAGGTAATTTGCTGTCGAGACAGTTCGAGGGACGTCATTCAAAAGGAGTGGCTAAGACTGTAACAAAGCAGAGAGTAGAATCTCACTTTGACTTGGAGTTGAGGGCTTCTGTTATGCACGACATCGTCGATATGATGCCCGAAGGTATCAAGCAAAACAAGGCCAGGACGATTTTGCAACATCTGAGTGAAGCCTGGAGATGCTGGAAAGCTAACATTCCTTGGAAGGTAAAATCGAAAAAAAACCGAATTTGCGTAACTTGCAAATAAGAATCTTTACGAAAAATAGTCATTTACTACAATTATTATTCTTGTTTATTTATAGAAAATCAATACTTTTTGTTTCTAGGTTCCTGGACTACCAATCCCGATTGAAAACATGATTCTGCGTTACGTAAAGATGAAGGCTGATTGGTGGACCAACACTGCTCATTACAATCGTGAGCGTATTCGACGTGGTGCCACCGTCGACAAGACAGTGTGCAAAAAGAATCTAGGACGTCTGACTCGATTGTACCTGAAGGCCGAGCAAGAACGTCAGCACAATTACCTGAAGGTAATGAAAAGTATCTCACTCGTGATTTATTAGTATCAAATATCAGTTTTTTAACTTTGGTACTTTGTTTCTTGTCTGTTTCAGGATGGACCCTATATCTCTCCAGAGGAAGCTGTCGCTATCTACACGACCACTGTGCACTGGCTGGAATCTCGTCGATTTGCACCGATTCCCTTCCCTCCGCTGTCGTACAAACACGACACGAAACTGCTGATTTTGGCTCTTGAAAGATTGAAGGAAGCTTACAGTGTTAGGTCGAGGTTGAATCAGAGTCAGCGTGAGGAACTTGGTTTGATTGAACAGGCTTATGACAACCCTCACGAAGCTTTGTCCAGAATCAAGCGTCATCTTCTAACTCAGAGAGCCTTCAAAGAAGTAAGATCAAAATCCAAATTTATCTTTAACTAATTAGCTGTACTTTAGAATATTTTGTACTCTTTGTAAATTGGTGAACCAAGTTGAAACCAATGTGATATTAGTTTTATATTGTCACTTAACTTCGACTTGGAATATCAAAATCATATTTGCCCTGCGTTAGAGTTAAAGTAACTAATGCAGTTTCCTACTTGAGAACACTTGTTGCTATAAGCTTTCTTTTTTTACATTTAGTTTATTTTTTAATCTATCATGAAAAATATAAGAAAAAATATTGCGATTTTTCGTAGGTTGGTATCGAATTCATGGACCTCTACAGTCATCTCATCCCTGTGTACGACGTCGAGCCACTCGAGAAAATAACAGATGCTTACTTGGATCAGTATCTGTGGTACGAAGCAGACAAACGTAAACTCTTCCCACCATGGGTCAAGCCAGGAGACACTGAACCACCTCCACTTCTGGTTTACAAATGGTGCCAAGGTATCAACAATCTTCAAGACGTTTGGGATGTCAGTGAAGGCGAATGCAACGTATTGCTCGAGTCTAAGTTCGAGAAGCTCTACGAGAAAATCGATTTGACTCTGCTCAATCGTCTTCTTCGTCTGATCGTCGATCACAACATCGCCGATTACATGACTGCTAAGAACAACGTCGTCATCAACTACAAGGACATGAACCACACCAACAGTTACGGTATCATCAGAGGCCTGCAGTTCGCTTCTTTCATCGCTCAGTATTATGGACTTGTATTGGATCTTCTGGTTCTGGGCTTGCAGCGAGCTAGCGAGATGGCTGGTCCACCACAGATGCCCAACGACTTCCTCAGCTTCCAAGTAAATAAAATGATTATATGATTATAAATTTAAATGACATTACTGAATAAGCCGAGTTTCAGGATATCGATATTTAAAAAAAAAATAAAATATTGATCTATCAAAACTCGTAGATAAAAGGTCCCTTTTGCCCTGCGTTAGTGTTGTGCGTATCTTACGCAGTTTCCAAAATGACAACAGTTTTTTTAAATCACATATTTCTAATTGACTTTTCAAAAAGTTTAAAATACCATTAAACAAATGTCAAATGCAAATAAATGTTTTTTACCAGGACGTTGCTACAGAAACAGCTCATCCAATCCGTCTGTACTGCCGCTACGTCGACAAGATTCACTTGTTCCTCCGCTTCACAGCAGACGAGGCTCGTGATCTGATCCAACGTTACTTGACTGAGCATCCAGATCCTAACAACGAGAACATCGTCGGCTACAACAACAAGAAGTGCTGGCCTCGCGATGCGCGTATGCGTCTGATGAAGCACGACGTGAATCTTGGTCGCGCCGTTTTCTGGGACATCAAGAACCGTCTGCCACGATCCACCACAACCGTTCAGTGGGAGAACAGCTTTGTCAGTGTCTACAGCAAAGATAATCCAAACTTGTTATTCAATATGAGCGGGTTCGAGTGTCGTATTCTGCCGAAATGCAGGACGACCCACGAGGAGTTCACGCACAAGGATGGTGTTTGGAACTTGCAGAATGAAGGTACAAAAGAGAGAACTGCTCAGTGCTTCTTGCGAGTCGACGACGAGAGCTTGCAGAGATTCCACAACCGTGTTAGGCAGATTCTCATGGCTTCGGGATCGACCACTTTCACCAAAATTGTCAACAAGTGGAACACCGCTTTGATCGGTCTGATGACGTACTTCCGTGAATCTGTAGTCAACACGCAAGAGCTGCTTGACCTGTTGGTCAAATGTGAAAACAAAATCCAAACTCGTATTAAGATCGGTCTCAACTCTAAAATGCCTTCGAGATTCCCTCCGGTCGTGTTCTACACGCCGAAGGAATTGGGTGGATTGGGTATGTTGTCTATGGGCCACGTGCTCATTCCTCAATCGGATCTCAGATGGTCTAAACAAACCGACGTTGGCATCACTCATTTCCGTTCTGGTATGAGCCACGACGAAGATCAGCTGATTCCTAATTTGTACCGATACATTCAACCATGGGAGTCAGAATTTATTGATTCTCAGAGAGTTTGGGCAGAATATGCTTTGAAGAGGCAGGAAGCTAATGCTCAGAATCGTAGATTGACGTTGGAGGATCTTGAGGACAGCTGGGATCGAGGTATTCCCAGAATTAACACACTGTTCCAGAAGGATAGGCATACATTGGCTTACGACAAAGGCTGGAGAATCAGGACTGAATTCAAACAGTACCAGGTGTGTTTTTTTTTCTATATTAAATTTTTTATCTGAAACTCTCTAATTAACTATCAAAGTAGTGTAATGATGAATTGCGTAGGGGTCCTGAAATCAACCATCAATGTGGGTTGACTGCTGCAGTATCTGTGGTGAATTGTCTGAGACGAGACACCAAGTGCTGTAGTAGGATCAAACGCTAATCTGAATTTACTTTGCAAATAATACTAGTGAAATTAAATAAAATGGTTGACGATTATATAATTCATGTTAATGAATAACAATTTTATAGGTGCTGAAACAAAATCCATTCTGGTGGACTCATCAACGTCACGATGGTAAACTGTGGAATCTGAACAACTACAGAACTGACATGATTCAAGCACTCGGTGGTGTAGAAGGTATCTTGGAACACACCTTGTTCAAGGGAACTTATTTCCCAACTTGGGAAGGTCTTTTCTGGGAAAAAGCTTCAGGATTCGAAGAGTCTATGAAGTACAAAAAGCTGACCAACGCTCAGAGATCCGGTTTGAATCAAATTCCAAACCGTCGTTTCACATTGTGGTGGTCGCCCACTATTAACAGAGCCAACGTCTACGTTGGTTTCCAGGTGAGTTTAAAAAAAAAAATTTTTTATCACATAAAATCAACCTTTTATTTTTGACGGTACAATTAATTTTGCGCAATGTTTTTTAGGTACAACTCGACTTGACAGGAATTTTCATGCACGGTAAAATTCCAACGCTGAAGATTTCTCTAATTCAAATCTTCCGTGCTCACTTGTGGCAAAAAGTCCACGAGTCGATCGTCATGGACTTGTGTCAAGTATTCGATCAAGAGCTCGATGCTCTCGAAATCGAAACTGTCCAAAAGGAAACTATTCACCCTCGTAAATCCTACAAAATGAACTCTTCTTGCGCCGACATCCTTCTCTTCTCCGCCTACAAATGGAACGTCTCACGACCATCTCTTCTTGCTGATTCCAAAGATGTAATGGACAACACAACTACGCAGAAGTACTGGATCGACGTACAGCTCAGATGGGGTGACTACGACTCACACGATATCGAGCGTTATGCTCGTGCTAAGTTCTTGGATTACACTACCGACAACATGTCCATCTACCCATCACCAACAGGTCTCTTGATAGCCATCGATCTGGCCTACAATCTTCACAGTGCTTACGGGAACTGGTTCCCCGGTTGTAAGCCTCTCATTCAACAAGCTATGGCGAAGATTATGAAGGCAAATCCTGCGTTGTACGTACTTCGAGAACGTATAAGGAAAGCTCTGCAACTTTACTCTTCGGAACCTACCGAGCCGTACTTATCATCGCAGAACTACGGAGAATTGTTCTGTAACCAAATCATTTGGTTCGTCGATGACACCAATGTATATCGTGTCACCATTCACAAGACCTTCGAGGGTAATTTGACGACGAAGCCCATCAACGGAGCTATTTTCATATTCAATCCCAGAACTGGTCAGCTCTTCTTGAAGATCATCCACACTTCGGTATGGGCAGGTCAGAAACGTTTGGGACAGTTGGCCAAGTGGAAGACGGCCGAAGAAGTTGCAGCTTTGATTCGATCGTTGCCCGTTGAAGAACAGCCTAAGCAGATTATTGTAACGAGGAAGGGTATGTTGGATCCTCTCGAGGTCCATCTTCTCGACTTCCCTAATATCGTCATCAAGGGATCCGAATTGCAACTGCCTTTCCAGGCTTGCCTGAAGGTTGAGAAGTTCGGTGATTTGATTTTGAAGGCTACCGAACCTCAGATGGTCCTGTTCAATCTCTACGACGACTGGCTGAAGACTATTTCATCTTACACCGCTTTTTCGCGTCTGATCCTCATTCTTCGAGCTCTCCACGTCAACACCGAGAGAACGAAGGTTGTGTTGAAACCTGACAAAACTACGATCACGGAACCCCATCATATTTGGCCATCTCTCAGCGACGACGAGTGGGTAAAGGTTGAAGTGCAGCTGAAGGATCTGATTTTGGCCGATTACGGCAAGAAGAACAACGTAAACGTCGCTTCGCTCACGCAATCTGAAATTCGTGATATCATTCTTGGTATGGAGATCAGCGCTCCGTCAGCTCAGCGTCAACAAATCGCCGAGATTGAGAAGCAGACGAAAGAACAGTCGCAGCTTACGGCCACGACGACGAGAACAGTTAACAAACACGGCGATGAGATCATCACAGCCACCACGTCGAACTATGAAACTCAATCGTTCGCTTCCAAGACCGAATGGCGTATTCGTGCTATTTCCGCAACGAACTTGCATCTTAGAACCAATCACATTTACGTATCGTCAGACGACATCAAAGAGACTGGATACACTTACATCTTGCCCAAGAATATTCTTAAAAAGTTCGTTACGATATCAGATTTACGTGCACAGGTAAAAAAGAATATATTACGATGTATCATACTAAGTTGTTCTTTTTTGTGTACTGGATTAACCATAACTTTAATTCACTTTGCAGATTGCTGGCTACTTGTATGGTGTCAGTCCACCTGACAATCCTCAAGTGAAAGAAATCAGATGTATTGTTATGCCACCTCAGTGGGGCACTCATCAAACTGTACATCTACCAAACATGTTACCTAACCATCAGTATCTTAAAGAAATGGAACCATTGGGATGGATACATACCCAGCCGAATGAGTTGCCTCAACTATCTCCTCAGGTATGACTAATTCAAATGTTACCGATAAGTTAAAAAGTAACTATTTTATAATTATTTTAATGAATATTCGTTTATAGGATATATCAACCCATGCAAGAGTGATGGCAGAAAATCCTACATGGGATGGAGAAAGAACAATCGTGATAACTTGTAGCTTTACACCCGGTTCATGTTCTCTGACAGCCTACAAATTAACCCCGAGGTGCGTAAAACTTTTGTTTTGTTTTTAAATTTACCAAATAGAAAATTTTCACATATTTTAAACAAATTTGTTTTTTTTTCAGTGGTTTCGAATGGGGAAAACAAAACACTGACAAAGGAAATAACCCGAAAGGCTATCTTCCAAGTCATTATGAAAGAGTTCAAATGCTTTTATCTGACAGGTTCCTTGGTTTCTTTATGGTACCAAATCAATCTTCTTGGAACTATAATTTCATGGGTCAGTACAACAATGAATTTCTCGTTTAATTCCTATCAGCATTATTCGTAGAAGTACTTGAATTAATTGATTCTTTTATTCTTTTTTAGGTGTAAGACATGACGCTAACATGAAATACGAACTTCAGTTGGCAAATCCAAGAGAATTCTACAGTGAAGTACATCGACCTGCACATTTCCTCAACTTTGCTAGCATTGAAGAAGGTGATACTATTGTCGGCGCTGATCGAGAAGATGTATGCAGTTAAATATTTGATAATAAGATTTTTGTACATAGTTAGTTTGGTAATTAAATGTAATATACCATCTTGACCAACGTCTGGAAATGTGGATTTATAACTAAAAGTATGTAAACTAAACATTAAAATTTCATTAAAAAATTGCGCAAAGTAAAAACGTTTGTCAAGAAGTTTGATTGTAAAAGTACCGTTCATGATGATTATGTAATTAAGTTTTAGTAGGAGCTGAATGCTTCGAATGGATGTTTCAATTTTACACAGTATATTGCTTATTTTCTCACGATTCCAAGTGATATTTATTAAGAAACCGACCTTGTCCCTATAAAACATTTTTAAGACAAATAAAATTGTAGATCAATTTTTTTAAACAATAATAAAATCTCAATTCATTGAGAAAGTTATGTACTGGAACCATTGATTTACATAACCATATTTGTTTCTTTCTCCTTCATTTAAAATATTTTGATTTTTTCAATGCATGTTTTTTGATTGACAGGAATAACCGCTTCCATGCTCTAATCCAGACTGCTATTTATTAATTTAAAATTTGAATAAAAAAATATATAATGTGTAGATTGAATATTTTCAAGTTGAAGGTAAATAAAAGACAAATTTATAAAATCAGTTTCAATGTATTTTACACATTTAGACATTAACAGTTATAAATTCATTATTAGAGAAATTGTGATAGAGCGATGATTGTACTTTGCTGTAAATGCACAATAAGCATAATTGATAACAGTTACTCAATCACGTGTAATTATAAAATTCTCAACTGTAACTCGTCCAAAGTATCCTTCACTTTTTTGAGGCCATTGCTCGTCTCGCACGAATTATAAAAATTAAGTATAACTTATAAACTAGCAAGATGAATAATCACACAAGTATCATGTCACGATTATAAAATATACATAGGTAACGTAAAATTGATTATAAAAAAAGTTGTTTATAGTTTGACTAGAAATGAAACAATGGCAAGTCAAAAGTGCTTCGAGCTTGCAATAAATCTCATCAATAAACTATCCATTTTTCAAAGCACTTGGATAGCCAAAGTTGCTTATACATTGTTTTTTATGGCGTTAAGTGCTTTGCGTCAATATTATTATGTATGTAAATCTCTTAGAGATAAAAAAATATGTATGGCATTATGAATTTTTCACATTTTTTTTACTTAGTCATGCCTATAGCATTGTGTGTGAATGACCTGTTACGTCACCAAATTGATAGGTTTCTTTGAAACTTTTGAAAATTGTAACAGTTTTAAAAGACTCTTTTGTTGTAAATGTTACTGCTAAACTTGAATATTTTAAAAAAGATAGTGATAACACTACATTTGATTTACCTATATTTCTTAAAATTTACTTAGTGAAAATAGACAAGTTTTGTCATTTAGGCCAAATCTATTTTTTTTCAAGTACAATCCCGAATGCGCTTTTTAAAAAATTATATTTTTTTATGAACTGTAACTAAATTTCGATATTAATAAATTACATTACAAGTTTCTTAAGTAATAGAAAAAATTATTTTTGCGACGTATAAAAAGCTAGATTGTCTATAGCAATCCGTGTCACACATAAAGCGAAATTGCGCAACATCCTTTGATAAAGTGATGACATTTATTCGACATTAAAAATTAATATTTCTACTGAGAAAGCGATTGGAAAAGTTTTTTGTTTCATTTCTTACTCGCGAGAGGCGAAAGTTTTGATATAAGTAGATATAATCATGTATCTATATAAGTAGATTTTATCTTAAAATATTTTTGGTTTCCTATATGAAAATAGATATATGCCATATCTCTTTGAAGTTTAGCGCATCCTCCGAAATTCGTCATAATTACGTACAATAAGGCAGTTTACAAAAAAAAATATTTGTTTTTCTTCATATGCAAGTTCATCGTCACGTCCTCAAGCCCTTAAGCTATAAGTTAAAAACTAATCTAACAGTAAAAAAAAACATAAAAAGCAATACTCTTACGATATTCTTCAAATAAACAAAAAAAAAATTGAAATGTCGGAGAAATAAAGTAAAACTAATATCGATAACTACAATTGTTCTTACGCAAATTGAAAAAATAAAAGTCGAATCGACGCTTCGATTCCTTTTGATTCGTCATCATTATTTACACCAATGATCGCCATCAAGATATAAAAGAAAGAAAGAAAGAAAGATATTCACATCTCGGTCTCTTGTAAGAAAAATCCCACGGTTTTTCGCGAAGAGCCGCTTATAACTCAGATGCAGTCGCTGTCGTCGGTGACGGTGGTTTTGCCGCGAGCATAAGAGTCGATGTAAGGGTTGACTTTTTCTTGGAGTGGAGCTCCGCTTGTGATGCAAGTGGTGCGTGCAGAAGTCGAGCTAGTGGCGCAACCGCTTCTTGATGTTGAGTTACGAAAAAGTCCATTGCCATCGCAACCGAAACGCTTCATGAGCAGTCGGCGAATCTTGTCCTTCCAAACGAAGATTATGAAGATTATCACGCCTTGTAGGGTGTTCGTCAAATCGGTCAGGTACCACACGTATTTGGGGAGCACGTTCTCGAACATCCAAGAGATTATCTCCATCGACCAGTTTATTCCCATCACGATGAACAGCTTCAGGTAGAGATTGAACCTGTAGAGTTCAATCACACAATCAGATAAACTTTGTTAATCTTTATTACAAACTATTACGCTTTTAAAAATATCTTTTTTCGCGAATGTGCAAAAAGTTTTTATGATAGTTTATTGACCGATGACATTATTTTCATTTCATGAAAATCGACCGCTTTATATAGCTCCAGTGGTTATCGGATATTCACGAGTCGATGAAAAATTATTATTCTCGTAACTTGTCCAGTACGTATTTAAATTTTTACTACCACACAATTTTAAATTAAAACCCGCGAATAATTCATATTGCGTTAACTTAATATTGTGGTGCATTAATAAAAATATTTAATTATTTTAAAATTATATATTGTTTATCCTTCTATTTACAAACTTTCGATCAACGTTTTATGATATTCATAAAAAATTCGTGTAAAACCGCAGCTATTATTTTCACAAATTATACCGATGTAACGCGAAAAAAAAAAAGTCTCAGAACCCAAGGTAAAACTCGCGTAAACCTCGCGGGCGCCAAAGTTTATTGGTTCAGCGGCTATTTCGGTAAACACGAAAGCAAATGAATCGATAGGTATAAACTGTCTTTAACTGCGGCTAATATGACGACGATTTGTTTCGAGAAAACGCGTGACTAAACCGCTCGTTGTTTGAAGCGATATCGATTTCCAAAAGCATTTCACATTTTCTCGAAAAATTATATATTTCCGAAATCTCTGCCAAATCTACGTTTCTTCGACATCCCAAAATTCTCATCAATATTTGCCGGACTTTACGAACTATATATATATTCTCAACGGCACAATTTAATTTAATAATCCATTTTACGATCGTATAAGGAGAGAACCGAGTTCTCGAGAGATTGTTTTACGAGCTATAAAATGTTCTTTTTTTTTTCGTTAATGTCTCATCCGAATTGCTCTTGCAAAATTAATTTCCTAAAATTCATTTTGACAAAAGAAGAAAAACGAACCATTGTTTGTTGTCGTCATGTCGTCTACTGTCGCTGCCCTTCAGCTGACGCGCCGTGTCCTTTTTGTGCCTGATAATTTTGACGGCGGTCAATATGAACAAGCATATGTTGCAGATGATCGTTAATCCCATGGGCCCGTAAAAGTATAACGCTCTCGCGCCTGCACCTGCAAAACAAAAAAATTCATAAGTGTTTATTTGAATATTCTATCGTGTCTCTACACGTTTTACGTTGCAGTAAATACGCGATAAAGGTGAAAGTGATAAAACAAAACTAGGGTATAGTAGTAAAAGTTGTATTCAATAAGTTGAGGAAATAAAATAAGCGGATACGTAAAATATGGTCGATTGAACGGAACTACTTGAACGCTTCTTACGTTATTGAACATTTATACTCTGTTCACATTTATTTTCACGTATATAGATGAGTGGGAAAATTGTAGTTCTAAATTTAAAGGGTTTCGAATGAGAATGTCTGACCCTAGAGGATCACTATGTCTGACCGTACACGAACCCCATCTACTTAAAAATTTAGAAAACTTGCTGCAATGTATTTATTTTAATTTACCAGAATAGTTTCATTTTATCTTTTGAAATTTCGTTTAATAGTGCAACGGAATTCAAGGGGAGACAAAGCAAGCAACACTATATAATTCATCAGAATACATCGCCGCATAAAATATTTCACAAAAAAGGTCAACATCGTCTATCTCCGTCCAAAAAAAAAAAGAAAAAAAAAAAGAAGCTACGAATAGTATAATGCATACACGGCCAGCTCACTCTAACTTTTCGCGGAACTTTTAAACTACTTAAGTGATATAAAACATAAACAGCCGGCCGCTAAGTAATCGCCAAATTTGTCAAGTGTCCAAGTGTGATTTCGTCGGGAAATTGCTCGATGTTTTATCGTCGAAAAACTTTGATCGTTATACGCAATACGCAGAAAAGAAAAAAATATATTTACGAGATAAAATCGGAAATAATCACTTCCCCACTGTATATTATATACATGAATTATTAAGGTAAAAAAGTGTTATTTTCCACGCAATTAACCCCAAGTATATGGCCAATTCCACAAAAAAAGTGCATTAATTCGGTAGCGTTTTTTGAAATATTCAAACTGAGGGTACGCTCTCAATTTTAGGGTTACGCAATTCTACGGGGCATCAAAAGTTTCATAATGCTCTTGCCCACTTTCTCCTTTTATGTGACACCCCCTTTTTTGCTTGTGACACTGTTCAAATCACGTGAGAGTTCTGGCATCGATAAAAACGAAAATCTGAGCTTTTCTGGTTTCTTGTGGTTTTTTTGGATTTTAATAAGAAACGCAAAATGATAGCGTTAATCGGACTTCAGAATCGATTTCCCCGGCTTAAAATACGTCGGAAACCATATTTTATTTTTTTTTTTCTACTCGAAATTTCGACCCTTATAGAGCTCTGAGAACACACAAAATTGATGGAACATGCCAGATTTGCCATTTTATTAGTTTTTTTTACTTTTTATGCATTGATGTAGTTTAAAAAGCTCTACAAGCGTCGAAATTGCGAGTAGAAAGAAAAAGAAAATATGGTTTTCGATGTATTTTGAAGCGTAGAATTTGATTCTGAAGTCAGATTAACGCTATCTTTTTTCATTTTTTGTCAAATTCCAAAAAACTATGGAATTTAGTGTATTATTTTGTGACCGTTTTAAGACTTCTAAGTCCAAAAAAAAAATGGTGTCACAAGATTACGCGGCGTGGGGCACTAGTGTTTTTAGGTTCTATTAGTATTGTAGATTGAGAAAATATAATAATTTCGAGCGTAACCCCGAGTTTTTAATTTGCCAAAACCCGAACGAAGTTATGATAGTTTTTTTTTGTGGAATTGGCCATATATATCTATACATACATCAAAGACAATAGGAACGATAAATTCACCCTGCAAAACTTGCGCGTATTCAAGTTTGGCTATGGAGAAGGGGGGAGATGCGATATAACCGAATAAGCAATAAAAGGACACTCACTCTCGAACCAACAGCTACCCTTGCCGAATTCCGGTCGTATCATAGTGTCTGGAATGCCGGGCACTAGGTCCATAATCATGGTGATCGTGGTGATAACAGTGGCGCAACCCCAGGCGTAGATCGAGTACATGATGAATTTTTTACGTTCGCGCTGCTTCACGCTACCGTGCAGCGAGCGAAAACCACTGTAACAGAAATATTCGTCAATATTAAAAATCCATTTCACCGTGAGTTTCGTTTTTTCCTCGTTGTACCGAGAAAACTTTTTTGTTTTTGTTCTAATGATATATAGTTTGATACGGTTTTCGTGTGGGTGCAACTATATAGAGACACAAAATGCAATTTACTTTGAGCGTTGTTTTTTTTATTTTTGTATTTGGCGATGATTTGAGAGACTCTCTGGCGAGATTTATAGTGTAATGGCATTCAAAGTTTTGGCTTGCGGATGAAGTATACGTTCTAATATAATGTGTGTGGGATAATGATTTTCGGTTTATTGTCTGATACATTTAACACATCTTTTGAGGAAATTGTTTTTTCCCCGTTGCATTCTTTCCATGCATGTGTTTGTTTGAGAGGTATAACATAGAAAAATTTGTCTGCGGGTGAACGACTTTTTTATTCGTGAAAATTCAAAATAATAATCGATGTCAATAGTTTCTCTTGCCATAATTATTATTGACGAATTTAAAAACGTAATTTAACGCAAAGAAATCAATTGTATAATGAAAATAAAACGTAATGAAAACTCAAATACAAGCTGTACTAACGCGATGAGAGTTAAAATTGTCTATTTTGGAAAAAAAGAAACTCAATGTCAACGTCTCTTCAGTTGAGATAAAAAGTTTCGAAACTTTGAAGAACACAATGGAAAGTTTTTGCACAACAAAACTAAATACTCGAACTACAAAAAGAAAAGAGAGAGAGAGAGAGAGAGAGAAAGAGACGAGTTTCAAAAAGAGTCATCCAAGATAAAGAAGAAAAATAAAGGCTCGTATTATTGACACTTACGACAGGAAAGAACTTTTTTTTTTCAGAGAAATGATGAGACTTATTTACTCATTCAACAAGCTATACCCGAAAAGCTTATTTCTCGATGTCAGTCAAATTGTATTTACCTCTTACACGTTTCGAATGCTAATTCCGCGCGCGAGAAGAGGAAGAAAAAAAAAATAAATCTTGAAAACTGAAACTTCTCAAGCGAATCATAACACAGGAGTATCGTGATGAATGTATTAAAGAAAACGACTGTATGAAAAAAAAGTGGTGTTTTCTTTTTCCAATGAACGACTATGAGCAGCTGCAATCAATCAGTAATTGAAGATGCGCTACTATACATAACTAATCTACTCGTGCAACTACTACTTAACAAACAAAGAAGTACAGAAGTATAAAAAAAAAATCAGAAGGAATACAATGCATATAAGAAATGCAAAAAAAAACAATTGGAAGAGAAGACTATTGATCACACAATTATAAGACTCTCACCCGTGATGGTGGGGTACTTTTACGACCGCAGTTTGAAGGCTTGCAAAAAACAAAAACAAAATAAAAGAAGTAGAGTCATGTACTACTCTGCTTCGAAAAAATCAATCATACAAATTTTTGTGTGCTTCGCGTCTCACATATAAACGTGCGAAAATTCTATTAGCGTCAGTCGGGGGATTCCCCATACTTCTCTTGCTTAACGAGCTTTATTCCTTATCTATCTCTCGATACTAAGAAGCGTGAGATAGCTATATATTTACAATTCGCAGCTGCATCATTAGCTTGCAACGAGCAACATAAATTTTGCAAAACGATAATTCTTTAACCATGACGTTGCGTTAATGCAGATTTACAATGATTGCATTCTTCGATATCATCAACCAAAAAAATTTTAATAAAACTAAGAATATAATTTCAATGTCGATCGCTAATCAATGCGATCCTCATTGTTTCTCTCTTTGCAATCTGACTCAGAGCGAGTGACTTTCGATTAAGCACGCGTATGTAACGTATAACGTATACACACGCGTGCAATTTGCGCACACGACGATCCACGCCTTTTTTTTACGATGCTCGCGGGAAATTCCTTTAACACGTCAACTTTTGCCAGAGACAAAGTAAAAAAAAAATCCATCGTACGTGTTTGCGTCTCTCTCGGCTTTATTTACTTCTTCATTTTTATTACGCCTCTCGTCAAATTAGCCAACTTGTGTATACGCATGTACACACACTTTGGGGCCGATGTGAGTTACGAGCGGCTTTTAATTAAAAAAAAAAAACAACTCGAAGTGTTGTTGTTTACCTCGCCGAGTTGTGTTTTAATTAAAAGTAACGCAGGCTAATTACGATGTCGCGGATGCATATAATTTTTCCTTTTATTTTTCTCGAGATTATCGACAGAAACAAATAAAAAAGTTTTGTTAATCTCGACACTAATTCAATCTCTCGTCCGTATGTGTGTCATTATTGTGATTCACACACAGTGTGTGAGTAAATAACCACAGACTTTATTTATCTTTCGTTAGTTATATAGTTGCGTCGCCGACGACGATATTCGATCGCTGCACGCAAAAGTTTCTAACACACACTGTCTGTTTAATCCCCATATGCGACATGGCGCGAAAAGTGATAAATTGTAATTGCACGTGTATGAAAATTCAACAATTTAATTACTCCGCCGTTAAAAAAGTTACGCTATCGTGTACGGTGATGCATTGTTAATTACGATGTTATCTCCATTGCACATATCCGCGCCTATATATATATATATATCTCTCGAGTAATTTTCATTAAAAGCGCGCAAGAGCAAATTCTTTCTTTGAAAAATTAATTTTTTTCTTCTTTTTTTTTCGCGCGCGCATTACGTAATGAGTCGGTCTTCGCGGATAAAACCCCGCAATAAACTGTTCAAACAATTCAATGACGCATAGCGATGGGAGAAAGTCAACACCAAATATATAGATTGGTGATAAATTGGCGCTATTTAAAAAAGAAGAGAGAGAGAGAGAGTCGGGCGTTAACGATCGTAATATAATTGATGACTTTAAAACGTGTTGAGTATTTGGAACAATAGAACGAGAGAGAGAGAGTGCATCTTTCAACCCACGCACTGCCGAAAATTTCCTCGAACGTGCGATACGCTATATAGGGGTAAATTTCTCCTGACCTACTTGTTTGCCTCTTCGTTTTGGGTTAGATAGTTAATTTCGGAGTTCTAGTTAACTCGCTCGGCGTTTAATTTCATTTCGTCACGATTTTTTTTTTTGCTTTTAATCCTCGCGAAATTTCTAGGTAATATTTTTTTTCGCGAGGAGCGAGTTTGCCAATTTTTTTGTTTGTTTTTCGGAGAAATCTTCAATTCCACGAGCAGCCAAAAAAGCTTTTTACCTGTCGCTGCTCGAGATCGATGCTATTCGTCATTTTTTTTTGACGTATAATTCGTATTCTCGGCTGACAAACGCAAAGACGTTTACATTACCCAGTGAGCCGTGAGTGTGATAAATTTCCGACGAAAGCGAGTGAGAAAACAAACGATCGTGTTTATTCTTCGATGACATCTTCTTTCGTCTCTTTTTTTTTCGGGGGGAATTATTATAGACGATCGTCACTTTTACGAGGCTCGCGCGAGCAAACAAATTAATAAAGTTACGCGAAGCTTTCAGCGTTATCAAGCTCATTTTTATAATGGATTAAAGAAGCTACTCATCGTGTTCTTAAAACTGACGCATACGCGGCCTTGTCAGTCTCTCACTTTTGTGTTGCGCACCGCCGTGTATAAGTCTCAAGAGCTTTTCTTTAATTACTCTCTCTTTCTCTCTTCTCAAAGCTTGCGGTTCGATGTGGGTGTTTTTGCCAGGCGCATTTTTTTTCATCGAGCTTTTATCGACGCTCAAATAATTATTTTTATACACTTTCGAGATATCTCTCGCTCTTTGATAAGAGACAAATTCAGAAAGCGTGTTCTATCGAGCTTTCGTTGGTAAAAATAGATGAGTTTGTTGTTTTTTTTACATATTTGTATCAGTAGCGACAATCGAATAAAAAAAAATCTGTCGAAATATCGTATCGTGTCAAATATGTGATTATTATAATTTGTCAGTAATTCTTGAAATTTGATAGCGATAAATAGTTAAATTCGAAGTCATTGAAGCTACAAACTCATTACGTTAAATGCAAGATTACGTAGATTTTGATTTTTTTTTCGAATGTAAAATATTCATTTACAAAGTCAACGCGACGCCACGTAGCTATTAAATCTTGAATTAATCGACTACAATCACAGAAACATAAATAGCCGTAATCTTCAAACGTTTTTCAAATTTTTAAAACTAAAAAAACATTTTAAATTTTCCAACTAAACCCATAAAATAAAATTTGAAAAACTGTGTTCAAAGAAAAATACATTCAAATAATCTATCGGAGCATGAAAATCTAAAAAAAAATAAATAACAAAAGCCCGTCAATGTCCGTCAAAGTTCAATTTCAAATCATATCAAAAGCGCAAACAACCAGCCGCTAGCAAATATCAAACCAATCCATCCAACTAATTTCATAGCGATTACCGGAGAGCTTTTACGCTTCAAAAGTTGAAACAACGCACGTACTGCGCTTGAAAACAGCTGGTTTATGTGCAGCATTCAAGCGCGTCAAAAAATGCAGCTCGCTCGGTTTGTTGGTTCTTTCCTCTCTCTCTTTTTTTCGTTTTATTCGCGTAGCCTCGCGGGGAAATGGATTTTTTTTTTATTTCGCTCTTTTTTTTTTTGCCGTCAAGCGCGGAAACAAACTTGAGTTGGGCGTGGAATTTTGAGAATCGATACTGCAGATTCAGTATTTGTTTTGCTATCTGTTTAACGACGACTTGAGTTTGACTCGCTTTTATTTATTCGCGTCGTTGATTTTTTTCGACGAGATAACACTGAGTTGACGCGTTTTTATGTATTTCAAAATGTCGCAATTCACGTCACAATTCACTTCGATAAAAAGTCTTTAATTCACGAGAAAGTTTCCAATTTACCGCATCGAATCGGAAACTATGACCATTATTCTTTACACCTGCCACGAGATTTTCCGATTCGATAGTACTTTATATAGCTTCTCGGAAGAAAAAAAAAAGTTCAATCGTATCAGTCGAAGCGTTATAGTCTTATCGGAACCGAGCCCCGGAAGTGAGAAAGGAAGACGCGTCGTGAATTTTTTACGAAACATATACGCCGATGTTTTACTCTCATAATATATATCCTTGATCAAAAGCGCGCAAGCTATATAGCTCTCAGTCGAATTGAATCTTCATTTTTCATAAGATTTACGTGCGTTTTTTTCTCTCTTTGCCATCTACTTTGAAAATTAGAACTTGCAGATCGAGTCGCGAGAGAGGAAATGATATAGTATTCAACTATCAGAAACGGAAACGTGCTTCCACATCTTGCGCGGTAATTTTTATTTCAACGCGATTAAACCACGTATTTCACATACCATAACGTTGAATAAACGAGGAAATATAAGGATTTCATTTTTTTTCACACCCTTATCGATACCGGAGCTTGCGAACTCGATCCTATTCAGACCGTAAATCATCAATCTTATACAGACTTTTTTTTCCCATTCGTCACTTGATTAATCGTGGTTTTACAGAACTTTTTGAATATGAAAATATATAACGAGTAAGAAGATAGAAATAACTCATCGAAAAATTTACGTACCGAGAATAACAAAGTTTTGAAAGATCCTAGAAGCGTAGGTAGTTCGCGTGCGAAGCTCCCATTGTGTGGGTTCTCAAAGTGCACGTTATGCACACGAGATACAAAAGCCGTTAGTATTAGAGGAAATGCCGGTCGATTTTCAGGTCTTAAAAGCAATTAACCCACCTTCGTAAATTCTACGTAAGATGTATGCACACTTGCATCTCTAATGAGGAAATAACTCATATTTTCAATATTCCCATATCAAAGTTGACTAATTACACTCGTTTAGTAAAATAATAAAAGCATTCTAGCGAAAATGAAAAAAAAAAACTTCCTTGTAGTATTCACCGAGCAGAAAATACAATTACACATATCTCAGAACGAAATATAAAAGCGCTGTGTAAGCAAACTCGTCTAAATCCCCAAAATCCACGCTCCTACTATACTTGCCGCTGACTTTGCAACAAGCACAACTACAATAATTCGTATAGTAGTGCATCCCACTCGGAAACTGGCGCTAAGCGCTAATCCACGACTAAAATCTAATTGCTCTTGCTACTCTCCGCTTGTAATTCCAACGAAATCATTTGCATAATACACTTCCTACTAACTCGACACTACTATCATTATATTTTCTCTCACAATAAACCAATTTTGAAAAAAATAAAAACGACAGAATGAAAAATCATTTTTTTTTTCAACGTATCGATTTTGCCATTGAACGCTCGTTATATGCGCGCTACAGAGAGAGAGAGAGGCATGTGTGTCGTCTGGCGTGATTTACGCGATAAGCACCCGCGAGCTTGCGCTTATCGACACCTACTCTCGGCGCGCGATGCCGATGCGACGCTCGGAAATCAAACAGACAATTTTATTCTTTTTTTCTCTCTCTCTTTCCGTTGCTATACTATAGTCGATTAGGGCGCAGATGTGCATGTTTTTTTTTTATTTCGATTTACGAGTGACCGAAGTTTTATCATCGGACCGTCGCGGGGAATTTTCCATGTGATGTGTAATCCACGCGGTGACCTCGTTGAAAAAAATATTGTGCAATTCCTTTCACAAAGTTTGTAATATTTTGATAAAAGTATTTCACCGAGTAGATTTTACGAATGAAACTTCGAAATCCTCTGATTTGAAAAGTATGCAAAATAGAGGCGCGAGACAAGCGGCATATGTCTGTATATTATTAAAATGTATATGCCGCGTAAAATGTATATCTGCAAGCAGCAGCCGTGTGTTGGAAAATTGTTTCTCTGAAAATACTTTGAATATGTATGTATATGTTTCGAAATCGATTGAGAGCACGTGTTGTATTGTATGTGACATTTTCCAGACTAAAAGCTCACCAATTTCCTAGCATTTTCAAACATTGCAAGCTTTTACCGACAGCAATTTACAAAGCTCGCGGAGAGCCAATTAAAAAGACAAACTTTCCGCAAAATTCACGTACATTTTAATATTACTCTCGCTTATAACAACCGTAACGTTGAAAATAAAAATCCATCGTCGCCGTTCGAAAGATTATAAACAATCGTCGTAAAAAGTGGGTCGCGACAACTATATTCGCGAAGCTTCGCTATAAATTTGTGTGTATTTTTGGCACAAACGACAACGACGACAAGGTAGTATATAAATTTCATCCATTAATTACTGAATCACAGAGACACACACAAAAGCTCTCGATAACACGCGAAACTATCTACCAGAAAGGGTCGATCGAAAAGAAAAATGCCCATCGCTCTCCCACGAATAAAAGAAAATTCGTGCCAAAAAGCCATACCATCGAATCGGCTATCACTCGACCACCTAACGTTCGGAAAGTATAATCGATGATCGTCAATCATGCTTCACGAGTGTATAGACGTTTAATAAATCAAATTCTATACAGTCACACGTGCGTGCGTGCGTGTGTGTGTGTGTGTGTGTGTGTGTGTGTGTGTGTGTGTGTGTGTATGTGTACACACTTGAGTAAATAGCATTTAGCTTCTGCATTAATATTCAGGTATATAGAAGTTAGCTTAGTGCTGGTCGCGGGGGTGAGCATAGCCTTTATCGAGAGTTCGCGCATCGTAAAGCCCGGGGCTTATTGAGCGCACAACCGAGCGAGCGAGTGGCTGCCCGCACCGTGCTCGGCCATGCTATACTGCTGCTCTACTGCGCCACTCCATCTCTACTGTGTTCGTGTGTATCCGTGAGAGAGAGAGATGCACGACAGGGGGTTAATTGAGATTTTCTTTTCAATTAATGGGCTCTTCCGTAATACGATATTATATACGAAGATGAAACGAGGATGTCGAGAGGTACAACCATTTTTTTTAGATGGTTATTGCCATGTTTTTTTTTTTGCTACGTGAAAAACAACGAAGGAGCTTTTTTTTATTATTTAAGATGGTAAAAGCTTGTGGCGGTAGGTTTTAACTGCGCGCGAAGGGCGAAGCGAGCTGGAATTTTTATTTTTCGAGAAAACAAATGTCACGTTAGGGAACAGCAGGTATCTTGGGTTACGTGGATGTCTGTATACACTACTTGGCGTGGAAAAATATAGGCTAGTGCAATATTTTGCGAGCTTTTATCGCCTGGCTCTCTACACACACTGCTATATAGTGTTTATATAGTTTTTCCGTTGCTATTAAAATTCTTGTGAATGTTTCACTACGACGAACGCGAGAATTTTTCGCTTAAATTTTTTTTTCTACCTGCGTACCGTGAGTATTTTTTTCATCGCAACGAATTATCTTTCTTTCGGAGAGTCGTTTTTTTCAGAGTAAAACTCGCGTGGTACTACTTTAGCGGTGAATTTATTGTTGGCGAAAAGAAAATTATGCATGCCGACTGTGACCGTATCTTCGACGCTTTGATGAATGATATTCTTAAAATACTTTAAAAAGTATTTTATTGAGGTAGAGTGTTTGTTTTTAGAACGTGGACCGAAATAATTTTTGCAAATAAAGAGTAATTTTTGGATATTCATTTCTTTTTTGTCAGGATAATCCCACTTTGTATGAAACATTCTATATTTTGTATTCACCGCAGCAAAAGTTCGATCAATATGCAAAATAGCCGCATATGTTTCCTCGAGTATCGTGCTCTACCCCTCTTCTCCTTCTTCTTTTTTTTTCACTGAATCTATGGATTTTTCTCGAATAAATATATTAAGTGTTTACGCATCGTTGGCATCGTTCATAGGCTTATCAATTGTATCATTACTGAGCTTGAGTGAATGATCATGTTAACTCAATTCGTTAATTTTATTCTCACAGTAGATCATTTTCTGTAATTATCATGTGCCATATCTAGGATTGAAAACACAAAGCTGATCTACTTGCAAATTATTTATCAACGCGGTAATTATCTCATTTTATTTAGATTTTGAAATGTGCATTTCCTTGGGATTTTTTATTCAAGTATGTACATCATTAAATGTGTTACTGAAAAATTATTTTTTTCAATAAACATTAAATTCGATCAAATTACTTGTTAACCAACAACTCAAATATTAAATAAAATTGTCTCGCACAGATGATAAAAGTGAATGGAAGCTAAATTTACTACAGCGACTATATCGATTTAAATTGTTGCTCATAATTATTTATTAACAAAACACACAAGAGCGAAATTACAGCACACTCTCCGTCCTATATTTACAACACAAAGCGGTTTCCAACAATAATTAATAACTCAAAAAGATGCTACATTCCGAAACGTCAAGTGCGCGGAGATTGGCGCTATATAATAGAAGCTTGCAAATAGCGCTGAGAAGCTTTAGCGAGCGAACCATTATTTAAGAGGTCCGTCGGGGGCGAACGTCGGTAGTGTTCCATTAGCGTATAATGAATGACCGGCTAGCCGAGCTGTTGGCAATTTAGGGTATACGAATCAAAATTACCCTATGTGTGTGTGTATATAATACATATACATGTGCACTCCAATTCTCCCGTCGAAGTTTAGTTAATGCCCGTCACGTGCAGAATATTATATCCAGTTTGCTTGTCTTCGTTATCGATTTGCTTGCGGGCAAATGCGTGAAATTAGATTGACTTCGAAACTTTTATTTATCGTGCAAACTCGAAAAGTACATACATAGTGATCGAAAATTATGCTTTATTTATTGGAACGCGTAATTGAATAAAAGATCCCTTCGTAGTTACTATCTGGAATAATTATTATATTACACACAAATTTATACATTCAATTGAAAATTCTGAAGGCGTAGAATCAGGTGATAAATAATAAAAGAATTACTGAACGCTAAAATAATTATCAAACTCGTTGAAAATAATGATTTGGTTAAACTTGCCAGAGGTACTGAAAGCAAACGTCATGGTAAAGAAATCGCTTAGACTCAACAAAACATTTAATCATCCTCGTCTATTCTTAGTTAGTTTAACGAGCTGCAAGTACGAAATGGTCTCGCTCTAATTTAGTTTCTCCGGAAACAAATCACGCGGAACGTCGAGCATTCGATTGATTTCGACGCCTACGCATTTAAAAAAAATTGAATCGACACACATATTAATATCTTGTATAATACACGATTAAATGTCACACATTGTAAACCTTGAATTTTTATCTTTGAGATTGTGATATATTGAAGATGCTATCGACACTTACCCAAATGTCCACCAAATGTCGAAGCACATTACGTTAAGCCAGAAGAAACTTGCCAGAAAAGAGAAGTGAACGATGTATGCTGTAACAGAAATAAATGATACTCGGTTAGTTGTTTATTGCCAAAAGAACGATATTTATTCATTAATGCCAGCACTTAATAAATCTTTTTTAATTTCGTATTTTCCGTATTTATCGAGCTATTTATTTATAGCAATCAGTCAAACTGATCGGTTTATTCTCAATCTCTATATCGATAATATATTTATATACAGATATATTTTTTATCAAAAGGTTCACATTTATCTTTGAACTTCGATACCTTTACGTACATGTTCAATGTTAAAAAATAAAGACTACAATTCTACAATGCAAAAATATTTCATACGCTTAAGCTTTTTTCACATAGCAGTGCAAACAACTATTGAACGACGAAAAAAATAGGACAATTATATCGTTAAGAGGCAAGTATATTTATGCTTGAGTTTACATCATGGCGACTTGATAAGCTGTAATCAAGATAATCTGTTATTGAGTCATCACTACTAAATCAATTTTATTACAAGCTTTAAAAATGAATGTGTGCCATAATGATCAAATCGAAATATCGAAAAAAGAACTATCACAAGCCCACAATGGAATTTTATTTTCGTGAGAAATATTTAAAAAATATATTTTAATTGAAATGGATGTTTTTATGTGATAAAAAGATGCAGTTTAATTATGAATCACTGTGATTTTTTCCAGAGATCAGTTTTGCGGTTACAACGTTAACACGCAAACTTCGCGACGATTAGATATGAAAAATAACCAGACGGAAATCACTAAATGTTAGTGTATGTATATGCGACAGTGATTTCGTAGAATAGAACGCATGATTCAAGCCGGAAAATTTTGATAAAAATGAATTTTGCAGATGCTGTTTAGTTTTAAAAACTGTTTGATGGCTGAAATAATAAGCGCACATGTAATTTGCATAACATGTCATTTGAAATGGAAATCATAAAATTTTTATATTTTGCGTGAGTTCGAACAAACATCAAAATAAACTTTTTTTTATTTCTACGCTGATGAACCTACATTCATAAAACATTACAAAAAAAAAATCCTTCATTTTAATATTCATGCAACCAAACCATATTGAAAATCCGCGAAACGGTTTAAAAAATTTGTTATTCAAATATTTATCCTGGTAAACCTTTTATACACACCACGCACGTAGAACCGGAAAATACGTCCCCGAAATGTTATTTTTACCTGACCACACGTCAACGCAGTGTGTTATCCTTTTTATTATAAGAAACTACGAGAATATCTTGACATTGGCATGCACGCATGCATTTAAAAGAAATCATCTTAATAAACCCCAAAACGAAAACTTCATCCTTCGGTTGCGAGTGTATAAAAATAAAATTGGCTCACATAGCGTGGCTTTTATAGCAGCGTGATTTGCAAAAATGTCAAACAATCATCATCATAATATAGTACGTCACGTACACTCGCACGTAAGAGAGAACTTCGAGACATAATATATCACGAGGAGTTCCCCTAGAAAACCGGTTTTACGAGATGAGGAACCGGCTCCTTCTTTTCATCGCTCCAGCTATTTTCGTGAATGCCCGCACAGCACAAACGGCTGCAGATGTGAGCGAGGACACAAAGGAAAGAAATCAAAAGTGTACTTGCACCCAAGATTACTTGAAGGAGCAGCTTGTTTTTCGGCGTACAAGAGGGGCAAGGCGAATTTAGTGTGGGAGCTGGGTTTCCATGTGTAATATTAATATGTCCGAAGGAAATAATGGTCTGCTGAATCCGAATACACGTGTTCTTTTTTCGAAAAAAAATGGTACGTTTTGTTTAAATCGCAATTGTTTAAACAAATTGTGAAAAAATGTTTTTTTTTTGACCTAGATAAACTTTTTCGAGTTAATTTGGCCAATTTTAAGAAGAAAAGGTCTCTTGTCATTTTTTCATAAAATGCGAATTTCTAAAGTTATGATAGGGCAATTCTTCAGAAACAAGTACGTTCTTCAATTTTCAAAAAATAGTTAATAGCTAAAAAGATATTAACATTCAAAGTTAGTAAAAATCGTCCAATTTCAGAGCTTTAAAAATTTATAACTTTTCGCATTTTATGAAAAAAATTACAAGAGACCTTTTCTTCTTAAAATGGGCCAAATTAACTAGAAAAAGTTGATCCAGGTCGAAAAAACCATTATTTCGCAATTCATTTAAACAATTGCGATTTAAACAAAACGTACCATTTTTTCGAAAAAACGGACATGCATATTCGGATTCAGCAGTTCGAAATACATAAGAATCACCATTTTATTCTTTTGGACATATTGTTGCATACAGAAAGTCACCCAGCTCCCGGAGTAATTTTTTTTTTCGGAAACAAAATTGTCGTTTCCCCGTCAATTGAGCTTTATTGGTTTCGAGAAAACGTGATGTATCGTATAGCTTGTATCTTGACTTATCAAATTAGCCTATTCGACGGAGAAACACTCATATTCCGGTAAAAATCTTTTTAAAAAACTTGCATATCACGATCCATAGCTCGGTCGTATTAAGTGCTAAAGTATATATCAATATGCCTATATATCTCTTTGGAATCTCCCTAAAAGAGTCGAATATATCACAGAGAAAGAAAGAAAAATCCACGATGGTGTACCAAATATACTGCAGGTCAAGTCGGATATGGTGGATTGATCGATGACGATCTGCATAGTGGAGAGTGCAGCATAAGCGCCGACCAGGCACATCACGTAGGCGCACAACGTCTGGCCGTGCAAGTTTCTCAGATCCGGTATGAGTTTGTAAACAATGACAGTGGCAAGTAGAAACGGCACCGAGATGAGCATTCCGTAGGAGAATACTTGATGCACTTTGATCGGACGGGGATTATTACCACCAATCACCTCGTTAGCGCACAAAATAACTCTATAAGAATTGTTATAGGGTTCCACGCAAAAGTCCGTGTAATTGCGCACAGTGTTGGCGGCAATTTGATACACCGAACCGTTGTCGAATAATTCAAATTTATCTCTTACAGGACGGACGTCAGGTTCGAAAGCATAACGCTCAGTCTCGTGGCAAGGATTCCACGCGAATTGCCAAAAAGTCCTCACGCTCGCCAATCGGTTGATCTGTCGAGTTCGCGAGTCGTAAATCGGAAAGAATTTCTCATCCGAATCTATAGGTTCACAACAGTTGCCAGCCACGCAACACAATGGTAAACAAGCTCTGGTTCTGCAAGGACAACCGAGTGCACGACCATTCGTCCAAGTGATCGCGTCCTTGGGATAAAACACTCCATCGGACCATATTGAACCGCGATCGCGACCCTTACCGAATGCCTCGGTAACGTCGATCAGTGCCTCGGTTGGACATTCGGTCTCGTTGGGCAACAGATAGCCGAAGACCGAGGAGAATAGTAGTGCAACAGTAGCGAGCAGTGCAGTGTGAACGATCATCTCGGGGCGCGTATCGCGAGCGACTGAGACATTGTACCTTTGTTTCTCTCGCTCTCGTGTGCGCACGCGTTTCTGGTCGCTCCTGGCTTGGCGAATCCCCAACTACGCGAATATTCCAGTAGTGTTTTTTTCAAATATTCAAATTGCGACAACGCTCTCAATTTTAGGGGTATGCGGTTCTACGGGGCATCAGATTCGTAATCCCTCTGGCTCATCTTCTCCTTTCTTGTGACGTCTCCCTTTTTGCCTGTGAGGGTGTTAAAATCACGTGAAATCCCTAACATTGATAAAAATGAAAATCTAATGTAGTTTTCTAATGGTTCACTATGGTTTTGCTTTCTCGAAGAGAAAGCTTTGTAACAGTGAAAATTTTCGATTGCCTAATTTTGATGTTACAAAATGTAGTTTTTAGAAAGTGTCCGGATTCCCAAAATTTTGTCTGTCTGTGTGTGTATGTATCGGTGTGTGTGTGGTCACTTTTGTTTGTTCTAAAATTTCCAGTACCATTGCGTTGAAAAGATTCGAGCTATCTTAACGAAACTGTGCAGTTATGTTTATCTTCCCGAAGTCTAAAACTGATTTAATTTTCAAGACTTTTGATCGACAATTAAAAAAATTAT
>JAWWMK010000008.1:6229412-6272360 GCA_035047105.1 Galeopsomyia nigrocyanea
GAGCGTAACCCCGAGTTTTTAATTTGCCAAAACCCGAACGAAGTTATGGCAGTTTTTTTGTGGATTTGGCCATATATATGCGAAAAAAGAGAAGAAAAAAAAATAACAAGAAATACTTACGTATTCGCGCGATCACGCCACTTTTTAATACACGCGTCGCTGCTGGGGGGAAGTCGTCGATTTATAAAATTTTCTCGCGTACGCGGATGTTGTGAATATTCCAAATAACATATGAGTTTTCACGCTACGCGCGCGAGAGAGGTAAACAGAAAACTATGCGAGAGACAATTAGTATTAACGTCAAACGATATTTCCGCGGCAATGCGGTGTTTTTGTTTTTCCACTCGTGCGTGTGCAAATCGCGCAAATACCCAATTTTATTTTGGATAAAATCGCGCGATATATCGCATAACAATCGGTTGGGACAATATTATTCGAACGATTTGCAATTCCATTTGATCTCCAAAAGTGACGGAAGTTCTCGTGGTGAAATTTCAATGATTTTGTAGATACACAACCACGCGCCTTCAATTTTGGCATTCGTCCGAAAATATCGAACCACTCGCGCGCGTGAGAGAGAAAAAAAAAACAAATGGACTAAGTAACGTATCTTTGTCTGCTTTTTTTTTCGAAAGTTGTATATGCTCAATAAATAAAAAAATTGATTGATCAAAATACGTGCTTTTCCGAAAAGTAGCGTGAAAAAAACTACAAGACACAATTTTAATAATTTTCTCGACGAAACGAAGCGTCTGACGTAAGACGACGAGATTTCAAATGGGGAACAAACAAAGAAGTCGGGTGGTGGGTGAACGGAGGTCAGAAAGAAAAAAATTGGGAATAAACGCGCGCGCTTTTATCGAGTGTGTCAACAAACTCGCGCATACGTGTGCGATGACGATGATGGTGATGTGTTTGTGTACGCGAGCGCTTTCACGGATTTTTTTTTTTCAGCGATATATGCGGTCTAATCGGCATTTTATATTTGCGCTTTGATTTCACGGTGAATTGCTCCATTGAAGGCGAACGAACCGTGTAATATTTTCGAATTGTGAATGGTTTCTCTTTGTACGTTAGGATGAAATTGATTGAAACACGTGTGCATTCGCGAAATTTTAATTATTGAATACCCGCAAATTTAAACTTTCGAAAATTTACACTGTCAATTTTTTTAATAACAATGACTTAATTTTTTTTTTTCAGGACGAGGCAAGCTATGCAAGGAAACATGACATTCCAACAGTCGTTGGCTGTGAGGCTAAACATAATCAAACCAAACCTTGCACAGATCAAAGAATTTCTGCGTACACACCCACCAAAGCTAACGCCCGGCATCAAGTAAGCTCATTATGATTCAGTTTTAATCAACGGTAAATGTCTTAGTCATTGACTTCTTGTTCATTAATTATACAAGGAATTGAATTTGATTTGATTAATTAGCCTGAGAACTACTGACTATTCAAAGAACGACAGAAAAACAAATGGAAAAACAAAATTTTAATTTCAATGGATGAAGCGACTTTTTATTCCGAGATTTACTGATTGATTTTTTTTTTAATTTCAGATCGTTGATACAAACACTGCAAGATCAGAAAAAACAAGTGTTTCTCGTATCAGGCGGTTTCCACTGCCTCATTTCGCCTGTGGCTGCACAACTGAATATCCCACAAGAGAACATCAGGGCCAACAGGCTTAAATTCTTTTTCAATGGTATGCATTTTAATTTTATTTTTCGCAAACGGGTAAACATTTCAAAATGAAACTGAAGATTGTTAAAATTCTACAGGAGAATACGCTGGTTTCGACGAGAACGAGCCAACCTCTCAGACAGGCGGTAAAGCCGAAGTGATTCGGCGATTGAAGGAACAGAACGGTTTCAAAACCATCGTGCACATCGGCGACGGCGCGACAGATCTGGAAGCTTGCCCGCCGGCGAATGCTTTTATCGGTACGCATACGAAAGAACAATTTTCGATTTAACTTTTGCGCGATTGAGTAAAAGTTTCGCGACTGAATGATAATGATATATGATTTTTCATTGCAGGATACGGAGGCAACGTTGTCCGAGAGAGCGTGAAAACACACGCGCCGTGGTTCATCACGGATTTTAAAGATCTCGAAACTGCCTTATGAGGAGCGACAATATTACATACTTGTAGTGCATATTGAAAGAGAAGGAAAAAAAAATGTGTGAATTTTTGTTCGAGGGTACGAGTGCGTGCTCATCAAATCTAGGGAGAAAATATTCATCGATATTTTTTTTTACCTGGAACTATTTACATGATTTTTGTGTACAGATGTGTAAATATTACTGACAGTATTTTTGAGATATAGTGGACAATTTTGTTACAGAGGATGCGCGCACAAAATGATAAAAGGCATCCGTCGTTACTGTAATAATGTTGGCGATGTTCGAAGTTTTAACGATTGTTATATCAAAAATACCGTATGCAATAAACTTTTTTTTTGTACGAGAGTTACATATGAAATATACATTTATGATATTATGAAATTTGCGTTATTTTATTTAACAAAAAAAAAATGAAACTGCTCACTTAACAAAGCAACCTCTTATTTATTTTATATTCACACGATTGCACTGATACAATGTACAAGTTGTGACGTTAAACGTCCCTCTTCTTTTTACAAGTGACATGCACATTTAAAAGATTTGTGTGTGTAAATTATAAATTTTTTTTTTGGCTAAAATACAATTTATTGATAAAAACAATGGCAACGTTCACCTTTTGCAGTAAAAATCCCGACAACGTTGCGCACTACTGACTACCACTGGTCGCAGTTTCCCGCTCCCTCTTTTTCTGCTCTATCCATTCTTGTATCCTGTTTTTAAGGTCGACATCCGGCTTCACCATGTCCATTGTCAACGGAGACCGATTGAAGGGATCAGTCTGATCACTCAGTAAATGTCTGCAAGTTTATTTTTAGATGTACAATTAACTTTTTCATTCAATTTGACTTAAACAAGATTAAATTCAGCAATTACCTCGCTATTGTCTGTCGGTCAACGACAGTTCTGGACGATGGTAGTATTACAGGATCTGCCATTACCGTCGACATAATAGGATCGAGGAAATCATCAGGCGCATCAACCAGAATTTCCTCTTCTTCTTTCTTTTGTATAGCGACTTGTTCTACTTTCTTTGCAAATTCGTCGAGGTCGCCTAAAATGTTGGCTCCGCCAATACGCACTGTAAAACATTCAAGTTTATAAAATACCGTTCAATTTTTTTTAAAAAGAGACTTACCCAAGACATCGTCAGCTAATTTGAATAACTGAGGACTGTAGGACCTTCCATCCTGTGATACAGCTAGAGTAAAAGTGTCGTTATGACTCAAATTGATATAAATTTCACAAATATTAAGAACGAGATTTGCCGGATCAAAATCGTATTCTTTCTGCCCTTTAACCTGAAAAACAAGTTCGTGATTCCTTTTGGTAATTTCATTCAAATAAGACAGAAGCTATATATTAATTCGGATATTTACCTTCAAATTCTTCTTGTTGGGCCCAACTAATTGTAAAAGTAAATAATTTAACATAGACGCTATGCGATCTACCATTGTTGGATGGCAGAATATCGATTTGATTTCACACGTCAACGTTTTCAACGTTTGGATGGTTTCTCTGCCTAATATATTATCGAATCTAGCTATCATGCCAATGTGCTCTAAATAGTAAGTTTGCTGTTCTCTTTCTTGTTGAGAAAGTTTATTCCACTCTCCACTATCCCTGCAAATAAAAAAAAAGTGAGGAAAGTTAAAAATAATATTGTTTTATTTTTATTTTGGTACATAATTGATAACTAACCTGGCATTAATCATTTGTTTAAGTTGTGCTATATTCGACAGTGCATCATCAAGTAAAAACACAGCATCATTCATTAAAAGATTTACAAATCTCAAAAAAAGGGGCGGTTGAACTGCTTCCATGTTTGCTTCTGCTTCTTGAGCCAATTGCCTGCAAATCCAACTCCGTGATTTATATTCATTTTCCGATAATATTTGTCGAAAAATCAGGATTACTTACTTAAAAATATTTCGATGTTCTGTTATTTTCCACAAGTAGGTCATTACTATATACATTGGTCTTCGGTAATTGAATTTTTGTTCAAATTGAACATTTTGGCCAGTCATTTCAATACTAACAAATACATGTAGTAAATTTGGCACAATCTAAAAGCATTCCAAAAGTCAATAAATGACCATCAATAATAACATCGATCTATAAGCAATCTTTACAAACCATTTGTTTGTGCGGATGCGTGATAAAAAGTTGTTGCCTATGGAATGTTCCAAGAGTAGGTGTAGAGTGATGATTCATTTCATCATTGTTTGGTAAAAGAGCTTCGAGTCCTTCTGCCAAACGAGCACGTAAATGCGGATTGTAAAGTCGACGAGGAGATTCCATCAAGGCAACCACCTTAAAATACAAAGTTATTTTGTTACTGACAGTTAAAACACCTATGTTTAGAGGTGAATGTTGAACTTACCTCTGTTAGAACAGGATTTAAAAAACCCGGGCCCTGCTCTTCAAAGACATTAGAGCTCCAACGTCGAAGAAAGCACAAAAAGCTTACAGTATTTTCAATTACAAATTCAGGAATACATCTGCACAATTTAGAAATAAGTTTCTGCATAAATATATTACGTAATAATTAACATTTTCTAATTTTTTTTGTTTCAATTCACCTCAGCATTTCAGGAACTTTTTCTGGTAAAGGGAATGTAATGGATCTATATTCATTAGGAGCATAAATATCTTGATTTAATTCATGTTGTCTTATATCTACATTGACTTGCATTAACCAAAAAGCAGTTGCTGCATGAAATTTCGCTAGTAGACTTAATAATTCGGGAGTTAGCAAACTTGCTCTATATGTTAAATATCTGTAAAATAAAATTAATTAATTAAATTAATTACATGGTTAAAATAGTTTAATGTGGCGTGGCACGGATTTGAATACAAAAAAAAAACTCACTTTGTCATCTCACTCTGTAATCGTTGTGATATAAATTCATTGACTTCAGAGTTAGCATTGATTCTAGTTTCATTGTACAATCTTTGAGTCCTTGCTAAATCTTGGCTTATTCTGAAAAATTAATTAATTAATTAATTATTAAACGATTCTTTGTTAATTGATTGAAATCAAAATAATGTGTAATCCATACTTAAATAATTTTTCTAAAATCACACGATATCCGAGATCAAGAGCACGATGCGTTAAGAAAAAGCACTCGGTAACAAAACTGAACGACGTAGCAACTGGGCGAGTCTCTCCTTCTGATGTTGGAATTAAACATGTTTCTGTGTGCATTCCTTTCATGTGAACGCCTTTTTCGCGAACTTCAGCATCATTTTTAGCCTAGTGTAAATAAAATATAATCAATCTTAAAGCTTGTTGCACTGAAAGTTGAGAACATCTTGTTAAAATCACATTTTACCTCAGCACCACAATATGTTGGATCGATTTTCAAAATTTTCGTATCATCCGGTTTTGAACAAAACGGTTGACACAATCGTAGCAAAACATTGCCTAAGTTGAGCATAAATCCATCAGACACCGTTGTGACGTCGGGTAAACCCATATTATTATGGGAATTCCACAATTTTCCACGACTTGCATTAGCGTGTAAGCAATCTCCAAGCCACGATAAAGTTAAATGTCGCACCTCTCGAGAAACTTTGAGTAATGTGTGAAAAACTTTGTGCATTGATTCGCTAAGAGCATCCAACCCAGACCATATATTTCCATCCACTATTGAATTTTGCTAACACATGAAAAGAATGTATTAATAAACACATTTATTAGTTAAATTTACTTTAATATTCACTTCTTAATATAATACCTCTTGAAATGGCTTATCAAAAAAGTCAAATGGTGCAGAAGGTGTCTTGGGAAGACAACTGAGACTCAACAATGATCCTAATAATGTATCTGCATAAGCTTTTCCAATGTTGTTTTTAACAGTACTATGAGCAATGATTAGTTTTGCCAAAGGTTCTAAAGAGGCAAATGTTTGGAGAATACCAAACCAATATTGTTTGCAAACGAGAAAATTGCCATTAGTTGTTTCTTTATGAATGATATCTAATAGAGGACTAAAAGCAGAATTGATTATTTCTGATTCACACCCCTTATTTTCTGCACATATGTGTTCGACTATGCCTCCTACGAAAGATGATAATTCAGTTCCAACAATTCCTCCATTGATAAATAATGTTAAAAACTGTACATGAATCTGAAAATAAAGAACAGAAAAATATTAGCACTCAATTTTAATTTCCAACCAGATTATTTTACCACTAGCAATTAACAAAACTATATTGTTGTATTATTTATCATAATTTCATTATGAGATATACCAACCTCCTGTCCAACAAAAACATCTGGTTCCTGTAAGGCAGTGCTAGTATCACGCATAATAATTTTTCTAATGTTTTCTACGGTATCGTATGCACCGTCACTAATCCTATATCTTTGCAGTCGGCAGTAGCTTTCAAATAAGTAAGGTATAATTTCAGTTTGAACAACATGGCTATCTAAATCTTGACCTTTGGTACTTTCTTTTGCTATTAAAGCAGATTCTGGCTCTGTCAACAGCAGTCTCTCGAATATTGCATGCTCAACGGAATCTGTATCGATAAAAACTAACTGTCTTGTGGGTTTCTTCTTTTTCTCATGGTAAAGTGTAATTCCAAACACGTCTGCAATCAATTCATCCAGTAATTCATCTTTTTCAGCAGTCTCCGCATTGGACACTGACTCTTCTGTCTGTGGCCTCTTACAAGGCTCTTTGTCAATGTTTGTATTTTCACTTGGTTTGTTGATAATTACTTCTTTCTGAGGTGATAACGTTGCTGCATCGTTGACAGGCGCAAATAAACCAGCGAATGGGTTGTTGTTCATGTTGTCACACATCCCGTAAATTTATTCAATTCCAAACAACTGTCACAGTCATTGAACCTAAAAAAAATAATAAATAAATTGCACGAAAACTGCTTGGAGGTTATGACTTTGATCGTACGAAATGTTACATGACAAATGTAGTTTGTCTAAATTATAAATACGTTAGTTAATTTAAGACTCTCAATAATAGCAATCAGTTGTCAATCATATACATAAATATACCTTCAATAAATTGCATTGACTTTTAAATGCTTTTAAATGAGCAGTATTGTAGTTATGAACACTGACGAATCATCTTTCGAAAAATCAGCACCGTTCTTCTGCATCAACGTTTATTATCACTATTGCATGTGAAATCGTTGTCGATGGGTGATCAAAATGTTCATTTCATTGCTGCTACAATCCTCACTTTATTCTTGACTTGACTTTGTAACGTAATTAAGTGCACGCAGCATATTTATCAGGACTATTTTTTCTCTCTCTGTCTCGCGGCATTGATATAGGTACACGTAAAGGCTGACGCACGCGAGCAATCAGTAGCAGCAATGCCAGCAATGCGCATAAAAAAAAATTATTGCTATATAGTTACATAATCGTCCGCCAGAGCGCCTATAGTTTATCACGCAGTTGATTTTGAAAAAAAAAGTTACAATTTTGTTTGGAAAAAGTTCTTTATAAGAAAAATTATACGTGATTAATCAAAATTAGAACATAAATATTGCAAATACACGCTCCTGACGCATTCTACCCCTCATATCATATCTTGACTGACATTGAAAAAATTTTAATTTAGGGAAATATTTGTGCATGTTGCTTCAAAATGAGCTTTTTTACATTGGAACGGTTTTTGAAGCGCTCAAAAGCTGAAATTATTGCCCGAAAACTGTAATGATACTAGTTGTTCAGTTCTCCTTTATGCAATGAACCATAAACAATAGTGGAAAAAACAACTACCTTATATTATTCTTTCTCAGTGTAAAAAGAAATTTATATATTTATTGATACATATCTTAATTAAATAGTTGATATACTTATATTACAGCTACTCGAATGTTGTTTTTACTATTTGACCGATTGGGTTTACACGCAAACCTTCAAATTTTGTAGTAAATAATAATTATTATATAAATTTATAATTTGGTTAAATAGAAAGATATGACGCTGAAAGTGGAGAGAAAGAAAAAAATTTGGACTTTATAAGTAAAAAAGGAATACATTTAATTTAAGAGAAAAACTGAGGTCTTTCAAATTCTTCAATACTTAAATTTTCATTTTTGATGAAGCTAACATTATTATAATCTAGCATGATAATTAGAGATCGTAGTTTGAAGAATCCGATTTCTTGTTTTGAAAAACAATTTCCGTCTGAAGTCCTGTTTAAATAGTCTACATCCAATCCTACAACAATGGTGAGTTTTTGAAAAAAAAAATATTTTTTTTTATTTCTTCAAATCTTTCGGCGAATTTTTAAACAGAAGCATACCAAGCGTCCGAAGAAGAAACAAACATGAAACAAGAGCGCGGACGCCGGACGAGGCAAGTATTGATGCATGGGTATAGGAAAGCTAACTTTCCGGCTAGAACATATGGGGTGCCTGTGTGAAAATTGTATGGTAGGAAAATTTCATCCACAATTTCGTTCTGATCACGTGACTTGGTTTTCACCCCTGGAACTAGCAAGAATAGTACTGACTATACGTAGATCTATAATTTGTTGTGTTCATTTAAATATTTGACATATTAATTTATGCCAAAAATTAAAATACTCGTATTTGGAAAATTAAAAACGTTTATTTGACAATTTTCAATTTTTACAGGTTTTTAATTTTTTTTTTTAATAATATATACGAGAGTACAACTTCAGTAATAATAAATACTTACTCAAATCAACAAGGAGCAAACATTCAACTTCGTCAAGTAAATGGTTGCAACTTTAATTGACAAATTGATTACATCTAATGGACAAAACATTTGCTTGGCAAATACACTTCATAAAACGAGTATTACATTTTGTATATACAGTCGAAAATCTCAATGTAAAAAATTGGTTATAAAAAAAAGAAAAAGAAATTCAATGAATTTCTAATCATTTAACATATCACAGAAAAACATGTAAATATCTAATAACTACTAGCAAACGAACACAAAAATATTAATTAACATAAATTACTTGAAGCACAATTAAAAGATACTTTCAGGCACTAAAGACGGCTTTGTTTTTCTTCTTTATTTTTTTAGTGCAGCGTATCTTTTCTTACTGCTAAGAGATTCATTACATTAAAAATTATAGTATATTATTATAGAGCATTTTCATCGCCATGGTTTCCGAACAGCACCAGCACTAGTACTTCTCTTGATACCTTGGCCTGAAATATCAAAGAATAATACATTTTTATGACCTAATATTTAGTAAAACATTTTGAATTTAAGTGATGAATATGATAAAAACTACAGTGACTTGATGATTCCTATCAATTAGCACTTACTTATCATACTTGCTGTAACTCTTTTCTCTCTTAAATTTGGAGTCCACGTTTGGCATCTTGTTCTTGCAGGGCAAGATCGAGACATCATTGAACTTTGCATACTTGAGTAGATCCCCATTCTATAATTACAATAATTTTTCCATATTTATGATTATTCCATTGAACATGAAAAAAGTCAATAACATAACATACTTGTTACATTCAAATTCTTGGTGACTTCAAAATAAAACTTCACTTTGTACTTACAAACACGCATATACACGATCGAATTGAAAATACGTCATAATAAACGTGCTATTCGATCCGTCTTAATAAAAAACTTTGATATTTTTCCATGCAAAATATACAAACAAAAAGTAGCAATACAATTATTTAAAAAAGAAATCTTTTATTTATAAAAACTAAACACGCTAATAAATAAAAAAATATACCAGTGTATATTAAAGTGTAAAATAAAAATATTAAATTTATTAGTCAGATTCATACTCTTTCATTTTCTTTCTGGCAAGTGTACGTTGTGTTGCAAAAGAATATGAGCGAGCAGAGCTTGGTCTGTCAGTGCGAGCTCTTTTAATCTCTCTGTCATGTGCTATAATTTCCATTCTCCTGGCAGGACTTTGCGAAAATAGGTCAACTATGTTCATCGATGCAGCATCGCACTATACAGAAGGAGAATAGAATTTATCGATTTAAATATCCTGAACAATTATTTTTCAACGGGAATTTTTGTAAAATCATACCTGCAACTGAAGTCTTTGATGAAAATTTAGTTCTGGCAAATTTAGTGGCGCGTCAACGTGAAGTTTCAACATGCAATGTAGAGCTTCTCTGTATGTATTTTTTAAAGCAATCACTTTTTCCGTTTTCATCAATCTTCTTACCAAGAATCCTTTGGCATATGCAGTTATTATATCTGCTGCTTTAGCCTAAAATTATAAAATTTACATAAGAGAATAAAATTACTATTTATCTAATGAAAAAAAATCTATCTCTACTGAAGAGCTTACATGTTTTTCAGTGTACTTGGAAGTGTCTATAACTGGAACATGAGATTTACTATCATAAGGAAATAATTGACGACTAACATTGGAATGTCTACGCATTGGATTTCCTACTGGAATATCGTCAATAGTTCTAACATTTGATAATTGAACACGACTAATGATCATGTTGGAAGTATCTCCTATATGTTGGTTAGCTTGGCAATGATTTTGATGAATAGTCATGGGCGTCACTGATTGATAATCTAAATGACAAGAATTTGACGATAGCTCTTTGGGTGAATTTGAAAAATCTAAAGATGATCGACTAATATTTTTTTCATTTTTATCAACTTGATGATTAATTCCATTACATTGTAATTTATTTCTTTGGGCCTCAACTCCTTCTTGTTTACCATTTGGTATTCTTGAACTCAAAGGTGTAATATGCTCAGTATGTTTACCAGTTATTGCCTCTGACAATGCTAATATAGAAATTTCTGGAAAAGCTTTTCTAATCTGGGCTAATAAAAGTATTTGCTGTTTCTTGAAATTCTCTTGCATTAAAATTTGCTCTTTCTGCTGCCTAGTAATTAACTCTATCATTTGTTTTTTATGAGTATCTTGAACTTCCTTAAAAACTGTCACAATTTTTTCAGACGTTATAACTGTTTTTTGCTTTACTGAACTAACATTTGAATCATTACTTCTTACAGAATCTCTATCAAAACTCTTGTCTAAATTAGATTCATTTTTTTCAGTTTTTTTTTCTATTCTTCTAACAGGTTTTGGACTATTACTACCTACACTGTATGGTGATCCACTCATTTTATTAGCTAAATTCAGTATTGACGGATTTTTACCGGTTTTTTTTGCATTGTTATTTTTAAGACCATTCGTACCACTGGCAGGTGGTGAGTTTCTTGGATTTTGATTATACAGTCTGTTAAATACATTCTTAGGTGAGTAGCATTCTTTAGCAAACATTGCTTGAATACAATCCACCGATTTTGCTGGTTGATACAAATCCAACGGAGATCCAGTTTTAGAGTTGGAAACAGACTTGCTCACTCTTTGACTAGCAATACTACTTCTCCTTAATTTACTAGCAGAGTTCATGCGAGGTTCTTTGAAAGTATTTTGAGATTCCCAATTTCCTTTCGTTTGACTGGCATTAGATTCTCTACGCTTTGCCGACAGTCCAGAAGAAGGCTTGTATTCTGGATTACCAAATTCGTTCTGCATATGAGCTATAAGCATAGGACTTGGTGTTTCTAATACATAAGAACCTTGCCTTACTAATTTTGGAGTATCTGCATCCATCGAGTTGGATCTATCTGGAGGTTTCGATTTATCCATGGTTATTGGGACGATATCCAAAGTCTTAGGCACTTGTGGTTTCCAGTTTTCTGGCGTTGTTTCAGTGGTGTCTGTTTTTGTAGAAACTGATGTATTTAAGTTTGAGACGGATGTATTTAAATACTGATTTAGATCTGTGCTGGCTGTAATTGTATCCGAACCAATACTATCTCCCAAAAGATCACTCAGACAACTTTTATCTTCAAGTGATACTGATCTTTCTAAATGCGTTGACTGTTTTGGTGGCGTTGATGAAACATTTGCATTCTTATCTACTAAATTTTCACTTTTTACATTTTCACAAACGGACGAATTGAAGTCTATTAAGCTCTCTTCTTTATCTTTTGTAGGGTAATCTACGCTAGTTTGATCTTTGGAATCTGTACTTTGTATATTATTTCCTGTTAACATTTGTTCTTCCTTGTGAAGTTTTACACCATTTCCATTGAGCTGTGTATATTTTGTCATGGCTTCTTTTGCAAATTCTAGAGCTTTCAATCTCTCCTCAACGGCTACAGCTAGCTGTCTGTAATACTGTATTTCTGTTGTAATATCATTTGTAATCTGAAAAAAGTAAAGAATCCAGGTGAAGTTTGACTTGAAGACAAAAGCTTGAAAGAAATCAAATCATTATATAATTACAAGGGGTGGAAGAACAGGAATCCCATTCAGTTTGACAGAAGATGTTGAAAATTCCATTGTTGCCTTTCTTGATATGATCTTGAAAAAGATAAGAACCATATTAAAACCTTTGCAAACCACATTAATTGAACATCAAAATCCAAACATGTGAATTTTGCACAGAGTGAAAAACAGTTTTCGTTGCGTTTATACGTTTTAGAAGTAATAACATTCAAATCTATATATTTTAAATCCTTACTGTATTTTAATTTAACATGCAAAGCAGCTTACACGAATATCTTCTTCAATAATCACAACTGGACGTTACTAACATTTTAACAGGTTAAATCCGTTAACATATCAAAGAAACTTTTAACTTCTTTCCATTTCTAGCATTTTAAAGATTTTTGTCAATTAAAGTGATTGTATATTCAACAAAACAATGTTAATTTGGCCTATTTATTTTTAAAAGTTTGTAAAAAAGTAATCATTATTTCAACCCATAGATGACTAAACAGAGAAGAGAAGTATTTTTGAAACTCTAAAATCATCAACGACTAAACGCCAATAACGCCACAAGCCAACGAGAAGTGAGAAGGAGAAGAGTAAGTATCGATTTCTTGTTTACTTAGCAACTCTGTCGATATGGCGGTGCAATGTTCAGCAGATAAAACAGTTATTAATCTCGTTGCGCGATCTCCGCGAAATAAAGAAGGTTATGGTTATGTTTAGTTATGTCAACGAATATAGACGCTTAAGCGTCTATATTCGTTGGTTATGTTATCCATGATGCCGGACACGTGAAAACACGTGAAAATCACAAACATTCTCTCCATGGATTCGTACGATATTTTTAAAACCCTTTCTTTTGGAGTTAAATTTGACTTGAAACGCTATCAAAGTGATGCAGAAAGGTTTTCGGTAAAATTATTTATTTCATTCATATAAATTAATATTTTCACTATTCTTAAGTCAAAAAATAATTTAGTTAGTGAAAAAACCTTCGCCCAAAGAATTGTTAAAAGTCAAAGAAGAACCAAATGAGATTGAAGAAAGTAAAGAGGATGCGGATGAAAAAGATAGTTTACAAGAGACTGCAAAGTGCTCCAAAAGAAAACGCGATGATGATGAGGAAGAAAAACCAAATAATGTTATCACACTTTTGGATGGAATATCTGCCAGCAAAGATGGGACTACCATCCGACCAAATAAGAAGAGTAAAGTTTTGACAGAAGATAAAAAGTTGAAATTAGAACAAGAAAAGGTATGTCATAATGTTTAAAAACAATATTGAATAGAAATGCCAGTTATTCTTACTCCTTCACATTTTCTTGATAGATAAATCAGTATCGAAATCAGCACCATATATCCGTTACTGGTAGTCATGTAGCAGTACCTATAAAGACTTTTGAAGAATTGTCTGAAATTTACAATGTCAAAAGTGACATCTTACAGAACATGAAAGACTGCGGATATAGTGAACCAACTCCCATTCAAATGCAGGCTATGCCAGTCATGTTACAGGTACATTATTGATGAACTAAATACATGTCACTAGTTTCAGTGAGATAATAATTTATTTCCCTTTCAAGGGAAGACAAATATTGGCATGTGCACCAACAGGTTCTGGAAAAACTGCTGCATTTTTACTTCCTATTATTCACCATCTGGTTGGGCCTCAGAAAAAAGGCTTTCGAGCGATAATTATCAGTCCCACAAGAGAATTAGCTAAACAGACTTACAGAGAGTGCATGAGGCTAAGTGAAGGCCGAGGATTCAGAGTTCATATAATCAGTAAAATAAAACAAGCGCTAACGCAATATGGTCCCAAAAGTAATCAAAAGTATGGTAAGTGTCATTTAAAAAGTGAGGTTGAAAAAATTTTTACTCAATATCAATATCAAATTTTTTTTTGCATTCCAGATATTCTAATAACTACACCTAAAAGACTTGTTTTCTTGTTGAATCAAGATCCACCAGCAATAAGTTTGAACAAGTAAGTTTTACATACAAAATTTTTATTTGAAATATTATCATATCTGCTTTTATTCTATAAATTTATTTTCTGATTTTTATTCAGTGTTGAATGGCTTATTGTTGATGAAGCAGATAAGCTATTTGAAGAAAGTACTAGGGGATTCAAAGAACAATTACAAGAAATTTCCAAAGCTTGTACAAATCCTAATTTACGTTATGGAATGTTTAGTGCTACTAATACACCTGTGGTCACAAAATGGTGCAGGCATAATTTGAAGGGGCTCGTTACAGTTGCAGTTGGACACAGGTATGTTAAAAAAATGCAAGGTCTATAGGTGAGACGCCGATTGTATTTTCATATATATTTATTTTTTAGAAATGCTACTGCTGATACCATAGAACAAGAGTTGTTGTTTGTTGGATCTGAAAGGGGAAAACTTATTGAAATGAGGAATATCATTCAGAAGGTATGTAATGTGTAATCGTCGACTAAATAACAATGAAATAATACATACATAACGTGGTTTTCAATTTGATATTCTAGGGTTTGAATCCACCAGTGCTGATTTTTGTTGACACTAAAGCAAGAGCTGAAGAGTTGTTTAAAGAACTTATTTATGATGGTATCAATGTAGATATGATACACGCTGAAAGGACTCAAACACAAGTAATAAAAACATACCTTATTTCCGAGATTTCAGTAATTTTAATCCATTATCTTTAATTTTCTAGCGAGACAATGTTGTGCGATGTTTCCGAGAAGGGAAAATATGGGTTCTCATATGTACGGAAATGATGGCTCGTGGTATTGACTTCAAAGGCGTTAATCTTGTCATAAATTATGATTTTCCCAAATCAGCAATATCTTATATTCACAGAATAGGTAAGTCTCAAATTGATATATTTCAAGAAATATTATCGCGTACACATATAAAAATTTTCAATGTTTTCAGGTCGTACCGGTCGAGCTGGACGTAAAGGGAAAGCCATAACTTTCTTCACACAAGACGATACTATCAATTTAAGAAGGTGAGACAAAATTTAACACACATTATTGAAAAACAGTAAAATAAATTATTGAAAAATGTTTATAGTATCGCCACGAAAATGCGAGAAGCGGGTTGCGAAGTACCTGATTACATGTTCGCTATGAAAAAACACAGTAAGAAACAGAGTAGAAAATTAGAACGCGAAGCTCCAGAAAGAGAACGTATATTGACCGTTCCAAAAGTTAATAAAAAAATGTTCAAACGAAAATCACAGTATGTATACGTCTCTTTATATAGAACTAATAATTTTTTTTAGAATATTTATGATAGTATTGTTTAAATTTTTATTGTCTTTTTTCAGTTCAGAAAACACTGACGATAATAAGCCAAACAATGTTTCGAAATCTGAAAATAATAAATTTTCAAAGAAGAAAACCACAAATCAAGAAAACCCTTTCAAAAGAAAAGGAAACAACTATAACAAAAATGGAGGTAAAGTTTTGACCAAGAAATTTGGAAAAAATCCCAAGGGTGTCGTCAATTTTAAATCAAAACAAAAGTTAAAAAAAAACGTACAGGATAAATTAAGGAAAGATAACGTAGACTAAATTCATATTTCGTGTATGTACATATAAAACAATATTCATGAAAGTTTTATTAATAATCGAATTCGACTTTTGTACACTGTAATATAAAACTTATGAGAAATATATGTCTTGTTACAAACGTATAATTGACAGTTATATTTGTACAAGTTTCATTTTGTACGATATGTTGTAATAGACTTCTTAAATCAATTTTTACAGACTAGATATTAAAAAATATATTATATATATAATGCAGTCAAATTCGTTTTTAAATTTAAAGGTCATGGACAAAAAAAAATCACAGCTAGCTTTCATAACAAGAAAATAACAAAAATCTAATACAATGATTAATTGCAATCAAAGTTGTACGAAATGGCAATGAATGCTTTTACAATAGACGTGTCTAATTACAAATGTATCAAAAATTTCTTATAAAATTAGATTTATCAAATCATCATGATTAAAAGTAATAGAAAAACTAGTATATTATTTACTAGAAATAGGTAAAACCACGCCTACTTGAAGTATAAAATTCGTTGTGATACGCATTTCTAAGGAATATCTAACTATATATATATATTTCACCCGGGATCGAATGTTCAATCGTGATATAGTTGAAATATATAATACGCAGTCAGAGGATAGATTACGTTTCGCATAACCAGTCACAAGGTAGTTTAGGCATTTTATTAGCAGGCCATGGAAGGTATCCTGCGGTTTTGAACACCCAATAGTCATATGAAACTTTGGCGATTAAGCCAATCAACAACAGCACTTCGGTAGCAATGATGTAATAGATATAATCTGTCCAGTCACCAGGATAAACGCACATCTTCGATGGCTCTAAATCGATGACCTTTTCTCTCACGTTCTCGCAAAGTACGTCGTCGGCGTCTGTTATTCTCGTTTGCAACCAAATCTACGAATTACATGTTGAAAGTTAGATTAATATTAGTCATAACTTGCATTTTTTTTTAATAATAATCAATTACCTTTAAAAATTTCGCTGTGTTGCAGTCACAGTGGAGTTCATTTCCCCCGAATCGAATGCCGTATCTACTGGTACTATAACTTTTTTCGAAATTTGACGTTAATATATAAGTAGGCAGCTACAATTACAAAGAAATACATGTATTTATTTTCCACCTTAATATTGCAGTTTATGATCGATTCATCTTTTGATTACTCACAGATTTAATTTTATTGTATCTCAAACTGAGAAAAGCAAAGCTATCTAAAAATTTCGAGCCCTCTAACGTATTAATCGACGATATATTATTATGATCAGCAGTGAACTCTCTAAGGCCGTCGTAATTTGGATTGGTATATAATTCATCAAGAGCAGTAATCTAGAATGTAATTTGTTTATCAGTATAAAATCTGAATTTATATTTTCTCAAATACTCGATAATAAAACTTACATTGTTATAAGAAACATTCAGCTTTACGGTATTCCGAGGTAATTTCTTTGGAAGCTGGGTCAATTGATTATTACTACAATCCACGTTTACTGCCATAGTCGGCATTGTATCCGGCAAAAACTCCAATCTATTGAATTCGCAAATGCAATGCCAATTTTCTCCTTTTGGACATTCACTTTGTAACTGTAATTCATAGATAATTACTATTTAGATGATATATCATTCAATCAAATCTTTGCGCGTTTTTTTTTTATAAAACAATGCTCACCGAACTGATATACCGAACTGACTTTAGTGGTATCTCTTCGGTTGTATTAAACCAATGCCAATCTTTCTTCGTCGAACATAAAGTCTCGTTTTCCCGATTGAAGATTATTTGATTCTCTCCGGTTTTATTGACGTTTTGCTGGATATCATGGCACAGTAATGTATTGGTTCCTACAAATATAAAAAATAAACCTTTTTTATATCGAATTTTTCACTCATTCGAAAGTGAAATAACATTCCAATGAAAAAAAAAACTTACCGCAAATATCCAGCCAAAATTCTCTACCATTCATGATATTCAAAGTCGGCAAGTGCGTTAAATTATTGTAAGACAGATCCAAAGTCGTCAGTTGCGAGAGACGAATCAACGAGCTATTCTCCATTTCCAATAGACCATTGTTGGATAAATTCAAACACACCATCGGTGTCATTATCAGAAACTGTCCCTTCATCCGACTGATTCGACCGTCAGTTATAGCCAATGACTTCAACATTCTCCACCGAACTTCGGTGGTGTTAATGTAATCCAACGTCGCATTCCTGATGTGAATGTACGAAACGTTCGATGGAAAATCTAAAAAAAGCATAAATTCATCGATAAAAATCGCCACATTACGAAAAAAAAAATTCACTTACTGACGCGAGCAAGCGCAGATTCGAATTCCGCGTGATTCGTCAAGTTGCAGCAGAAAACAGCGACGTTCTCGGTGCTGACGTTCGTCAGCGTTATCCTCTTGCAAGGATTCGATCCGTGTGGTGGACAGTCGGATGGACCGCGGTAGAAACATTTTTCCGGTATTTGATTGTTGGCACCGACGACTGGAGATTCGTGAGCGTTTGCCGTCAGTGATTGATCTTCCTCGGTACGAGCACTCACCACGTACAGGCACATTAGCGCGGCGAGCCATCGGATCTGCGGAAGAAAATTTTTTGCTTTAATTTTGTCTGTGTATTTTATTTTATAGGATTTTTTTTTTCAAAAGTAACGTCATATTTAGAAATTTGAGTAACTATATCCAATCTTTAAAGTTGATTAACAACTTTACTCAACGAAATCCTGGATATTTAAATTTAAATGCAGATAGATTCTGTTTGAACAAATGGCATTCCGAAGATAACTTTGCAAATTTCATCTTGCGCGTTTGTATTCAAGAATGTAAATGAGTCAAAAAATTGTATTTACCTAAAAAAAAAATAATAAATGCATAGCTTGAAAAATTTACATAATATAACGAGATGTAAAATAGGTATCTTCTCACAAAATTTATACGCACCATATATTTGAAAGAAAAGATCGTTAGTATAAAAGGGAAATCCCGATATAGATATTCGAATTCGTATATAACATCCTCTCACTTCTATATTTAAAACGGTATTATTGCGATTCGTCGTCCGTCAACACATAAAAAAAGCGTGTCTCACCATGTCAATGACACAAAAGAAAGCTATACATAATGAATACCGATTGGCATTACGTGAAGCTACCTCATATTCTTTTAATTGTTAAGTCAAGCAATTCAATATTCGACACTGATAAAACCGAAAACGCATCGCTAAAGGTCGCTCGTCAGAATCAATTTATATAACGCAGGCAGGTATCAGTCATTAAAAATACGAATCGGCGATAAAATCACGAGCCTTGAAAAAAAAAAGAAATTCAGGGTTCCTCCAATCCTTGACATCGCTCGTCCAACATGATAAAAATTCAATGAAAAAAACAAAATGTTTATCGTCATTAAAAAACAACAATCACCGTCAAGTGTTCTAATGCTCCCAATAAAGTACATACATGATGTCTGCCGCGTGAGATAGCCGAAACGAGACGGAAGAAGCGCGTACATATAGTGTTTATAGAGTGAATAAACGATCGCGCGCGGCGCGGTTTCATTCTATTTTTAGACGGAAAAAAGCAACGGAGAGAGGATATATATATGTATGTATAGGTACACCTATGAATCGTGGGCACTATAATCGCTCGGCAAACCGGCTGAACCAGAAAGAGTCGCCTTCTTTTTCTTTTAAACAACTCGACTCAATATTAGTTTTTCGAGACACACCCATCGAGTTGTTGTTTTAGGTCGATTTAATTAACGGAATGAAAATTTTGTTTTTCTAAATTTTTGACAATTATCCGCGATTAATTTGCATGCCAGTGGATAACGCCACGCGCGTATTTTTTTTAAATACAAAAGTATTTGTAAAGATATTCTCGTTGTTGAAGTCTCGCGTGTAAGTCATATTTTTCGAATGAGTCATTAAGGTAATAGTAAAATAAAGAAAAGTGTGAGAGATAATGACGTTAGTATCGTTCGCTTAGAAACAAAGGCAGAACAAATATGCGTATAATTAGCACACAAACACAACAATACACAAATTACATTAACGTTTATCAAGGAGTCTACAACTGTTTTGCAGCAATAAATAATTTAATACGAGTAGATGATAATTAACTCGCTAGCCGATATATTTTTACTTGAAAATTAAAAATTCTCGAACTCGTTCAACTATAAATAGACATTGTTTCACTTGCCAAAGACAAGCGTAAATTTATCAACTTTGTCGGCGGTTTGTACTTTAGTAGCAAAACTGAAATTGCATATAGCTTTGCTCAATTTCACGCGCTAAGTGTTTAACTAAAGTGTAATATTGAAAGAAGATTTAGACGCGAACGCGCTCAATCAACACCGGCGTAAATTCTATTTGCACTCCAGTTTTCTTTAAGACAACATCGTTGAAAATACGTGAAATTCGTTTCGTTTATTTTCATAATTCCGCGAGAAAACATAAACACTCGAAATATTCAATGCACATCCAAGTCAATATTTAGAAACAACCAGAAATAATAATATGATACACCGTAAATAATTGCAAAGACGAAAACTTTGTGATAGCACTTGCTGATAATTCTACCCAAACAGATGCAAAATACAAAACGTCAGTTTATGTGAGAAGTCTTAATCTCGATGTCGAGCAAATCGTAATGATTCTAAGATTAGCAAAGAGATGTATGTAAATTATCGATTTACAAATGCCGATAAGGCTACTTGGAGTTGGCAAACCTATGCAAATTAGAGCGAGCTTGCTTGCGGCTCATTTGGAATTCAGTAGCGCACGCACGTTCCAAAAGCGCGAAATTCACTTGCCATTGTATAATAAAGGCTCAACAGGTGCACACGTCGCACGCCAAAACTCGACGCATTAAAATCGCGTTTTGCAAGATTAATTCGATTATTATGCATTCAATTTTTTTTTTCGTTTGTTATTGTTTTACGCTTTTTAATCATAAATAAAGACTGATCAAATAAATTAACAGGCGTGCGTGGATCGATTACAGATCATACGCTTACTGAATTAAAAAACAACTCTCCATTTTTTTTTCGTTATCAGAAGTGCAATAAAAAGCGAACGTTCGATTTCATTCTGCCGTCATCGCCGCTGCAGGCAAGAAAAAAAAATTAGTTTCCGCTCGAGGAAAAACTTTGTTATTTATGTAATCGCTCATTTGCCTCTGCAATAAAACATTATATGTATTGTTCCAGCGATGAGGCATAAAAAGTACACGTTGCGAGAAAAAAAAGAAATATCTACATTTATATTACACTGATTCGTGACAATCGGCAACAACATACATACATATATATAAAACTCCGAATTCCAAGTATACAAAATAGACATGGGAATGACATAGCACTGTGAGGTACGAATTTATATACAAACCTTGAAGCTATTTTTCTTCGTCATTTTGTCAAATATATAAATATCCAGTCACTGCATCTTTCACTATAAAAAGCCACAGTTTATAAAAACATCGCATCGAGACAATGCGTTCGCGCAGTTAAAAGTGTCGTGCAGCGGTGCAGCCGATAAGTTCAGTGACACACGTCTCTCGAGAGAAACGTGCATGTAATACATATATGTATATAATTAACGAACAACGAAGAGAAAAAATTTAAAAAGTCACGCAAAGTCGACCAATATCGGCGCGCACACAGTGCAGTCGTTGTTGGTTTTTTTGTTTGTTTGTTTGTCACGCGAGCGTCGAGCTTTGTTCTTGAATTTTATTTTAACTTTGTGCTCTCTCTTTCTCTCCCTTCCTCGCGGTCGTTCACGGTGCACTCGTTGCACTATCTCCGTCTCGTGTGCATCCGTTTTCACCAACCATCACTTTGTACATATATACCTAATGTACAATTAGACTAGATAGAGAGAGAGAGTTGGTTTGTTACGCAAGCAGCTCTCGCACCTCTCACATTTTCGTTCTTTGTTTACACATACGCGATAGAATTTTCCCGATAAAGAAGCGCGATTTCAGGGCCGAACCAACGATATAAAGAAAAACAACGATGCTGGCTTGAGCGAGCGCAGCCACGCCGCGGACTGATGTTGAGTTTTGTGCTGCCGCCGCGTTCCTCTCTCTCTCTCTCTCTCTCACCCGATCCCCAATCCAATCACATATATATAGATATATAGGTTTGCGTGTGTGAGTTTAAGCGATGTGATCGGTCTTGTAGCGAGCGATTGTCGGATGACACATATGAATATGAAGAGATAAGTGACGAGTGTATTGTTATTTATTAAATGCGATATAGATCCTAATTTTATATCTGCTCTGGTTAATGCATAGACCCGAATAAAAATTAAAAAGGTTTTTAAGTGAACTATATGGAATTCAAGTGAACAACAGAAATGAAAATTATTATATATATGTACAATCAATAATTTTATTTACTTTTATCGGAGATTTCAAATTAATGCAATATATCATTTTATGGTTATCAACTAAAATAGAAGAATTCCATCTTTTTATTTATGAAATTTTCAAAAGATTAAAAGAAAACAATATCTCATTTGCTTAGTCAATTTTCTGATTTATATAATAATACTTTTCCTGCCATGGAAATTTCCAGATTAATAACATTGGTAATGACTTCAAAATCGACAAATTATTAATTTCTAAGCTCATGTCTGTGAAGCGATTTCTAAAATTTCAAAGGAGACAAAAAATAGTTGGTTACTTTTGCTTTTCACATTTTTGAATTTCGCGGTATGAATTAAGATTACATTATCAAACCCTGCATTATCCGTTGATCGAGTGCTATTATCAGCGGAGGGGAAATCGGGGCAAAATGATTGCGGCAAAGGGGTTATAAACGGGTAAGTTCGTATTGGTGTATCTTGCATTTATTGGCAAGCATTAAAACTTTATTTATAAATGTTAGTAAATAAGAGTTTCTCTTTTCTCGTATTGAATGTAAACTTGTACGTATGTACATTGCAAGTTTTATTAAAAGAAAATAATCGTCTTATGTTGCACAAATGGTCGCATATCAACATAAGTATATAGAGATTTGTAATAAGCTGTTGCTTTCATCACCAGCATTTACATCAAAGTATTAAATAAATTTAAGGAAATGGGTGTAGTTGGGCAAGAGACATTGAGTTATATTCTTTTTACTAATCCCATCTCTGCAAATACAATAGCAATAGCCAAGGCAGCAACAAACACTGTGAGTGAATGGTATTTTTAACCTTATATGCAAATAAAATTTTTTTTTTAAATGTCCGTGATTTTTGTAGTTTTATTGCTTCCCAATAATACAATTATAGTCACAAAATTTCATTGAAACAAAAATAGCAGCAATCATGAATTGACATTTCTTTTTTTTTCTACTGGATTGTACAAATTTTTTCAGGTTTTAGATTCTATTAAACCCAGAAACATAGAAGTTATCAAAATGGTACAGCCAGAACCTCTTTGGCGGTTAGCTCGTGCAAGTGGACCATTTGTACGCCTTGCAGCAGTCAGTGGGGCTGCAGCTGTCATTCTGGGAGCTTATGGTTCACATAGTACGTCTTCACAATTGCATAATCTTATGAATTATAAAATCATAAAATACTCAATGGTTATTATTTTGTTTTATTTAGAGGCATACCCTCCTGAAGAGAAGGGACAAGAACAAAGAAGAGTATTTGATACTGCTTCTCGTTATCATTTTATACACACATTGGCTCTTTTAGGATTACCTATGTGCCGTATGCCACTTGTGGTAAGGATCCATTTATCATCGACTTTTTGTAGTTGGAACATTGGAATATATTTCTTAATTGTTTTAAATAATATTCTTTTTAAAACGAATATGATTGAATTGCATTTTTATCATATGATTTAGAAATGGGAGTTTATTTTGACGTAAAGCAAAATAGATTTATGAAATTACTAGATGTAACAAAAATCATTTTTTTACAGGCTGGAACTTTCATGACATCAGGAATATTCCTTTTCTGTGGCACTTGCTACTATTATGCGTTTACCGGAGACAAATCATTTAGTAAACTGACTCCTATAGGAGGTACTTGTTTCATTCTTGGCTGGCTGGGAATGCTTATTTAAACAGAGTACATGTAATTTAAATTAAATGTTAAGGAAAAGTATTTTTTAATTCAATGTTGAAGATAAAATGATAAAATAAAATGATGTATGTATAATATTGCAAGCTACATACTAAGCACACTGGTAAGTTTTTTTCTCGATAGATGAATTTAGCAGTAATTAACTTTATATTGTAAAATAAAGTTGGATGAATATAAATAAAGATTTTTTATATGAGTTAGATATATATTTTGATTTATCTGAATAGAGCATAAATGTAATTTCAAGTTGAAATTTCTTGGGTTATTGCCAAAGTATAATAAACAATATATAATCAAATAATATACGAAAGCGTATTATTTATTATTTTAAACCTTAAATAATATTTCCCTATTTTATAAAGAATTATAAAAAATTTGAACAATATCTATCCTAATAAATTGATAAAACCAGTTCTTTAAGACATTTCGCGGCTAATTTTGAAAGTTCATCACACGCGGACACAGCGCACTTGCACGTCGGTTGTAGTGCGTCATTTCCGATATCCCCCTCCACGGCATCCGGTCGCCGGCGTTCGACTTCGAAGCACTTTGCAGCATTTTTATCTGCAAAGTAGTTTCGGACATTTCGGTCTTCGGAATCTCCGTTACCGCGTCTCTTTTCTTATACTAATTGCACATTTTATCAACAACTCAAAATCACAAGCAACCTTCAACTTCGCGGATAAAGCGAAATTTCTTATATTTCTTTGGAAATATAAGTTTGGGTGATACTACAAGACAATGTACACGAGGAGCAGACAAAGCCAGAACTTCACCGGTAAGTTATTTTCCTTAGTCGTCGATTAGAACATTTGTGTTAATGCTGATAAATTTTTATTATTGTCTAAATTAAAAAGTTTCGATTGAGACGCTCGCGAGAACGATCGATAAAAGAATATGCATCCAAGAAAGTGTGAATAATCAATACCGGTCTGCGGCAAAATGGCGTCGCGTCACGCTATGCATGCTTCGTTTCGGAACGGCGGGAGCACGTCCTCCATGAGTGCGTCTGCTTACGAAATACATTCTTCAGTACTTGCAACGGCGTCTATATTCGTTGGTACTTGATACAAGATATTTTTAGTCACAATCACGTCATTATTCTTCCGCGATTAATTCTATGGAATAGTTCGAATTTACGTAAAAGTGATTTCGATAAAAGATATTAAGTATTTTTTTTTCAAACAAGGTAGCCATGAGTTAGAAAATGATGAGTCAATTTTTTTCAAATTCAACATTTTGCATTGACTGATAACATACTTACTCTTTTTGCGTTATCAGGTAATCAGCAACAACGCGGTGGCAACATGCAGCAACAAAGAGAGCAGTACCCACAGCAAACTGTAAGTTTTTTTCATGTTTGTTTTCACATCTTTATCCCATAGAGTTGCTGCTTTCAGTATTATTTCAATTAAGTTGCAAAATTTTTGAGTAATTCAATTTGGGAGGATAAATTTGTCAAAATTTTTTGAAGTGAAGAATGATAGGCTATCTAAAGATTAATTTCATAATAACAATTGAATGTGTAATAATGTAAATTTGCACCAAGGAGTGGATTAAAACTTGTGCTTAGTGCCAGTAAATTTGAGAAAATTTTCTATTAAATATTCAAATTTTAACAAAAGGGAAGAAAAAAAAATCGCTTCTTGGCCAAGATACATTGCTTCAATTTGCAATTGTATTATAAAAAGGTAATCTGCAGGGATCGTTTTTGCATGTACTAATTAGTGATCCCTATCTCCCAATCCTGCTATGCAGGCTGTAGTAGCTATACAAATATACCGAGGATGTGCATTCCGCCAAGGGCAAGTTCGCCAGTTACCCACATAGCATATGTACCATGAGCTGTTCCCTAGGTAATTCGAGCTAAACTCATGTCTAATTAAGTTGAAAAGAAACATGCAAGTTCTCTAGTTGCTGAAATGTACAAAGAAATATTATTCTCTGTCAATTTGTACATTCACAACACAGAGATTGCATTTGGCTTGCCTAAACAGTTTTGCTCTATTCTGCAAAAACTTGACTTGCCATGAGTTAATATGAAACAAGCCGTAGTTAAAGGGAAATTGGCTGGTAAAAAGCTATGGGGGCAGCGTTAGAGTTGCTGCTATGAAGCAGATGTGATGCTGGGCCTTGGTGGGATAGCACAACCGTCGAGGTTCCTTGTGTAGCGGCCTCCCCCTATGTTTTATAGTACAACCAACACGGAAATTATCAGGGTGGAAACCAGAATCAGCAAAATTACAACCAGGGTGGTGGCGTTGGAACTCCGGCCAGGCAGCAACCTCAGCAACAGCAGCCACAAACCCCTCAGCAGCAGTCAACGCCTCAACCACAGCGTCTAAAGCCAATTTTGAAGAGCAGTGGTGGTAATGTTCAGGGCACTCCAACTGGTGGTACCGCTCAAGTCCAAAACCAACCATTCAACCAAAATCAGCAACAAAACTTCCAACAGCAGCAACCACAACAAACCAACAATGGAGTGGACTCTAATGATGTTCTAAATGAGAGCATGGAAAGTGATGCTCAGGAAGTACCAAAGTGGAGGCGCAAGATTCCTGGTTGTGAGTGGATGAACAAATTCAAAACTTTACTTTAGTCTACTGTATTTGAGACATCCAGTCGATTATTGATTGTACATTTAATTTAAACAATTCATTTCTTTTACAATCCTTCTGCTTTATGCTATCATAAATATTCTATTCATCATGATGACAAATCACTGCGCAAATTTGAAGGTCTTTCCATTTCTAAGTACTCCGGTAGAAATACTGTTGAGTTTTAGTTTTAGAATAATCACTGTGAAGTAGTCTTTCTGAATTCTTTCAATGTTCAATGTATATTTACACTTGTTTGGGTTGCATCTTAATTTCCTGATTTTCATAGTAAAAGTCAACCGAAAGTTGAAGAGGCTGCGTATGAACCAGCGTTTGAGGAAGACAATCCAGCCCAAAAATGCCATAATGGTTTTGAATGAAATGAAAACGGGAGTACAGTTTACATTCCCAGAAACTCAAGCTGCTTTGCCAAACTCTCTTTTCTTGGTTCATGCTGAGGTATGAAATACATTTTCAATAGACATCTAATATATTAAAAAAACATGTTAATTTTTTCCATCTAGATTGAAGGCAAAACATACATTGGACAAGGTATTTCTAAGCCCCTTGCTCGCCAAAACGCTGCTGAGAATGCTCTGAAGAGTCTACTTTTGGAAAAAATGACTGCTGCAGCAATGAAAGCGCGCATTGACGCAGAAAACGAAAATGCTGCTAATCCCCCTGTCAGTGAAGGAACTGAAAACAAGGAAGGCGAAACTAACATGGAAACTGAAGAAGCTGATGAAATTCCATGGAGTTCATTGGCAAGCTTTGCTCTCTACAAATTATTCCTGGAGTGGCAAAATCAAGGTACAGTTGTTCCTGTACCACGCCCAGGAGTACCACTTGCCGGAAAGGTCAAGAAAGAGCAGCCTGTGAACAAGCCAGTCGTACAAAAAGAGTTGCCACCAAATCCAACCACCATTCATCCTGTTATGTTGCTGAACCAAATGAGACCTGGTCTGACCTATCACGAAGTCAGTCGCATTGGTAATCCTCCCAACACCATGTTCACTCTTGGAGTACATGTCGATGACCAAGAGTTCACTGGAGCTGGTAAGCCTTTCACCCTGAAATTTCTATTATTATTTTTTTATCACTGTGGTTCTATATATTCTATATGTTTTATCAATATTGTTGCAGCTAAAAATAAGAAGGATGCTAAGAAAATGGCTGCAAAGTCTGCTCTGCAAGGGCTTTATGACCTTGCTTATCCAGAAGAAAAAGAAGGCGAAGACGTCAATATGGGTTGATCAAATTAAAAAAATCACTTTTAATCAATTTTAAAGTCAAAATTAAGCATATGCAATTTGCATAGTAGAAATGGCATTGGAAAATAAATTCCAAATCTCAGTATTTGTATGCATGTATACAAAATTAAAATGAACAACTCGAGTTGTGTGTATTTTTCACTACAATTTGTTGATTTTAGATAAAAATTTCTTTCGTTACTACAATAACGAATTCACTCTGTAGATTAAAAAGTAAACTAATTGATTCGTAAATTTCGACATTACAAAACCAGTTTGACACATTGACAGTGTTAGCCAATAAATTGAATTTGACATTACAGCTTTATAGGTTAATGCTTTTTGGTATTTTACTGACATAGAATAAGATGATCTAATTTAGTAGAATATGTCCGATTGATATTGTATTTATCAATTTCAAATAAAATTTATTTGTCAAAAGTATTAACACATTTTTATTCATTGCAAAATTTTGTATTTTCCTTATTTGATATTGAAAAAAGATGACATTGTAAACTCCATAATTATTTTTTTATTAAATCTTTCCATAAAAATATAGACAGATATTTCTGTACATATATTACACCAGCCATACACAATAAAGATTCAAAACCCTGCTTTTTTACAGTAAACAAAAAATTTGTACAATTTTAACAGTGAATTATTCAACTAACTTTTTGGATATTTTTCTAAATCTTTTACTATGTTATTCCAAGCTTTTTGGACCTGTTGCTGTGTGATTTCATGGCTCCATAAAGTAGCAAAAACAACATGAGCATTCTTTACTTGCTCAACATTGTTTGGTTGAACCAAAATTCGTTTCTTAGCTTCTTCTTCACTAAATTTATTTCTTTCCACAAGCCTTTTTACAGCCTTGAAAAAAAAAGTTTACATTTAAAAATAAATCAATTCAAGGAAAAACAGAATAAATATGATAATTTATTTACTTCTTGTTGTGGAACTATGCAAGTCCAGATTTCATGACAATTGGGTTGCCAACCAGCTTGAATCAAAACTGCTGCTTCAATTACAACTACTTCAAACCCTTCTTTGTACAATTTGTTGATTTGATTTTTTGTTTCCTCAAGAATCACAGGCCACATTATGTTATTTAGTTTTTTTAATTCAGCCTGTAAAATGTATTAATCTGTAAGTAAAACGGAAATCAATTCTACAAAAGTATGGCTTTACCTCGTTACGAAAGACCAAATTTCCTAATTCCTTTCTATTCACTTGGCCATCAGGATTTATAAATTCTGGTCCAAATGTTTCCTTTATTAAAGTATTACATTTCATGCCTGGGGCATATAAGGAATGGGCAACTAAATCACAATTGATAAGACCAGCACCCAAATTTTGCAGTTTCTCGGCTACTGATGATTTGCCACTAGCTATTCCACCTGTAAGTCCAATTATATATGGCCGTATGGCTTTGCCATCTAGATTCTGTAAGATTTATGGCACATTTACTTTTAGCTAACAATGACGAATTGTAACAATTATTCTAGAAAATATGGTTGTTGTACTTACAGGTGCTTTCAATCTTGTACCAAGCAAGCGTATTCTAGTGTTACTTGAGCTAATTTTTGTTTCTTCAGGTTCTTTGTGATCAAAATCTTCAGCTAATTTGACAACATGAATATCAAGTGGTTTCAAGTGATTTTCTTTACGTTTCTCATTGACCATTTCACCTCCCTTTTTCGTTTCTTCGCTAACTACAATCATTTCAAAACTAGGATCGTCTTTAGTGGGCCCATACATATCGATAATTGGTACCACATTGTACTTCAAACCAGGATCTACATCTTCTGCAAAATCTTTCAACAAAGCAATGCGTCGAGAACAAGGATCTATCAACTCCCACAAAATTTTTTCTGAAACAGAAAAATATTCATTGACATGTGTACCAGTAAATAAAACATTTTTCATAATTTGATAAAACAATATGACATTTACTTTCTATCATGTTTTTATCTGTCACTCCCACTGTCAAATTCTGAGTGCATCGTAAAATTGCTTCACTTAAAAATATTTTATGGCCATTATGGAGTCTGTCGAAGGTGCCACCAAGAACAACACTTTTATACAGTTTATTTTCACTATTTGGTTCTGCACTACTTTCATCATATTCTGTGTCTTGTTCTTTTTCATCAAATGTAAGATATTTGCAACCCATTGAAGTATTGGATAAACAATCTTGCATGAAAGTGTTTGCATCATTGTTACTACAAATTCTATCAAAAATAACTAATTCCACTGGCCTTTTGGTATGTATAATTGATCCATTTGAGCTTTTCAAATTTGATAATAATACTCGCACATCTAAGCTATTAGATTGACTAGTAGCAAGAGCATAAATATTGGCTATTATCTGTGAGTACCGAGGACCTGTCAACTTTGGAGATAGCGAATATGAGCTGGAGACAAAAATATTTTTTTCTGGAAAGTACTGGATGTATAAAGTTTTCAAGACATGCTGTTTAATGATTGGTAGTAATTTTCCAATCCTTTTTGGATTTGTCAGTATTAACAATCCAGTGTTTACCATCTTCACTCAATCACAGAATAAATACTGATATACTGGCAATTAATGATCACGCATAACCTTGAGTTAACAGCAGCAGAAAAAATCAGTGGAAATATTACTTTTACGGAATTCGTAAGGATCAAAAATTTGATTTTTAACAATTATGACGTAAGTATTGTTAGGTTGAATACTTAAAAAATGTAAATGATTATCTGATAAGTTTTGTGCTTATCAGCATTGCAGAAGACTCTCAGTCTCGTGTAAATAAAATCTAAAAATAAAAATTCGAAACTGTCATTGCTTATAAAATTTTTGCACGATTTGCGGAAGAGCGGTTAGTTTCAAACTATAAAATATTTATATATTATAATTACTTTTTATTTTTATTATTTTTTTGGACAAAAACATAGGGTGCTTTCGAATGCTCGACGCTCGTTTGAGTAAGCTCCTGTCCTGTGACGTAATAATGTCAACAGAGGTTATGTGACCTGTTGCTTCTAAAACGAACAAACCATTTTTTTAGTTCAACATGAATTTTGTATTCTGTAGTATTGTTCGAACAGTGAAAAAAAAAATGTAACGGAAAAAACGAAAATTCTATTAAGAAATTTCATTCACGATAAAGTTTTACTTTATTCCGAAAAATACTCACGCAAACTCGTACGTATAATAATCGTTTCTAATCTATATTCTGCAGTAAACGATCGGCTGTTTAGAATATAATTAATGTTACGAAGATATATGAGCTTATCTATATTCAGGCATTAGTCAAAAAACCGATTGACATAATTCCAGCAGCGGTGATTACGAGATATATGCACATCTGTTTTTCGTATCACAGGTAAACTATGCATATATTCATTTTTCCACTCTACTCAATTTGATAATTTTTTACACTTACCGAATTATTGTGATTGTTATTAGCAAAGTAGTATAATTGTATTCGACGCTATATGTAGCTATATGTACCAAATGCAAAAATAAAATTTTAAAGTCGTAATTTTCAAACAAATTTTGAAGTTTCACAACGATTTTCACACTTTTTATACAACAAAACATTTATAGTGATGGGTGTAATATTAATGTTCAACAAACTTGTTATAAATATATCTTGATTAGCGATCAGCTGAGGGCTCTCTCTCTCTCTCTTTCTCTCTCTTGAGCCCTCAGCTGATCGCTAATCAAGATATATTTATACCATGGAGGGTGCTGTATGTACTTCAAACAAACTTGTTATATTTTGTGTATAACAGACGTGTAGAATGCTAAAAAAAAATGATTTATTTTTATCGGCATTTGAAATTTTATCTTAAGCTCCCAAATAATAGATTGATTTATATCGTTAAAAATATTGATGCGTAATATTATACATAGCTTGATTATTTTCATTTTGTTTAGCTAAAATTTTTATGACATATTGCCTTTGTGGATACTATAGTACCGTATACTATAGCACAATTAATAATGCGCGAATTATAAAGATTCTATATTCCTATGAATTATACAAAATTGATCATTTTCGAATTATCAAATTTAATTTTTTTACAGAAAATCACTCGACATCTTCTTTTCTAACTGTTGATAAAATTATGATTGAAGCTGCAGTATTCGGTTCGGTTTGCGTTGCGTTCACTGCTATTTTCTTCATAATTTTCAAACTAAAAGGTTTGCATCATTAATTCAACTTAAAATTCATGCGTCATTTAGTATCTAGTTGATTTAATATTTTACTGAAAAAATAATTTTTAATTCTAGGTCACCAAGTAAAAAAAAATAGCAACAGATTGATAAAGAAAACAAAACATTTAAACGGCCTGTCCGATTATCAAAATCAGTCGAGCATTGATCAATTCAATTATCACAAAGTACTCAATGAATTTCATAATGCTTGTTCGGTACGTAACAATTGCTTTGAATGTAATTGCAAGTGTCATATAAAAAAAAATTCTAATTCACAAAATTTTATTTTAGAATTGCTTGAATGTGTTTACCTCGATGAAATGTATTCAATTTGCTTCAAGTTATCCAGAATTGATAAATATGAAAATTTTCTCTGACGGAGTCACTCCATTTCACCGAGTTTGTTTTCGCGGAAATGTTCCAGTGATCGAATTTATGTTAGCTAAAGGTCTGTACGATGTAATCGTTCGATTGAAAAATTTAATCTGTAATCCACGGCTTTATATTGCAAGTCTTGATAATAACAATTCATTTTTTCTTGTTTTAGGCGCAGATCCTGAAATAAAAACTGCAGCTGGAGAAAATGCGCTGTGCATGGCTCTTTATTATTACTTGTACTCGGAAGAAAAAGACATGGTTTGCTTGAATGTTCTGTATAAAAATGGTAAGTCATTCAAGTGAATTCTCAATTAGAAAAGTAAAATATTGACTGTATACATTATAAATTATAATTTTGCTTATAGGCTGCCGATTCGCTTACGATAACGAATGGTATGACGTATTTTTGAATCTTGCAATCAAGAATAACAACAATAGTTTGACGGAATGGTTGATTACTCATTCTAAGTCTCCAAAGAATAAGTTTAGCATCAGAGCATCTTCTGTGCCCGTGCAACTATTGGAAAATAGAGCTTTTTCAAACTCATACCGATTTTAATTAATACATTATTCATAAAGACAGTTCCTGTAAAATTTTATGCAGAATTTCTGATTAAAAATATTACCTCGTAATAATGGCAGTTTTTCATTTATAATATTGAAATTTCATTTCAAACCATCATCAATCTTTAAATCACGAATAAACGCAATGATGCATATACAATTATATTTTATGACTCGTTTTTAAAATCACAGTAGTTTCTCTCTTATAAAGACTACATTGCAATCTATTCAATCGCAATTTTCTGTATGCAATCAAAGTTATACAATTTCGCTTACAAGATAAGTTCGTTTGATCTTCTAATTATAACGTAATCTAATAAAAATCACGATTTTCTTGCTTTGATTGACAAATGACAGATTGACTCAGACAAAATGAAGATTTTGCAACAAGGAATTCTTAATTATTATCAAGGACTGTTTAGTGTGAAATATTGAATAATATATTTATTTACTTAGTTCAATTAATAACGAGAAACAATTATTAAAATATAAGGAATAAATGAGTGGAAAATTTTTATCACCTCCAAACAAATGTACTCAAGATTTTATTTTATTGTCCAATATTCTTGAACACATATAATATACAATTATTATTGATTATATTATCGGTGAAAAAAGGCGCCTGTAAAATAAATCGTTATCTATGAGAGTCACAGTTATCACGTTTATCAGCACACACGTACATTAAAAATAAAAAAATGTTCTCGTATTAATTGAACAATATGCAAAAGATTTATTGTGAGCTAATAAATTAAGCTTTTCATGGTCGCACAATTATTGCTCGAAGAAAATAGTAATAACTAAGCCAATACTGAATGGCTTTATTGAATGTAATAAGTATATTACTTATATAAAATCGCGTAAATTTTTAAACAAACTTGTAAATACTGATAAAGTTCAAACACTTAAATAAATGTATATGTAATATGCAGAATTCAAAAGTGTTTTTCATTTTGCCGAACAGCAAGTACGCATAAAGTTAATCGGTTACTTGAGCAGCGTATCAAACTCAATAAAAATTATTCATTCCTTGTTAAAAATGATGAAGTACATATGTAAGAACGACCTCTAAATAGATCCCGACATGATATTTCAAAATCACTGACACCGTTTTATCATTGCATGACTGGCATTAAACATTTGCTATCTATCCGCTGAGAGTTTTGACGAATAGTTTTCCAGCTGCATTACAATGGATTGGACTAAGTGTTTGCTCGCTCTCGTCGCATTCGGTATAATTGCGTACTGGTACTTGAAGAGAGTGCACAATCATTGGAAAAAACAAAATGTACCATCCTTACCAGATCCGGTGCCACTTTTTGGGCATATGTTGCCGACAATTATCGTCAAGGAAAACCTAATTGATTTTGTCGACAGAGCTTACAATAGTGTCAACGTGAGCATGGTTGGCTTTTTCTTCATGCAAGAGCCTGGTGTAATTTTACGCGATCCAGATTTAGTGAAGAATGTTTTACAAACCAACTTTTCCAGTTTCAATAGCAACGTCATGTCGCTCAGTGAAAAGGACGATCCAATTCTGGCGAAAAATCCATTTTTCACGAGAGATCCTCACCTGTGGAAAGCCAGGAGAAATAAGGTGTCCAATAATCTGACCGGAAAAAAGTTGAAGTACCTATCGGTAATAGTCCAAGAAGTCTGCAATAAACTGACAGCGTTCGTTGACCGAAAAGTTGAAGAAAACAAAGGACAATACGAATGCGAGCTCAAAGCACATTTCATTAGGTACACCGGTGAAGTCGTAGCAAATGCAGCTTTCGCGATTGAAGGTCAAAGTTTCGTAGATAATCCGGGCAAATTGTCCTTCGCCAAAGTTGCCGATACTCTGCTTCACCCGACGTTCATCAGTGGTCTCAAGCAAGCTCTTATATTTTACGTACCGAAGGTTGCCGAATTCTTCGGACTGAGCTTCTTGGAGAAACGAACGGACGCCTACATGCGTGAAAATATCAAGGCCGTTCTCAAGCAAAGGCAACAAGCTGGTGACGCACCAAACGATTATTTGAAGTTTTGCACAGAGTCCAACTCCGATCTGGATGTTATTCTCGGCGAATTAGTCAATTTCTACGTCGACGTCTACGAGACTTCGAGCACTGCGATGGCTAATCTTCTTTACTGCCTAGCTGAAAATCCGGAAATTCAAAATAAACTTCGCGATCACATTGCGTCTGTATTGAAAGATCACGAAGAGACCGTCACTTATGATTCGCTCAAGAGCATGAATTACTTGGATCAAGTGATTTATGAGAGCTTGCGTCTCTTTCCACCTTTAGCCGTTCAAATGAAGTACTGCAACGAAGCGATCAGTCTCACTGGTTCCGACGGTCTGACTTGTCACTTAAAACCCGGAAATATCGTTGTCCTCCCGGGGCGAAGATTGCAACTGGACGCGAATTATTGGCCAAATCCGAAGGAATTTAATCCAGACAGATTCAGTGTGGAAAACCAGGCTAACAATAATAAATACACGTTTTTAGCTTTTGGCGAGGGACCGAGAATGTGTGTCGGTATGAGACTTGGGCTTACGTTGATTAAACAGGCAGTTGCATCGTTGCTCTTGAAGTATTCCATTGAGCCTTCTGCAAAAACCAAACTTCCGTTGGATATCGAGCCATCTATGCTTTTATTGAGTTTCAAAGGAGGCTTGTGGGGCAAATTTAAACCACTGAATTAATTTTAAAATATTGTTTATTGACTTACCTTGTAATGAAACTTTAAAAAAATTGCTTTTATATCAATATTTCGATGTAAAAATAAACTGTAGTAAATGATACTTAAATGAATTCTTATTTCATCTGTTTGTTAATTAAACGATGGAAAGGGATATGTAAAATACTCATATGTAAAATCATAGTTATTTCCTTCCGATGTGTCATCACTTGCATATCATTTAAAATAGATTAAGCTCTTTTCATATATAAGCGAAAGTTTCGAATAAAGTCCACGAAAAAAATTAATTTACTCAGAAACTGGAATAATTTCATTGATCTTCTTTCCAAGTCGACGGCAAAATTAAAAGTATAAAACATTGTAAAATCAAAAATAATATCAAACTTCAACAATCTCCGTCATCAATTAATAAAATTATTTCATCTTACATTTAAAAACTGTTAGTCGCGGTTTCGATTTAATTTTTCTTATATACATGGCATTTATTTATTTGCAATGTACACTTATTCTAGCATTTGCTGTATACTCATGCATCGATTGAATTTGCTAGGTTGTATTGTAAAAATGAGCATCGAAAAGTATTTTTTGAAGCGCTTCTGTAACTCAGAAAACTACTTTCTGGTGATAACAAAATGCAACTCAAGTATATCGTACAATTGATAGCGTTTCTACGGTTTGCTAAAACAACATTCATACCTAATTTGGACAATCAACATCATCTGCAGAAAATAAGCGTTTGTATTTTTTAAATATTTGTCCATATTTGCACTTTTAATTGTTAAACTCAATGATTCGCTATTTTTAGGAAAAAATTAGCAAATGTTTCAATCCTTCCACGAGCCTGCATGATTACCACCACGATCACCACCACGACGACGATTACCACCACGACCACCATCACGATGACGATTATTATCATCACCACCACGACGACGATGGTCATCACCATCACCAAATTAGCATATATAATTATTAACATTTTTATTAACGTGGGTATGAGTTGCAATAAAGAAATATTGTTATAAAAAAAATAATTGCGCGAAATATTTCTATTTTACCAATTATGAATTTTTTAATGTATTTTTTTGAACAAATATGCCATTACTTTCTATAAACATTGAAAACTATCGTTCATCCCGAGACGCAAGAATACTACGCCCGACCTGCAGTCGAAATTTTGCACGCTCCTCGTCACGGCCCGGTTGGGTAATAAAGTGCAACTTAGAACTAATGCTCGTTGAAAAAAATAACGACTTATCTTATCGAGGAAGTAATGAAAATTATGCGAGTAAGATAGAAATTATATTCTAAAAATTGATGAATAATAACTATAACAAAATCTCTCCACGACCATTCGGTATCAAATCTTTAAATTCATCGGATAATGATATAAAGAACGTATCTCGTAAATCAATACTTGAGAGAAATACTTTGTCAAAAAATTAATACAGTAATCAATCATATAACGATTAATGACTGTACTATTCTTGAATTTCAAAACATTTATTTATAATTTTTACAGAAAACTGTTGCAAAATTTGTTTGATAGAATATATATTATTTATTCACTTCTCTGCAGTACAGGCGCATGTTTGAGTATGATTTCTGAAACTTTAAATAGAATTCCATCGTTGATATCGGTAAACATATTTTTAGACGCTGACGTCGTTTTATCACTAGCTTTTATTTTAATTGCACGCTACTGCCGACAAAAATAATGACAGTCTTCTCGCTACATTACAATGTGTTGGACAAAATATCTGATCGCTGTGGTAGTATTTTTTGCAATAATTTATTGGTACTTGAAGAGAGTGCACACTCATTGGAAAAAACAAAATGTACCATTTGTACCTAATCCCATTCCACTTTTTGGACATATGCTGCCGGCTATAATGATGAAGGAAAACATAGCTGACTTTGTTGATAGAGCTTATGAGAATTTCCAAACAAGCATTGTGGGCTTTTTCTTCATGCAAAAGCCAGGTGTTATTGTGCGTGATCCAGAATTAGTGAAGAGTATTTTACAAACCAACTTTTCGAGTTTCAATAGCAATATGTTGTCGCTCAACGAAAATTACGATCCTATTCTAGCAAAAAATTCTTTTTTCACGAGCGATCCACATTTGTGGAAATCCAGAAGAAATCGAGTGACCAATAATTTGACGGGTAAAAAATTGAAATGCCTTTCGATCATTATTCAAGAAGTTTGTAATAAAATGACAGCGTTCTTTGATCGAAAAATTCGTGAAAATAACGGACACTACGAGTGTGAATTGAAGGAAAATTTCGTAAGATACACCGGTGAGGTTGTAGCTAACGCGGCTTTTGCGATCGAAGGCCAATGTTTCGAAGATAATCCGAGCAAGTTGTCATTTGCCAAAATTTCTGAAACTCTGTTCGAGCCGTCGTTAATCAACGGCATCAAGCAAGCTCTCATTTTTTACGTACCAATGGTCGCCAAATTTTTTGGACTGGGTTTCATGGAAAAAAGAACGGACTCCTACTTGCGTGAAAATATCAAAGCCATTCTTAAACAAAGACAACAAACTGGTAATGCGCCAAATGACTATTTAAAGTTTTGCTCAGAATCGAATACTGATCTAGATGACATTCTGGGCGAAGTAGTAAACTTCTACCTCGACGTCTACGAAACTTCAAGTACGGTGATAACCAATATTTTCTATTGTCTCTCTAAAAATCCAGAAATTCAAAACAAACTTCGCGATCACATCACGTCTGTATTTAAAGATAATGGAGAAACATTCAGTTACGACTCGCTAAAGAACATGACTTATTTAGAACAGGTGATTTATGAGAGCTTGCGACATTTTCCACCCTTGGCTGTGCTAATGAAGTATTGCAACGAAGCGATTATTCTTAGAGGCTCTGATGGTTTGACTTGCCACTTGGAACCAGGAAATCCAGTGTTCATCCCAGCACGAAGGCTTCAACTAGATGAAACTTATTGGACAAATCCAAATGATTTCAATCCAGACAGATTCAGTGTGAAAAATCAGGCTGACAATAATAAGTACACGTTTCTGGCTTTCGGCGAGGGGCCGAGAATGTGTGTCGGTATGAGACTCGGACTACTGTTGGTTAAACAGGCAGTCGCATTGTTGCTCTTGAACTATTCTATTGAATCTTCCGCAAAAACCAAAGTCCCCTTGGAGATTGAACCAGCTGGGATTTTATTGACTTTTAAAGGAGGCTTATGGTGCAGCTTACAACAACTGATTTAATTTTAATGAAACTGTAAGAAGTAACGTCTTGGATTGCCGACGTAGACTCATCAGTGACACTTCTTCATATTTATTTGCGGTTTTATGTTATATGGGATCAGTTTGGTAACAAAGCGCATAGTGCGACGTTGAAAAGAATGATCTTCTTTTCAACCGGAAGCGGGAGATATGACAATGTTTAAGAGTGGTGCATCTAAGAGATGCAAAAGACAAAAAATGCCAAATTACTCAAGTACCTCGAAAACATTATAAATTGGCAAAATTCAAAATTAAAAGTTTCTACAAAGCCTTTATTTCAATAGAGTATAAACAACTCGAAAACTACTACCGTAAAAAACTTGTTTATCGATTTTTCTAAATGTTAATTATAAACCATACTATCGAGCAATTATCATTGTGTGAATTCAATTTGTTGAAATAAAAAACAAAACGATCAAAAAATATAGTAAAATAATGTAAAAAATACAATATCTCGTTTGTTTATTTATTTGCGACGGAAGTTTGTTCTAGAATTTCCTATACTCGTGCATCGATTGAATTTGTTGGCTTACGCTGGTAGGTCACATTCAACGACTGTTTTTTTTTAGTAAGTATTGATGTTTTGTGTGTCGCAGTTCCTACTCGGACTCAAACATGAAAGGTTCTCTGTAAAAATGCGCATCAAAAAGTATTTTTCAAAGCGCTTTGGAGATTCGCAAAATTACTTTTTGGTGATGAAAACATGCAACTCAAGTATATTGTACAATTAATAGCGTTTCTACGATTTGCTGAAACAACCTTCATACCTAATTTGGACAACCAACATCATCTGCAGAAAACAAGCGTTTGTATTTTTTAAATATTTGTCCATATTTGCACTTTTACTTTTTAGACTAAACTTTTCGCTATTTTTAGGAAACAATTAGCAAATGTTGTTTCAATCCTTCAACGAGCCTGATTATTTTTCCTGGCGTTTTGAACTATGACCAATCGAAGTTTATCTCGCCTTTTTTGGTCAACCGGATACCATCGTACATATTTGGAAAAGATGGCAACAAAACTTTACAAAAGCATCGACGTTTCCGCAAAATTTACAAATTGGAACCAATTCACGTCAAGCAAAAAAACTTTCCAGCCAGCAGCGTCACTATTTACTTCAGTAACAAGTATATGGATTTTACTGAATTATTGGAAAACTTGAAGAACTCCATTTGGTGGAATAGTAGAGCCAAATATCTACTAATTAATTTGAATGCTTCTGGCTGCGAAATAGCTGGAACAATTTTGAAATTATTTTGGAGTTTCAATATCCTGTCAGTAATTTATGTATGTAGAAAGCGAGACAGTCAGCTGGCTTTGTATTCTTTCAATCCCTACAGCCATTCAGCTCCAAAGTTTTGGATAAAAGTTGAAGGAAATATTCAAGCGAACAAAGAGTGGACTTTATTCGAGCATGTTTTTCAACACGTCAACGAGTTATTACTAATCGGCAGTAAGTACAATTCATTGGTGTATACTGCTCAACGTATAAATTAAAATTTTACGTTATTTACTAGATTCAACCTTGTGCAGAACCTTGTATTTTGACAAATTAGAAAATATGCATGGATATAATCTTAATATACTTGGAGATGACGTCGATTTTCAGCGAGCCGATGAAAACTGGATTGGTTATGAAAAATGTAGGACATCTTACTTCAGGATCATTTGTGATGTTCTGGAAGCCATGAACCTTCGTTTCACCATCAAATTCTCTTTTGATCGGGGCCTTTTAAATTCTCACGGAAAGCCGTACGATAATATTAATGAAATATTTTCTGGAGTTTCAGATATGAGTTATTATTTTTATTTGCAACGCGATCATTGGTGGTTGCAAACGTATCCATTCTTAGTTGGTGAAATCAAAATTGTGACGCCCATTCACTCGCACAGGTATACGTTCAATTTTTTTTCAGTATTGTTGCCGGCCACGTGTATATTTTTATTTCAACTCGCTATTCTAACAATCCTGGCTTTGAAATACGTATTGAAAAATAATCCTACAGTGGAATTCCTAAGAATGTGCGTCGGCAGTGGAACTTTGAATGTACCCCAACAAAACTTCAAGAGAGTATGTTTTATTTGTTTCATTTACATGTGGTTAATTCTAAACATATATATTCAGAGTAGTTTCCGGGCTGATAAAATCGCAATTAATCAAGAGAAAATAATTGATTCACTTGAAGATTTGATTACTTCAAATTATTCTATTTACGGACGTCCTAGTTTTAAAGAATTAATCTGGAATGAGGAAATTCGACAACGTTATATTAATGAAGCCGTACTCGAAAAGTGTTTCGAATTTGCAAGCGACCGGAAAGCTTTTGCTTGTTTAATGAGTTCTCGCTTTATCAAACTTCATATAACTGCAAATGCACCAGTTCACATTTCAAAACAAAATTTGCTCGAACGAGGATACGGTTGGCTTATCTCCGAAGATTCGCCACTACTTTCAAAAATCAATTCTATTGTATCTAGATTAAATCAGGCGGGGATATTTAAATTTTATTCTGACCTGGATAATTCAGTTTATCAAAGAAATGTTTTGCGAGATACTGAGCAGTTCCACATGGCCGAATTTTTTATTGCTCTGCGCATCTTGTTTGGAGGATGTATATTAGCTATCATTATATTTGTATCTGAATGTGTGACTTCAATATTTTTGAATCGCAGAAGAATATTTTCTTGAATTGTATATTATGAATATTTCTATATTTTGCCAATTTCCTTGCTATATTCTTGAATTTGATGGTGTTAATATGTATTTTCTCTTATGCATGCGTTTGAATTGATCTATTAGATGGCGGTGGGTCTCTTTCTGAGATTTCGATAAGCCAATAGGCAAGCGTGATTTTTAATTCTTATTTAACTGTCTGTGGGTTGTTTAGTTGATTTGCTGAAGTAACATCTATCGACAAGGGCCTTGAATACTCATCTTACGAAAAACTTATCGTTTGTCTGATTACGTGTATAGCACATTTAAATTGTATTTGCCGGCTAACGTATCGGTGCATATAAATCAAAAGAGAATTCAATAGAACAGGGTAATTGTAGGTTTCTTTCGAAGACATCTCGTTACGAACAATTTTTGATTCTATAATATCTGAATCATATCAGGTAGGCATTATTAAGTTTTACTTCGAACTGGATGATGTACGTTTGCAATGAGATTCGATTTTTGTTTTGTCTGTGGATTGTATAAGTTATATTCAATCATTCGCATGTATGTACGACAAAGGCCTTTTTTCACTATTTTCTCATCTACTTCCCTTATTGATCGATAGTTCCTGTACAATATAAAAAAATCAATAAATATTACTTGTAGCTAAAAATAGAGAACTCGGGCAAAAAGGTTAAATTAGTGTAATAGAGTATAGGGTGCAAATTGGTCAGAAAAACTGTACACGTTCTTTTTACATTCCCATATTATGCAGCCACTACTTGCAACGATGATGTTATAAATTAATTGAGAATGATGTGTTGAAAAGATTCTTCTATGATTTGACTGACAAATGAAACAATCTAGATCATTTTCGGTTATTAATGTATTTAGAGTCTTGTATTTACTTATTTTTTCATACAATTATTGCTCAACAAATTATAATGAGAAATCTTAGCAAATGTATCATTCTGATAAGCGACAGTTTTGCGATTTAGTATGTACCAATTTCTATAATAGACTTTTGTGTTTAATTGTCTCTGTGTGATTTTTCTGTATGGAATTCGATTGAATAAAATTGATCACAAAGGAAAAATAATATATGTCTATTTTTTCCTTACAATTCATTACATTATTCTGTTGAATTAAAGAATTGAGCTTCATAATAAATGCGGAAAATTTGTGGCGGTATTCCTTTAATGATTAGACGTTGCAGTTTCTTTATAAAAAATAAAAAATCCAAAAATGATTTACAGGCGTTAGTTTTGTATGAGATTCTCTTTTTGTAATAAATATATAAACATCAATAACAACTAGA